>CM060911.1:218498008-219098008 GCA_030737875.1 Allium sativum
TTATGTGCCAAGTTTGGGTTTATGCATGTTTTGAGGCTTAAGAATGTAACATGCAAGTTAATGAACACATTTGTGCCTCATTTGCCACCATGATTAACTTGTGGCTTAATATCCATTTTTGTCATGCCTTTGCCAAGTCTCTTCTTTTAATCCATTACGTTGTCGCGAACGTATATGCGAGTTTAAAAGCGTTGGGTTATGTTATGGGTAATTTCTAATGACATGAAAATACAACTTGAAAACATGACTTGAAATATAACATGGAAGTTGACATGTAAGTATGCATAAAAACATAAGCTTGGGAATTTACCTATTAAGTTAGGTCTACCCATTGGGAATTTACCTATTAAGTTAGGTCTACCCAATTGCTTGAAAACTTGTAACATGTTTTGGAAACATAATGGACATGACACTTAGATAATATAAGGGTGGCCAACTCGAGGTTGGGTTGAGTTTGCAACGTAAAACTACCCGGAACCGACCGGCCTAACTAGTAGTTGCAAACAATAGGACCCAATGTGAGAAGTTGGTCATGTTGTGCTTGAACCCGAGGTTAGACCAAGTTGTGGTGTAAAGCTACCCGGAACCGACCGGCTTAACTAGTAACCACAACAAAGTCTAATGTGAGAGGTTGGGGTGCATTAAGTAATTAATTCCACATGATATGGTTAAGTTAATTTGATTAATGACTCTTAACCAAATATGACATGGACAAAGGGGTTAAGTAAATTGATTAGGCTAATGATACTTAACAAAACATGACAAGGTTGGGTAGGTTAAGTAACTTGATTTGCCTAATGACACTTAACCATTTTTATACGACTAGTGGACGGGGTTAAGTTAACCAACACTTAATCAATCCAACACGATAATTTGGTAAGGTTAAGTAAGTTTTCTTAATGACACTTAACCGAAAGATACAGTTAATGGATGGGGTTAAGATTAGACTCAACTAGTCTAAACATGATAATCGGATGGGGCTAAGTTAGCCTAGACTTAATTAATCCCACTTGGTAGTTTAATGGGGTTAAGTTAAACACTTAACTAATCTAACTCGTTAATTTGATGTGGTTAAGTGACCTATACTTAACCAATCTAACCCGTTAATTTGATGTGGTTAAGTGACCTAAACTTAACCAATCTAACTCGTTAATTTGATGTGGTTAAGTGATCTATACTTAACCAATCTAACTCGTGAATTTATTGAGGTTAAGTTAACCCATACTTAACCAATATAACGTGAAAACATGATAAGGCTAAGTCATGAATCGCTTGAATACACTTGACCGGTTTGACTAAGTAATTTGATAAGGTCAAGTTAATATATACTTAACCAACCTAAGCATGGTTTGTAGGGTTAAGTCTCGAACTTGGATACTTAGCCAATTTTGACATGATTTGTAGACGGGTTAAGTCTCGAACTTGGATACTTAGCCAATTTTGACATGATCTGTAGACGGGTTAAGTCTCGAACTTGGATACTTAGCCAATGTTGACATGATTTGTAGACGGGATTAAGTCATGAACTTAAGTGACACTTAATCTGTTATATAAACCCTAATTCGGAGGATTAGGTGGGTAACCGTAATTAACAAGGATAACGGGAATAAGGCTAAGTGGTAAACCTTAGTTGAAGGATAACTAAGTAATGATTCTTAGTCAAGGAAATTTAGACCAGTTCATAGATAGATGAGTAACCTGATACGGTAGGTCATCGTTTAAGTATACGAGTAGGAGCAAGTATCTGATTTAGATAAAGGCTCCAGCGAACTGGGTAACGAAGCAGCGGCTTCGGGGAACGTGAGGATATTCTTGGGATCCCTCTATGAGCTACCAGGTAATTATACTAGGCTCATGAGAGGTTAAGGTCTGCGTTAGAAGAACCAAGAGTATGCCTTGGTTGCTATGCGAGCGACCTAAAGACGGGGATGGATAGGGGATAGTCGACGATACACGTTCGTACCCTAGATAGCATTTTTCGTCAGGCTACCTACCATCTTTGGTCAAGCGTGTACGTACGGAAAGGCAGAGAACACCCAATAGACCATAATTGCTATCTAATTATGGTTGCGGTAAGGCTTGGATGTGGGTTGGCCAGTGTTGTGTTCTCATACAGGATTTATCCTGTCTTGTCTTTCACTAGTTGAGGGAGGGGTCGCGTGGGACCATAGCCCGTATAGAAAAACAGACCTTAGCATCTGCATCGGCAGATAAATCGAAAGCTCCCGACCGAGTCCTGTATTTCTTGATCTGCCCTGTGACAGGACTCGGATGGCACGATGTGATACATGTGCATACAGTCATAGAAAACGATTCACGATGAATGCGTGGGAAAAAGGGCGCGGTTGACGGTTAGCGTAAATCCTAGTGGCCCTGGGTGGTTGAACCAAAACCGAGATACGAAAACGTGCAATAGGTAAGCGTAATCCCTAGTAGTCCTAGGTAGCATAAGTCCTAGTTGTACAAACGATAACTCATGTTGGAAGACCCTAGCTAGGTTTAGGGTAACAGTCCAAACCGATCTTAAGGATCATGGAACTATGTTAAAGTAATATAGAATCTCATGGGAAAGCCCGTATGGTCTACGGCAAGGGACTGAACATTTACATGGAAAGGAACATACGAGTTGAGTAACCTATATATGCGGCATATTAGGTTGACATGGACCATTATACGACTTTTGAGTAAGGGTCATTCATGGATAACACATGACACGGTGGGGATACTAGTACGGTAGGTGCAGAGCAGGTGTACATGATAGATACCATGGGACGTTATACGTGATAGATATCTTGGGGATATTATACTTGATAGAAACCTGACGATGTGATACCTTGTTTTATCTTGACATCGTAATTTATCATGACACCTTAGTTTATCTGAGTTCAGTAGTTCATCCTGTTATTTTGATTTAGCTTATCTATCTTGTTATCATGCTTATGTTCATCTCAGTTTCTCATGTCAGTTAACTTTACTTGTTTTTATGCTAATAGTAGATAGGGCTTACTCAGTCTTTTTGACTGACCCGTTTTGTTTCGCCTCTTTTCTTCCGTTTCCCCCCCTAGGTTACAGGGAGGAAATACTGCTATTTAGTTCGGACTTCTTCTGCTTGAAGGTCATCATGGATGGCTTGGACTTTTCTTGGCTATGGCTACTTTACTGTTTTACTTGGGGAATAATTTATGAAAAAGTCTTTATGCTTCTTTACTATTGCAAGACAGGTTTTGATGTACTCTGATGTAAAAGGCTTTAGACCTTAATTATTAATGTTTATGAAAGTTCGATTTTACTTCCGCTATTTTATATGTTCTGTCTTGTGATATTTCTGTGCATGTTTACCAATAATGCCCCTCTAAAGCTAGTGCATTCCTTTGCGAGTGACCCTAGCGGAGGCGGGGAGTTACAAAAAACTAGTGAAAATCCAATAAAACCTAGAAATAAGGTCATTTCTCAAATGATCACCAAATTCAACGAGACCAGACTTGTTAGAACCGTAATTGTGAAACGTAACGAGATTTCAAATTTCGTAAGTTTTGGAGTTAGTATATGGTTATACGACTAGAAAGATGTTAACATTGTATAATTAATGAAGAGTCATTAATTCACTTATACACTATTCCTATAAGCCACCAAAATTAGACAACACATGTATCCTCTAGGACACTTGTCAATTTCTTCCTATTTTCCATTTTCCTATGCACTAAGTGAACGTGACATCTCCTTTTTTTTAACTTCATTTTCCTTTTCCATACTTCTTCCTTAAACTTATCCTTCCACCATTAAGCTTCTCTCATCCACCTTAGCCAAATGCACCCAACCACCACCCTACCATCCCCTCACCCTCCCTGTGCACCACCCACCAACCACCGTCCTCCTCTCCCTCGGCCGTGGGCCCCTTCTATCCCTATAAACCCTCTCCTCTCTTTTACTTTCAAAAAGGTGCCTCCTTTTGGGTTAAAACTTAAACTACACCCCCTTAAAAACCTCCTTAGGTCCCGACCTACCCACGACCTGACTTCCACCAACGTAGTGGACCTCTCTCCAGCCCTGACTATGGTCTCCCCTTGGTTCCCAAGCCCCCTCTTAACAATCTCACCTTTCTTCTTGATTTGCAAATGAAAGCACATATATATGTATATACAAGTGTATATATTTAAGTAGGTTGTCGATTTGGGTAAAGATTTGGGATTTTGGAAAAGTTACAAGCTTGAAAGTCGTACACATGAATTGTCGTGGAGTTGGGATGACTTTGATGAGAATTTCTCACATTAACTGCTTAACTAGTTTAGTTAAGTCATAGTTTACATTGTGTAATGTTTGACTGTTATGTGATTGACTTAGTGGTGAATTAAATGTGATATAGTTTAGATGTTGAAATCGGGTTAATTTTCATGTTAATATGATGTTAAGTAATGCGTAGTGTGATAAAAATATCATCTTTACATGATATATGTGCATTTGAGTGGGTATGTGACATTTAAAATATAATCATTGTTGATTAGAAAAGTTTTGAACATTAATTGATTTTGGGTAAGTAATTCACCAATTACTGATTATTGAATGAGTTGAAAACCCCACATGGGTATTGAGATGATATTTAATAGACACAACTCCCAACTGTTTAATTTCTAGTAAACCCCACACGAGTATTGGGATGATATTTAATTGACACATCTCCCGATCGTTTAATTTGCAGTAAACCCCACACGGGTATTGGGATGCTATTTAATTGACACATCTTCCAATTGTTTAATTTGTAGTAAATCGCACAAGGGTATTGAGATGATAATTATTGACACATCTCACAATTGTTTGATTTGTGTATTAATATGTTGATTGACCAACTTGTATAAGCATTATTGGCTTTAAGGCTTATATGGTGAAATTACACTTCGTATGTGGATTGTACGTTTATAGTTCTTTACAACTATTATTGGATAGATATGATGTGTGAAACCTATATAAATTGAATTATATGGTGATTGGTTAAATCTCATTCCAATTCGGAATAGATTTGAATATTTTAATAATAAAATATTTAGTGAAAAATAAAAGCTTGAATTTGATGTCTGATTTTGGATGGACACAAAAATTATAAAATTACGATGAATATTCGTAATTAGAATTAATTGATTTGAATTAATTTTCATACAGATATGGCCTATTCAAGTTTTATTTTTAAAATAAATAGTAATGGTTGAAAATGGACTTCAGTTAGGTTATTTAGAAAGCATTTTAAAAGCATCTTTTTTTTTGAAAATTGTTAAACTGCCTAATTAAAAACCTACACTAGAACTCAGCGTGAGAACTAGGCAGGGAAAAAGAGTGCGGTGCTTTATTGATAACGCATCAATAAAAAATGTACAGAGTACATTGGACAGCAAACAACAAAATATCATGCTGCTTACCCTTAGAAAAACAAAGACCAACAGGAAATAAATACATGGCACGCAAGCCGACACGTGCGACCCATACAACATAACCTAATTCAGATACAAAAGGAAATAAACCAGTTCTATGACTTGTTCTTCCCCAAAAAGCTCCAAAGAACCCTGGAAAAAAGCATCGCCTTTAGAAAATCAACCTGAGTCCAGGAGATTGATACCCCATCGATCTGCTACATCTGCATCTAATCTGATACCGTCTAACCGCATTATCGATTTCCCAAGATGGTATCTCACTTCTATTTCTATGAAATCCCATCGTCTGTATTTATCCCATTTCTTGTTGCTATGTTTATTTTTATAACGAATGTCGGGAACATTTGAACTTAAAATAATAAGTTTTAAAAAATATTATTTTAATAATAAAATAATATTATAATATCCAATTAGATATTGTGTTTTGAAGTT
This sequence comes from Allium sativum, assembly GCA_030737875.1. Classification (NCBI taxonomy): domain Eukaryota; kingdom Viridiplantae; phylum Streptophyta; class Magnoliopsida; order Asparagales; family Amaryllidaceae; genus Allium; species Allium sativum. Next base: position 218,503,861 of record CM060911.1, read on the forward strand.
AAATATGGAAAATACAATTTTCGAAAGATATTAAATAGTTAAAAAACTATTTTTAATGGATTTTGATTCGATTTTTAATATAAATCGAAGTTTGGTTTGAATAGGACATGTCACGCAGCGACACTTCGCGAACTTCGACCAATAACTTTAGATCAACATACTGGGAGATCTGACCATTAGATTCTTCTAAAATGAAAAACGTTTGGTTCAAAATGAAAATAGCTTTCAAATGAAAAAGAAGTTTTAAAATCCAACGGTTTGATTTTAAGATATATCCCAATCTATTTTGGAAAAGGACGCTATAAATGCAGTTCGGTGACCGGTACTGGAAACCGACTATAATGGGCTATTTTTAAAATTATTAAAAATAGGAATAAATTATGATAAATCATAATAAATGGCTTAAAAAATATTTTGGATTGAATATTCCATGTTATGGAAAGATAAAAGATATTTTCATCTGAATGAGTCGTTTAACAAATGAAATAAAGAACAAAATGGAAGTATGATTGTATACTTTAGGATGGCAATACCGATTACTAATGACTTTCAATTACCTTGTTTTTAGGTATATCACAATTCGCAGTTGTTATGAAACATTGCTTTTAATCTATTTAGCGTGTGTATAAATTTAACAGTATTCAATGTTAGGCAATAGCAATTTAATAAACAATGTCTTGTTGGAAAAAAAAGGATGACTCTAATAATGCAATTGAAATTCATTACATAAACAGTTGAATAATGACATATTTCTTAATAGTTGATATTGTTCATTTAACTTATTTATCATTGTATTAACCAATTAGGCAATTACATCACAATTGACAATATCCTCGATTCAAATTAAAGTTGTTTTGTAATTTATCTTCCAAATTCATGACTATAACACCATAAAACAATAATGAAATGAGTAAATCAAATCATGATCATAGCCTACTACTCCTAATTTGTTTTCTTATTTCAACTAATAAAAGAAAGAAAAAAAATGTTTTTTTTTTTCATTTAAGAGTGAAGGAGAACTTTAATTTGGTTACATATGCTAGAATTTCTAGATGTTGAATGTTTTAACAAATTATCAATTTTTATCTGTAAATTTGATGAACAAAATTGCTATTAAATACAATTTTTTTTCTTACTACAAATATTGATTTTTTTCAACAGGACTCATATTTTCAATTTAAAGAAAAAAAAGGTAGTTGAAATGTTTCCACGAAAGCAACCATCGAAAGTTCAAACAGGAAAAAATAAAAAAGAAAGGAAGAGATAGCCAAATTATTAAGAGGGTCTCTTAGCAAGTATTTTTCAAAAACAACAGATTCAATTGATAATGCAGATCAATCTTGTGATTTTGAACATGGAATTGGTTACGATGATACAGTAGAAAATGAGACTGCGGTGAATGAAGGAATTAACGATATAGAAGAAACATCACATGATATTGAGATTTCACCACAACAAATAGTAGATGTAACAACCCGCATTCTACGCATCGGGGGATCGTATAATATTTATTTCTTTCCCATATGAAGTCGTATGGTCATGTAACTTTGGGAAACATCCATTAGAGTCATTTCCCATGCTTATGATTTTTGTCGATTTTTAAATGACCATTATGCGCCTAGCTGATCTTGTTTTGGCCATAACTTTTGATTGGAAAGGAATTTTGACCTGAAACCACTTCCATTAGATTCGTTTGATGGTTTACCTTTCCGTAGAGTGGTCACAATAGCCAAACGGACTTACCGTTTGGGAGATATGTCTGAAATAAGGTTTGGAAGGTGAAAAACTACTTAATCGGGCCAAATAGGGTGATTAGTGAGTAGGCCCATAACCCATTTCGGGATTAGGGTTTTGGGGAGGCTGAAATGAGTTAGAGAATCATTCCATTTCAGTTTTCTAACCTCCACTTATCACCAAGGAACCCTAAAAATGGCCTCCAACCTCCAAATCATCTTTTAATCAAGGATTAAGCTTAGCAACATCTAATCAAAGGAGATCTACACCAAATCAACATTGGAGCTGCTGTTTAGCATTGGGATTCGCATCAAATCATAGATTTATTTCAGATTTTAGTTTATTTGTGGCTAAGGTGAGTGATTTGCGTAGTTCCTCACTAATTATGGCTAATTAAGGGTGATTAGTGTTAATTAGCGAATTTAAACATGATAAAATTCTGGAAAAAAAATGTTCATAAATTCTTGAATGATGTTTTAGACCTCTGATATGAATTTGGGTTAATTTGGTTAAGTTTTGCTAATCCTATCATTAGTTTCACCTAAACGTGCTTAAGGGGAAATATGGGGTTTGGGGTGTTTTTGATCCACTTTAACCTATCATATTGATGTTTTGATGTTTGTGGTTGATTATGCATATTGCTATGACTGTATGATATGCTTTATGATTGATTTCAATAGTTAGAATGGTCGAAAACATCGTCGAATGGCGTAAACACTTGCTGGAAAAGCTTCAGGAAACAGTGCAGGTTTCGGATCGGATCGGATATGGTGGCTCGGATCGGATAAGTGAACTGGGCAAGAGATTTGATCGGATCGGAACTTGACATTTGAGAGATCTGGCGAAAAGGAAGGCCATGCTAGCAATATTGGGATCGGATCGGATAAAGGAGGTGGATCGGAGCGGCTAAAGGAGGAGGATCGGATCGGAACGAATGAAGGGCGAGGGAGCTGATCGGAGCGGAAGCACGAACTGATGGGAGATGGCACCCGACCCGACACGAAGTGGGACACCTGACCCGAACCGACGCGATGGAGTGGACCCGAACCGAACCGCACCAGAGGAGGACCATGAACCGACGCAACGTACTGAACCCGACCTGAACCGATAGCTTGACGGGGAATCCGACCCGACCCAGTATTGACCAATAACCTTAGATGCAAAGGCAGTCCAATATGGGAAGTTAGAGCTCAGGATCCAATTGGGAACCGATGAGTTCACTTCATGGTTGGGCTTTGCTGCGGGACGTGTGCAAAGGAGTTGTCGACGTTCATAACTTCGATTCACCACTGAAAATGGATGATGGGCTACTTATCAGTGCAGTAGAGTCATTATGACTCGAGGGGCAAGGTGATGGTAGCAAGACTACGTTATCAGTGCAGTAGAGTCATTATGACTTGAGGGGCAAGGTGATGCGTAGTAAGACTATGAGCCAGCGCAGATGGGTTAAATAACTCCATGGGGCAAGTGGACATAGTTAAGGATTGGTAAGGCTATGAGCCGGCACAGATGGGGTGAATAACTCCATGGGGCAAGTGGACATGGCGAAGGATTAGTGGCTACGTTATCAGTGCAGTGAAGCCATTTACGACTTCATGGGGCAAAGTGATCGTAGCAAGGTATGTTGGGTGATCGAAGTGGTGAATATCGTATTCTTTACGCACTGAGTGAGAGATGTGAGGATGGATGCTATGTTTGATTGTTTGCCATCACTATGACATGCACACCCCCACCTCCGTATCTTTACACCGTTTGATATGGCACCTTAGAGTGTTGTACAGTATGTAGTGCTAACTCTTTGGTTGCAAGTCCAGGTTCAGGTATGTTTTGGTCTACCTGTTATTGTTCTGTTTAGATGCTTATCGCTCATACCAGGCTTTATGTCTGACCCAGAGTTTTATGTCTCCTCTTATTACTCTGGGTGCTCACACGAGCAGACTAGAGACAGGTTGGCTGGTGATGTGCGAGTAGCTGATTCGGAGGCGGGCAGGAGGCTTCCACGTATGATATATATATATTCTCCCTGTGTCGTTGGTGGTCGCTACTTGGGCATTAGTAGTGTACCTCCTTTATCTTACTTTTGCTTTGAGACAGTTTGAAAAGTTGTAATAAGCTGTATTTTGGATTTCCGCTGCTATGATGTTTAGTTCTGGTTTTCAACTTATGCATTGTCTCTCCTGTTTTATGTCAAGTATGTTATTATTATATTTTGTTCTATGCGCTGTGAGACATTCTACAGGTTCCTTGTTAGTTCATTTCCTTCATCCCTTTCCTTCTGACGACCCGTTCCGTGCTAACTGGACATGTGTACAACGCACCTTTGGAGTAAATGTCGGTTGGTGCGGGCCGGGCCATCACACTTGGTATCAAAGCTCTAGGTTGCGTAGGTAACCTAGGGAAAGGCACTAGGGAGAGATAGTACGTATATGAGAGCGTGTATTTGTGATTACTTTGGTTTTCAAAAGCTATATATATACTATTGATAGTATAAGAATGAAGTCGTACTGCACTAGCACCACTATGGGGTCGTTAATCGTTTCCTTTTACAGATTGACGATGAGCCGCTGTGCTAGAGGTGCTGATAGGGGAGCCAATAATGGGAATGTTGCTGACATGAGGGCGATGTTTACTGACCTCATGAGATACATGCTTAAAGAAGTGCAAGGGCAGTTCCCAATCCCGGAGTTGGTGTTGGCCCAGTAGTGCAGGCGCCTAGGGTCGATTTCGCCAAGTTGTGCAAGGATTACACTAACCTTGGTGGGAAGCCGTTCCATGGGACGGAGTCGGCCACAGATGTTCAAGACTGGATGGATAGCTGTGATCGTATCTTCAATGACTTGGGTCTTGAGGATGCAATGAAGAGAAGGCTAGCGTCTCGTCAGCTGCAAGGGCGAGCGATGAATTGGTGGAATGCCATTAGAACAGCTACTCCAGAAGATCAGGTTACTTGGGATCAGTTCAAGGCTCGCTTTAGCGAGAAGTTCATTCCAGCTGCCCAGAAGTCAGTGTTGTTTAAGAGATTCTTGGAACTCAAGCAGAATGGTAGGGCAGTTTCTGACTATATTGCTGAGTTCGACACTTTGTCAAAGTATGGACTATCTCTTATCGATACTCCTGAGAAGAAGAATGAGAAGTTCATTACTGGTTTGGATGGATACTTGGGGGAAAGGCTTATCAACCACATCGATGAGACTTTTGAATCGATTGTGGGGAAATCTTTGAGATCAGAGAGTCTTTACCCTAAGTCAAAGACTGAGGCTGCATCTGCAGAAGGGCCAAAGCCGCAAGCAGGCGATGAAGGCAAGAATAACTCTCAGAATAAGAGGAAGCAGGACCAATCTAAGGGTGGCCAGAGAAAGAACAAGAAAGATGTTGAGTGCTTCGGCTGTGGTAAGAAGGGCCATTATGCCATAGATTGTCGGGCCAAGACAGCGGATAAGAAGTGCTTCAACTGTGGTCAAGTGGGACATTTCTAGGATAAGTGTCCGCAACCTCTTAAGGAGAAGCAGATTGTGAAAGCATGTGCTATTGATGTTGTTCCTTCTTCGTCGAATGCCCCAACTGCGGCGGAGAAAGGAAAGAATGTTGTTATTCAATGTATGCTTTCTATTTATGATGTACCAGTTCGAGTTTTGTTTGATACTGGGGCTTCCCGTTCCTTCATATCTAGTGACCTGGTAGATAGGTTGGGACTGGAACCCGAGATAGTCGATAGACCATTGGTTGTGACGAACCCGATTGGTGGTTCGACTAGCCTTAGTATGATTTGCAGAAATTTGGTCTTATCGAGTCATGGATGTATGTTTGTTTGTGATTGCTTTGTTTTGGGCTTTACTGGGTATGGCATTATATTGGGAGTCGATTGGCTCCAAAGATACGGAGTGGTGGTAGACTGTGAGGGCTTTTTGGTGACAGTTAGGGCGGATGATGGGCGGAGGGTAGTGTTTGGTAGTCTACCTAGTGATGGGGTTATGGCTAGTTTTGTAAATTCCCTCAACATCCCGCAGGATGAGCTGTCAGATGTGCCCGTGGTTGGCCAGTATCCGTACGTCTTCGAGGAGGTGACCGGGCTTCCACCACACCAAGAGATTGAGTTCCGTATTGATTTAGTGAAAGATGCCAGACCTATAGTGATGCCACTTCGTCGTATGGCACAAAGGGAGCAGCGAGAGCTCGGGGTGCAAGTCAGCAATCTTTTGAAGAAGGGATTTATTAGAAGAAGTGTCTCCGAGTGGGGAGCACCAGTGGTGTTTGCCACTAAGGCAGATGGTTCCCTTCGTTTGTGTGTGGACTATCTCGAGTTGAATAAGGTAACGAGGAAGAATAAGTATCCTCTACCACGGATAGATGATTTGTTTGATCAACTGGAAGGAGCAAGATTGTTCTCCCAGTTGGACCTCGCGACAGGATTTCATCAGCTCCGAGTGGCGGATGAGAGTGTTCCGAAAACGGCATTTAGGACGCCGTCTGGATTTTATGAGTGGTTAGTCATGCCATTTGGGTTGACCAATTCACCAGCCTACTTTGTGGATCTTATGAATCGAGTATTCAGAGATCAATTGAATAAGTTTGTTCTTGTGTTCGTAGAAGATATCCTTGTTTATTCAAGGACAGAGGAGGAACACAAGGGACACTTGAGGATAGTGATGGAGGTGTTGAGAAAAAACCAATTGAAAGCGAAATTCTCTAAGTGTCACTTTTGGAGAAGGGAAGTGAGATTCTTGGGTCATGTTGTTTAAGAGAGTGGTATTGCCGTGGACCCTGCAAAGGTGGCTACGGTACAGGATTGGCCTACGCCCAAGAATGCAACAGATGTAAGAAATTTCTTGGGATTAGCTGGATATTATTATAAGTTTATCCAGGACTTCTCCAAGATAGCAGCACCGTTGACTCAGTTGACTAAGAAGAATCAGTCCTTCGTCTGGGACGGAGTGTGTGAGAATGCATTCATGAGTCTAAAGGAAAGGTTGACGCTTGCGCCAGTGCTAGTCATTCCTAAAGGGAATGAAGAAATGATGGTATACACGGATGCTTGTGGTACCGGATTAGGTGCTGTATTGATGCAAGGAGGTAGGGTTGTAGCTTATGCTAGTCGACAGCTAAAGCCGCATGAGAAGATGTATCCTACCCATGATTTGGAATTGGCAGCGATTGTGTTCGCGTTGAAGATGTGGAGACACTATCTCTTGGGAGAAAGATTTGAGTTGTATACCGATCATAAATCGTTAAAGTATCTCTTCTCCCAGAAGGATCTAAATCTCCGGCAGCAGAGATGGTTAGAGTTCTTGGCTTCGTATGATTTTGATATCACATACACACCTGGGAAAGGTAATGCAGTAGCCGATGCCTTGAGTAGGAGACATGCCAGTTTAGGGGCGATGTTTCTTGAATGGAAGCAACTGGAGTATATCGCGGGATTTGATTTCAGGCCAAAGTGCGAATTGGATCCAGTCATGCAAGCTAGTTTGGTGATCAGACCCACTTTGATAGAGCGGATTTGTTCCAGCCAGAGGGACGATCCTAATCTATTGGAAATCATCTCCAAGTTAGAGATGAACATCGACGGTTAGGAGATGAATGTTTATGGGCTTGATCGAGATGGATGGCTTAGAAAGAATGGAAGACTAGTTGTACCCAACGTGAATGGTTTGAGAGATGAAGTGCTTAGAGAATGTCATCACTCAAAACTGACTATACATCCCGGTGGTAATAAGATGTATCGAGACATGAAGCAGACTTACTACTGGGAAGGGATGAAAAGAGACGTTGGGAAGTTTATATCCAAATGCATGAATTGCTAGCTAGTTAAAGCCGAGCAAAAGAAGCCTAGTGGGTTGTTGCAACCATTAGAAATTCCCGAATGGAAATGGGAGCAAGTCTCGATGTATTTCATCGATGGTTTACCAAGGACTAGATCGGGATATGATAGCATTTGGGTAATTGTAGATCGATTGACTAAAAGCGCAAGATTTATACCAGTCAAATCGACCAGAACGGCAGCCAAGTTGGCAGAATTGTATATGAAGTGGGTAGTGAGATTTCATGGAGTACCGAAAAGCATTGTGAGTGACCGAGACCCGTTGTTCACTAGTGGGTTTTGGAAGAGCTTACAAGAGGCTCTAGGGTCAGAATTACGTCTCAGTACCGCATATCATCCTCAGACCGACGGTCAGACGGAAAGGGTGAATCATATATTGGAAGATCTCTTGAGAGCTTGTGTATTGGATTTTGGTGGATCATGGGATGACCATTTGCATCTAGTAGAGTTTGCATATAATAATAGCTACCAATCTAGTATCGGTATGGCTCCGTTTGAAGCTTTGTACGGAAGACCGTGCAACTCACCATCATGTTAGATAGAGACTGGCGAGAAGTTTATGCTTGGACCAGATGTGGTGAGGGAAACTTCAGATAAGATTAAGGTCATTCAACAACGAATGAAAGTTGCCCAAGATAGGCAGAAGAGTTATGCTGATAAGAGGAGAAGAGACTTGAAATTCTCCGTTGGTGACTTGGTGTTTGTCAAGATTTCTCCATTGAAGAGCGTAATACGATTTGGCAGGAGAGACAAGTTGGCACCAAGATTTGTTGGCCCATTCCCTGTTCTTGAATTAGTCGGGAATTTGGCATATAGAATTGTCTTACCAGAGAAGATGGCGGGAGTTCACAATGTATTTCATATTTCCCAACTAAAGAAGTTCGTTCACGACTCAGATATGACTATTTCACCTGATCAGTTAGAGGACATCGAAGTAGAACCCGAGGCGGTTGGGAACCGCAAGCCGACTCGTATTGTGGAGCACGATACGAAGCAACTTCGAAGGAAGGCGGTGAAGCTAGTTAAGGTTCAGTGGGGCGAGAACGAGAATGATTGTACTTGGGAGACAGAGGAGAGCATTAGAAAGACGTATCCAGAACTCTTTGCCTGGTAAGATTTACTTTGCAATTTAGTTATTCCGCATGCTAGGATAGACTTGTTCTACTTGTTTTGCATGTTTGATTGTTGTTTTATGATTGATAGGCATGCGGGACCCTTTGTGTGTTTTGGTTAGGGAATTTCGGGGGTGAAATTTCTTAAGGGGGGGAGAATGTAACAACCCGCATTCTATGCATCGAGGGATCATAGAATATTTATTTCTTTCCCATATGAAGTCGTATGGTCATGTAACTTTGGGAAACATCCATTAGAGTCATTTCCCATGCTTATGATTTTTGTCGATTTTTAAATGACCATTTTGCCCCTAGCTGATCTTGTTTTGGCCATAACTTTTGATTGGAAAGGAATGTTGACCTGAAACCACTTCCACTAGATTCGTTTGATGGTTTACCTTTCCGTAGAGTGGTCACAATAGCCAAACGGACTTACCGTTTGGGAGATATGGCTGAAATAAGGTTTGGAAGGTGAAAAACTGCTTAACCGGGCCAAATAGGGTGACTAGTGAGTAGGCCCATAACCCATTTCGGGATTAGGGTTATGGAGAGGCTGAAATGAGTTAGAGAATCATTCCATTTCAGTTTTCTAACCTCCACTTATCACCAAGGAACCCTAAAAATGGCCTCCAACCTCTAAATCACCTCCAAATCATCTTTTAATCAAGGATTAAGCTTAGCAACATCTAATCAAAGGAGATCTACACCAAATCAACATTGGAGCTGCTGTTTAACATTGTGATTCGCATCAAATCAGAGATTTATTTCAGGTTTTAGTTTATTTGTGGCTAAGGTGAGTGATTTGCATAGTTCCTCACTAATTATGGCTAATTAAGGGTGATTAGTGTTAATTAGCGGATTTAAACTTGATAAAATTCTGGAAAAAAAATGTTCATAAACTTTTGAATGATGTTTTAGACCTCTGACATGAATTTGGGTTAATTTGGTTAAGTTTTGCTAATCCTATCATTAGTTTCACCTAAACGTGCTTAAGGGGAAATATGGGGTTTGGGGTGTTTTTGATCCACTTTAACCTATCATATTGATGTTTTGATGTTTGTGGTTGATTATGCATGTTGCTAAGACTGTATGATATGCTTTGTGATTGATTTCAATAGTTAGAATGGTCGAAAACGTCGTCGAATGGCGTAAACACTTGTTGGAAAAGCTTCAGGAAACAGTGCAGGTTTCGGATCGGATCGGATATGGTGGCTCGGATCGGATAAGTGAACTAGGCAAGAGATTCGATCGGATCGGAACTTGACACTTGAGAGATCTGGCGAAAAGGAAGGCCATGCTAGCAATATAGGGATCATATCGGATAAAGGAGGGGGATCGGAGCGGCTAAAGGAGGAGGATCGGATCGGAACGAATGAAGGGTGAGGGAGCTGATCGGAGCGGAAGCACGAACTGGATGGGAGATGGCACCCGACCCGACCCGAAGTGGGACACCCGACCTGAACCGACGCGATGGAGTGGACCCGAACCGAACCGCACCAGAGGAGGACCATGAACCGACGCAACGTAGTGAACCCGACCCGAACCGATAGCTTGATGGGGAATCCGACCCGACCCAGTATTGATCAATAACCCGAGATGCAAAGGCAGTCCAACATGGGAAGTTAGAGCTCAGGATCCAATTGGGAACCGATGAGTTTACTTCATGGTTGGGCTTTGCTGCGGGACGTATGCAAAGGAGTTGTCGACGTTCATAACTTCGATTCACCACTGAAAATGGATGATGGGCTACTTATCAGTGCAGTAGAGTCATTATGACTCGAGGGGCAAGGTGATGGTAGCCAGACTACGTTATCAGTGCAGTAGAGTCATTATGACTTGAGGGGCAAGGTGATGCGTAATAAGACTATGAGCGAGCGCAGATGGGGGTGAATAACTCCATGGGGCAAGTGGACATAGTTAAGGATTGGTAAGGCTATGAGCCAGCGCAGATGGGGTGAATAACTCCATGGGGCAAGTGGACATAGCGAAGGATTAGTGGCTACGTTATCAGTGCAGTGAAGTCATTTATGACTTCTTGGGGCAAAGTGATCGTAGCAAGGTATGTTGGGTGATCAAAGTGGTGAATATCGTATGCTTTACGCACTGAGTGAGAGATGTGAGGATGGATGCTATGTTTGATTGTTTGCCATCACTATGACATGCACACCCCCACCTCCGTATCTTTACACCGTTTGATATGGCACCTTAGAGTGTTGTACAGTATGTAGTGCTAACTCTTTGGTTGCAGGTCCAGGTTCAGGTATGTTTTGGTCTACCTGTTATTGTTCTGTTTAGATGTTTATCGCTCATACCAGGCTTTATGTCTGACCCAGAGTTTTATGTCTCCTCTTATTACTCTGGGTGCTCACACGAGCAGACTAGAGACAGGTTGGCTGGTGATGTGCGAGTAGCTGATTCGGAGGCGGGCATGAGGCTTCCACGTATGATATATATATATATATATATATATATATATATATATATATATATTCTCCCTGTGTCGTTGGTGGTTGCTACTTGGGCATTAGTAGTGTACCTCCTTTATCTTACTTTTGCTTTGAGACAGTTTGAAAAGTTGTAATAAGCTGTATTTTGGATTTCCGCTGCTATGATGTTTAGTTCTGGTTTTTAGCTTATGCATTGTCTCTCCTGTTTTATGTCAAGTATGTTATTATTATATTTTGTTCTATGCGCTGTGAGACATTCTACAGGTTCCTTGTTAGTTCGTTTCCTTCTTCCCTTTCCTTCTGACGACTCGTTCCGTGCTAACTGGACATGTGTACAGCGCACCTTTGGAGTAAATGTCAGTTGGTGCGGGGCGGGCCGTCACAGTAGATTAAAGTGATGTCCAGTGTTTAGAACAATTGAATGAGACTAAGATCATGTCGTCAAAATAGGGTTTGAATATATATGATCCAACGGTTTGGAATAACATGGATGAAAACAGAAGAGATTCACTTGTTGAGAAGGGTCCTATCAGAGAATTTAAGATAACTTACCCTCAAGATGAAAACTATAGGCATTTCTGTACAAGTTATTACAAGAGACAAATGAGTAATGTAGAATATCATGATTGAAGATGGCTTGTTTATTCTAATAGAAAAAGTTTTTTTGTTTTTGTTGTAAGTTGTTTAATGTAATGAGTTCAAAAAGTCAATTGGCAAAAGATAGAATTAGAGGCTGGAGGCATCTGAGTGAGACACTCATACAACATGAAAGAAGTAAAGAACACTACCTTAACTATGCTGCCTGGGTTGAGTTGGAAAAAAGACTTCAATGTAATCAAACAATTGATAAAAAATGCAAGATCTTATTCAAAAGATAAAGAACATTGGAAACAAGTCATGTTTAGAATAATTGCAATTGTTAAGTGTCTTGCTATTAACAATTTAGCTTTTCTTGGATCAAACGAGAAATTTTTTGAGAACTTTAGTGGTAATTTTTTAGGCTTAGTTGAAATGATTGTTGGGTTTGATTCAATAATGCAACATCATCTCCGTCTCATTGAAGATAAATAAATTCATTATCATTATCTTAGCCACAAAATACAAAATGAGCTGACTGAGATTATTGGATCCAAAGTAAAAAAAAAAACATAATCATTTCAAAATTCAAAGAGGCAAATTATTTTTCTAGTATACTTGATTGCACTCCTGATGCAAGTAATAAAGAGCAAATGACTTTGATCATACAATGTGTAGAGATGAAAAGTAGTCCAATTAAAGTTTAGTTATTTGTGATATGGCAAACTCTTGTGTTCGAGCAAAATCTATTTTTGGAGTGTGCCAATGCATATATACAGTATTTGCTAATTCTTCTAAGCAATGGACTATTTTATTAGAATATGTTGACAACATCACTTTGAAATGTTTATCGACTATATGTTGGGAAAGTCACGTAGAAAGTGTCAAAGTTATGTTACATCAAGTTCCTCAAATTAGAGATGCACTGTTTAAATTAGCAGAGATAAGTGATGATGCAAAATTATGTTGAGATGCTGAAATTTTAGCAAATCAAGAGCTATCAAGTTTTGAGTTCGTCTTAAGTTTAGTTATTTGGTATGAAATTCTCGCAAAAGTTAATATGGTCAGCAAAAAATTACAATATGAAGATATGAGCATTGATGTTGTGGTAAAATCATTGCAAGGTCTCGTTTCTTTTTTTGAAAACTATAGAGAAAATGGGTTTGATTTTGCAAAATATCAGGCAAGAGATATTGCTTGTAAAATGAATATTGATCTGATATTTCGTTTGAAACGTCAAGTTCGTAGAAAACGTTAATTTGATTAAACTGCAAATTCTGAAAGAGTGCAGCAGACCATCAAAGAATCATTCAGAACCGATTATTTTATTGTTATAGTGGATATTGCTCTTTCAGAATTAAGAGAGGGATTTGAGAAATTAAATTCACTTCAGTCAACTTTTGGCTTTTTGTTCGATGCCTTGAAATTAAAATCATTATATGATGATGATGAATTAAAAGATTGTTGTGAAAAAGTAGATTTGGTTTTGAAAAATGGAAGTGACTCCGACACTGATGCAAAAGATTTACTTTCAGGGCTACAAATATTACAACTTACATTACCTAGTGATCATATGATGTAGAGACAAGCCATGGACGACCATTAAAATTTTGGATTTTTTTGAAAAGTATGGATATATTTCCAAATGTGATGATTGTATATAGGATTCTCCTAACTCTTCCAATGGCAGTTGCATCCGCAGAACGAAGTTTTTCAAATTTGAAACTGTTAAAGTCATATTTGTGAGCACCATTGAGCCAAGACAGACTTAATGCATTAGCAATCATATGCATTGAAAGGGATATTCTGAAAGACATTGAATATGAAGACATCATTGATGATTTCACTTCTAAAAATGCAAGAAGAAAACATTTTAAATGGCACATTTTGCAAAGAGGAAAAGGAGGTATTTGACACACTTCTCCACATGTTGTTTACTTTTATAATTTATTATTAAAATAACGTTATATTATGTCTATTACTTTATAATTATATTTTTCATAAATGACCAAGTTATCCATATCATAATTTTTAGATATACGGAGTGGTGGCTTTTTAGTAGTACGAAAAAAGCAAATGTTGATTTCTAGTATTTGAAATAGCTCAAGTCTTTTATGTAAAATTTCTTCATATTTAGACTTGTTATTTATGTTTTTTTGGCACTATAACCACGTTATTTTTATTTATAATGCATGCATTAATAACCCATAATAACAATATTGAATTTTCAAATATTAATGTCTTACAATATGAAAATTATTTAGTATTGTTGTAAATTTCTTTAATTTTGGGGTATCATTTAGCATGCCACACCGGACATCATAAGTCTCAGGATCGGCTCTGTCTCCAATCCTAGTACACCTTGAGGTTAGACAAAGGAAAACTTTTTAGGGCACCAAAATACCTTTTTGCAACTCAAGTCAGTCAAATTGGACTGCTAATCCATGGAGACTTTTCTTTCTTAGGCGCCATTTTGTCCATTCCGAACAAGTCGTTCTATCATGCAGTTTATGATATTAACTCTGATGAAAAGCATAATGGTACCAACATTTCCTTATTAGTGATTTGGTCAAATATAAAGTTTCATGTAGCAAAGATATGTTCCAGGTTTTCTATCATTCGTTTATGTTTTAATCAGAAACAGATATTAGTCTACCCAATAATTTTAGTCTAACCTTCTCATTCTCTGTTTCTCAATGTAATTTACTCTCTAACCATGGCCATCGTCTTCTTCATATTAGTATTACTATTGCCTAATCCATCCACTGCTTCGGATTATATTTCTTATAACCAGTCGATTTCTGGAGATCAAAAACTCATATCAAAAAACGGAGATTTCGAGTTGGGCTTTTTCAAACCAGGCAATTCTCCATACTACTACATCGGAATTTGGTACAGCCTCCAAAAGGTATCACAACTTACATCTGTTTGGGTTGCAAACAGAGAAGCACCAATATCCGATTCATCCAAAGCATACCTCAAAATCTCTGAAAATGGTAACTTGGTCATTTCAAACAGGTCAAATCCTTCAGTTTGGTCTACAAATGTCACCAGCATATCTTCTACCACAACCACAGTTGCTATACTTTTAGACAGTGGAAACCTTGTTTTGAAAGATGGGTTAAAAGGTAATTTAACTTTATGGCAGAGTTTCGATCATCCTACCGATACTTGGTTACCCGGTGCAAAACTTGGGATAAACAAAGTAACAAAAGAATCTCAGCGCCTGACTTCATGGAAAAATCTAAACGATCCTTCACCTGGGAGGTATAACGTAGCCATTGATCCATTTGATTCTGGCCAATATTTCATACAATGGAATAATGAAAAAGCTTATTGGTATAGCGGTGACTGGAATGGTCGTTTCTTCAGTTCAGCTCCTGAGCTGACATCCAATGGCGCATTATCTGCTTTTGATTATGTGTCTAATGAAACTGAAGTTTACTTCACATATGCGCTAAAACCCAATTATCCATCCATATTAAGGTTGTTAATTGATATGTCAGGTCAAATGAGGCAACTGGTTTGGATAGGAAATGCTACAGGTTGGGTTCTGTTTTGGTCTCAACCTGTAAATCAACTTGACGTTTATGCTTTTTGTGGACCTTTCGGTAGTGGCAACAACGATGCTTTACCATTCTGCAGGTGTATAACTGGATTTGAACCAACATCGATTGATGAATGGCTACAGAGTGATTACTCACATGGTTGTAAGAGAAAGAGTCAGCTGCAATGTGGTTTTAATAGAAGCCATTTAGAAGAAGACGGGTATCTTCTAATGGATGGCATTAGGTTACCTGATAACCCACTAAGGTTAATCGTCGATGATATTTCAGATTGCAAGAACTATTGTTTGAGCAATTGCTCGTGTAACGCTTACGACACATCTGAGAATTCAAGCTGCTCCTTTTGGATCGGAGATTTGCTTAATCTTCAAGATCAGTATGCCTCTAACATGTCAGGCAGTGGAAATTTCTTCCTCCGTCTCGCGGCATCAGATCTTGCTGATCCTAATACAAAAAAGTGTACATTTCTATACTACCTGTAATAAAATGTTCTGCCCCTTTTGGGTGCCACAGTTTTTTATACCTTGATACTCGGCTAACATGACTGTAACTCACAGCTAAGAAGGCAACGGTAATAATCATTGTGTGCATTGCTGGTGGAATGCTTGTATTAGCTTGTGTGGTGTGTTTTTTATGGAAAATGAAGAAAATAATTAGAAGAATAAAAATAAAAGGTACAATGTATCCTTATGACGTTTTTCATGATTTACACACACACAACTCACACACACATGCACAATATGATAACAATAACATGGTCAATGCAGTTACCTTAGAAGCAGCTTCTGGCCGGTTCAATGAACATTCAAGTAATGGGCAAAGAGAAGACAACATCGACCTTGCTTTGTTTGAAGTTAGTACCATTGTTACCGCTACAAATTACTTCTCTGCAGCTAACAAGCTTGGAGTAGGAGGATTTGGACCAGTGTACAAGGTAAATATTATTTTTGATATGCTTCAAAATATTGCTGGATAATGTGAAATCTAGTTCTTTAGGGAATTCTTGGACCTGATCAAGAGATAGCTGTGAAGAGACTCTCCAAGACGTCAACACAAGGAGTGGAAGAGTTCAAAAATGAGGTTAAGCTTATTGCTAAACTTCAGCATAGAAATCTTGTTCGGCTTCTGGGTTGCTGCATTCATGGAGAAGAGAGGATGTTAATATACGAGTACATGCCAAACAAAAGTTTAGATGCTTTTCTTTTTGGTACGTTCAGGCATGAATCTAGCATATACATGCACAGTACAAATGTTCATTCCTACTGTATTTTGACTCAAACTAGCTAGACTTAGCTGGATAAATACAAGATTTTTTCCTTTCAAAATAATGATGATGATGACAAATTGCATGAGTATAAATTCAGATATTCTACACATGGCCAATTTTTCATGTGGTACAAGTGGGATAATATATATGAGAGTATCTCGAACTCAGTTTGTAGTAGTTGCTCAATAATGTCTGAAAATGTTACTAATTTCAATTTTGGAAAAAGAAATTGAAGCACATGAACTACATATTCAGTGCAACTTTATCCATATTGATTGTATGTTAATTTTATCAAACCAATGGCCACTAGTACAGTTGTAAATCTCTAAATTGTTGACTGGGACCAATTTTTATTGACATCATTAACCAAGGTTCTGTTAAGTCATTTATGAAGTTTAGTAATATTCCAGTATTATTTTCTTTGTATTTCCAAGTCTGTAATGTTTGTTTCAGTTAAGTTCGGTTACAGTCATGTAGTGGGTGTCAGTTTTCTTTTTAGTTGATTTGCAGTTAAGGGTTGTAAGCATATAAAAGGCACTTGGATTTTCTTTAATGGAATAATAATTCAGTTGCCAATTTGAGTTCTGAATTTACTCTACAATTGGTATCAGAGCGGTGTGATCCAGGAGAGCAAGTATGAGCGAGGATAGATATATCACTCACAAAAATTCCTCATTTTGATGGTCACTATGATCATTGGAGCGAGTTAATGGAAAATCTTTTGAGGGCAAAGAGTTTATGGAGCTTAGTAGATGATGGCTTCAAAGAACCAGAAGAAGGAGCGCAGTTGACTCCAGGGCAGAGGAAGCAACTGGAGGAACTAAGAGTGAAGGACCATCAGGTGAAACATTATTTATTCCAAGCCATTGATCGCAATGTATTTGAACAGATTCTGGAACGGAGAACTTCTAAGATTATTTGGGACTCTTTGAAAAGCAAGTTTGGAGGAAATGAAAGGGTCAAGAGGTCACTTCTGAATTCTCTAAGGAGAGATTTCGAAGTACTTGTAATGAAGAATGATGAAAAGATTGATGAGTATTTCGGTAGGGTAATGGCAGTTTCAAACAAGATGCGGAGTAATGGAGAGGAGATGTCAGACTCCAAAATTGTTGAGAAAATCCTTCGAACTCTCACGGACAAGTTCACATATGTGGTGATTTCAATTGAAGAATCCAAAGATACAAGGAAGATGACTGTTGATGAACTGCAGAGTTCTTTGTCGGTCCACGAGCAAAAGTTTAAGATATCACAACCAGAGGAAGATGAGCAAGTTTTGAATGTTAGAGGCCGTGGCAGAGGATCTTTCAGGGGACGAGGAAGGGGCAGAGGTCGCTCGACTAACAAGGCTATGATTGAATGTTATAAGTGTCATAAGTTGGGGCACTATCAATATGAATGTCCTAATGAGAAACAAGGAGTTCATTATGTTGAAGAAGAAGAAGAAGATGTATTGCTGATGGCACATGTGGAAAACCAAGGATTAGAGAGGAGGAATGCTTGGTTTATTGATTCAGGTTGCTCCAATCACATGTGCGGAAATCGAGGTATGTTTTCAAGTCTTGACACTGATTTCTATCACAGGGTTAGACTTGGAAATAATCATAATTTAGTGGTACACGGAAAGGGTATGGTGAAGATAATGTTTCAGGACATAAGATATGTTATGAATGATGTATATTATGTTCCTGAACTGAGAAACAATTTGCTGAGTGTTGGACAGCTTCAAGAGAAAGGATTAGATGTGCTGTTTAAGGGAGGAGAAAGGAAAACTTGTAGCATTTTTCATCCTACAAGAGGAAAAATTGCCGAATCTTCCATGAAAGCTAACAGGATGTATGTTTTGTTTGCCAAAACTTATGGTAATTCAGAGGAAGAGAAGTGTTTTCATATTGATGTATCAAACAAAGCAGAGTTGTGGCATAACAGATATGGGCATTTGAGTTTCAAGGGGCTTCATACCTTGCAAGAGAAAGAAATGGTGATTGGGCTGCCTGATCTTGGCCAAACTAAGATTACATGTGAAACATGTATGAAAGGAAGACAACACCGTAGCACTTTTCCAAAGCAAAGCTCATGGAGAGCAACTGAAAAATTACAGCTTGTGCATTCGGATCTATGTGGCCCGATTTCTCCTCCATCAAACAGCCAAAAGAGGTATTTAATTAGCTTCATTGATGATTTCTCTAGAAAAACCTGGATTTTCTTTGTCTTTGAGAAATCTGAAACATTCAAGCACTTTAAGATATTTAAGTCTCTTGTTGAGAAAGAAACAGGGCTGTCTATTAAGTTTTTGAGGACTGATAGAGGCGGAGAATACAAATCAAAGGAGTTTAAGGACTTCTGTCAAGAACATGGAATCAAGAGGCAGCTTACAACATCTTACACTCCACAACAAAATGGAGTGGCTGAGAGGAAGAATCAAACGATCATGAACATGGTCAGATCAATTTTAATTGAGAGAGGTGTTCCAAGGGTGTTCTGGCCGGAAGCTGTTCAGTGGGCAAATCATGTACTTAATAGATGTCCTACTCAAGCTGTGCAAGGGATGACGCCAGAAGAGGCATGGAACGGTAAAAAGCCATCGGTTGAATACTTCAAAGTTTTTGGTTGCATAGGGCATGTGCGTATTCCAGATGTAAAGAGAACCAAACTTGACAACAAAAGTGACAAGTGTGTGTTCATGGGATACAGCAGTGAATCAAAGGCTTTCAGGATGTTTGATCCTCTAGAAAAGAAAATCCACATCAGCAGAGATGTAATTTTTGAAGAGGATAAAGCTTGGAATTGGGACACTGATACAACTGAGCAGGCCGCTGAACTTGAATGGAAGGAGGGAGATGACTACACTGAGAATGAGAACAAAGAATCAGATGAACATTGTAATGCTGATGCGGTTCTTCTTTGCCACAAAATGAAACACTGACTCAGTCTCAAAATGCTACTCCCCAAAATGGTGAAGTCATGACAAGAGAGAGAAGAGTCAGACAACCACCGCGTTGGACTGCGGACTATATTTCTGGAATTGGGCTTTCAGATGGAGAAGAAGAGATCAACTTTGCCATTTCAGATCCAACCAGCTATGAGGAAGCCGTAAAACATCTAAAATGGAGAGAGGCAATGGATGCTGAAATTAAATCTATTGAAAAGAATCAGACTTGGATCTTAACTGAGCTGCCTAAAGGAGCGAAAAAGATTGGTGTGAAGTGGATATACAAGACTAAGCTAAATGAACTGGGAGAAGTGGACAAGTTCAAAGCCCGACTTGTAGTAAAGGGGTACTCTCAACAGTATGGTGTGGATTACAATGAAGTATTCGCCCCAGTTGCAAGGATGGACACTGTCAGAATGATCATTGCAATGGCTGCTCAAAAAGGTTGGGAAATACATCAGCTGGATGTAAAGTCTGCTTTCTTACAAGGAGCGTTAGAAGAAGATGTATTTGTTGAGCAGCCTCAGGGATATGTAGTTGTAGGGGAGGAACACAAAGTGTACAAGCTGCATAAAGCTCTATATGGCCTAAAACAGGCACCTAGAGCTTGGTTCACTCGTATCGAAGACTTCTTCATTAGAGAAGGATTCACAAGCAGCTCTAGTGAGCAAACTCTTTTTATCAAAAGGAAGGGAGGGAGAACTCTTGTCGTCAGCATATACGTTGATGATCTTCTGTTTACCAGTAATGATGATGGCATGTTGGCTGAGTTTAAGTGTGCCATGAAGGATGAATTTGATATGACTGATTTAGGAAAAATGAAGTTTTTCCTTGGAATTGAAGTTGTGCAAAAGGCTGACGGCATATTCATATGTCAAAGGAAATATGCTGCTGAAGTGATTAGTAAGTTCCAAATGCAAGATTACAATGCTGTATGTAATCCAATTGCTCCTGGCCAAAAGATTGAACGTGATGAAGGTGGGGTGAAAGCAGATTCAACTCTTTATAAGCAAATGGTAGGGAGCCTGATGTACCTTACTGCCACTCGACCAGACCTTATGTTTGCTGTTAGTCTCATTAGTAGGTTCATGGCAAGTCCTACTCAAATGCATTTCTCAGCTGTCAAGAGAATTATGAGATACTTGAAGGGGACGACAGAGTACGGAATTTGGTATAAACAAGGTGCTGCAACTGATCTGGTTGCCTACACTGATAGTGACTACGCAGGGGATGAAGAAGACAGCAAGAGCACATCTGGCTATGTGTTCATGATGAGTGGAGGAGCGGTTGCTTGGTCTTCTCGCAAGCAACCAATCGTGACTTTATCAACGACAGAAGCCGAGTACGTCGCTGCTGCCACATGTGCTAGCCAGGCTATCTGGATGGGAAGAATACTTGTGGAGATAGGTTGTGCTCAGACTGAGGAGATGGTTTTGCTATGTGACAACACATCCACAATCAAGCTGTCTAAGAATCCAGTTATGCACGGGAGGTCAAAGCACATCAGGGTTCGCTATCACTTCTTAAGGGATCTGGCTAAAGAGGGAGTTCTTAAACTAGTTTACTGCAAAACAGAGCTGCAGCTTGCAGACATAATGACGAAACCTCTGAAGTTGGCATCCTTCCAGAGAATCAGAAAGGAGCTTGGCATGAAGGCTGGTGAACTCAACACTCCAGAGTGTTAAGTTCAAGGGAGGGTTTGTTAAGTCATTTATGAAGTTTAGTAATATTCCAGTATTATTTTCTTTGTATTTCCAAGTCTGTAATGTTTGTTTCAGTTAAGTTCGGTTACAGTCATGTAGTGGGTGTCAGTTTTCTTTTTAGTTGATTTGCAGTTAAGGGTTGTAAGCATATAAAAGGCACTTGGATTTTCTTTAATGGAATAATAATTCAGTTGCCAATTTGAGTTCTGAATTTACTCTACAGGTTCGAAACAATAATAAAATCAAACAAACTATTAATCAATACAAGTCAATCATGGTCTACAAACTGAAATGTATGGATCGTACAGTCATTTGATTATAGCTTATTTGGCCTCATACAGTTGCAAAGCATCATCTACTGACTACAACCTTTGTTTTTCCGCAATTCCAGAGAAAAAAGGTGCATTGCTTGATTGGAAGACTAGATGCCAGATTATTACAGGGGTAACTCGTGGGCTTGTCTATCTTCATCATGACTCCAGATTAAGAGTCATCCATAGAGATCTCAAAGTTAGCAATATTCTTCTTGATAAAAATATGAATCCAAAAATATCCGACTTCGGACTGGCTAGAATCTTAACTGGAGAAGAGACGACCGACCTGAACACAAGAAAAGTAGTCGGTACATAGTAAGTTCAAACTTAACAAGTATTTTACAACTTCACCTTTTGATGCATTGGTGATAATTGCAGTGGTTATATGTCTCCTGAATACGCCATGGAGGGTATTTTCTCCGTGAAGTCGGACGTATTCAGCTTTGGGGTTTTATTACTCGAAATCATAAGCGGCAGAAAGAACAGAGGAAAATATACTCACTCGACGCATCTGAACCTTGTAGCTCACGTAAGTAGGAGTTTGCAGTCAGCTCAGCTGCGTTAAATTTGAAGCAAAACTTCACACTTTTGGTGTTTCTATTTTGGTTGTAGGCATGGAGTTTATGGAATGAAGGTAACAGCTTACATTTGGTCGATGAAGCATTGAATAATTCCTATTCTGAAGTGGATGTGATGAAGTGCATAAAGGTTGGCCTGTTGTGTGTGCAGGAACATGCTGCAGATAGGCCGCTAATGTCATCTGTTATTGAGTTTTTGGCAAACGCAAGTGACATTGCATCTATACCAATGCCTAAACGTCCCGGCTTTATTTCAAGGACTATCCCCATTGAAACAACAGACTTAAATTCAGAGATTCATGAAGAATGTACTTCTAATGATTTAAGTGTGTCCTTGGAAGGAAGATGATATGTTGATAACTATATCCTACAGACAAACAATTTTTTGGGAATTCCATCTTAAAATTAAGATGTAGGATCTCACACTTTCATTTCTTGATCGGCTGAAACATCCGAAACTACTTCGGGTATTGTAGCAAAGTTCCAATTTTTTTGGTCTTCAAGTAGTAAAATGATCATAATATAATTATTGACTTATTCTTGCTATTCATGCATACATTATATTGTTTCTGGAGTTAGAGCATTTCTAGCCGTTGCTTCAATTTTGTGAGGAGCAAGGCAATCAAAAATGCCACAAACCCCCACATCTCCAGCACTGAGTGGGGGTTTGCATCTCTTTTTGTTTTTTATTTTTTTACATGCTATAAACGGTTAAATGTATTTCGTTTATAGGTATAAAAGGGATTCATTATCTCAGTTAGCCTATAATCGGTTTCTTGTAACCGTTTATGGTGATACATTCTTCTTCTTCTTTCTCTCTCTCTCTTTTTTTTTTTTTTTTTTCTTTTTTAACTTGAACGCTGCCTGTATTCCTGAACAGTGCACACAAAGTCAAGACCATTTTCTTCAATCTCTTATGGCGTCCATTCACTAAAACCTCATCCCTAGTTAAAAAAAAAAATAGCAAATTCGTTCAAAATCAAACCAATTTTATTTATATTCAATCCTAACACAAATCTCTCAGGAATTTGCCTAGTTAGAGCATCTCCAACTGAGTAGTGCATATTCAGATTTGTGAAATGCACACCGAAGTCTCTGCTAAATTTAAGTGATACAAAATCATAAATTGATTGGAACAAATTTGCAAAAAATGGAAAGTAAATATTTTTATAATGTGAATGCATTGATTGCATTTGATGAGATGGTAGAGAAATAAATGAAGGGATTAATTTCTTCCATCTATGCTAAAGAAACGGATTGATTTACTTTCTATGTTTGCACATTTGTTGCTATGGTAATTTTCCTCCATTATATTATTACCATATGTTGGTAATGTAATTGATGACTAACATGGATTTGCACTGGCTATATATTGAGGGGTAGACTTTACTGTAAATTCATCATAGCATGGAGTCAGTGATCCCCAATGGTGTCTCTTCTTATTAAGCCTGTTTGAGGTTTGGATATGTAAACTCTTATTTTGTAATATCTTGTAATTCTCTCATGTGGAATAAAATCTCTCTCTTTTGGAATGAACGTACAATATCTTATGGAGGATAGTGGAACCGGTATAAAAATCGTGTTTCTTAGTTTCTCTGTTATAGTTATTTATGATTTGCTTGATGTAATAGAATAATTGCTATCAGATTAGACTGATGTTGAATTGGCAAATCTCGATCTTGCTTATTGCGCTTCCGTATTTGTGCAATTTTCGCACAACATATTGGTATTCGGAGCGAGGCGACTTGTTTTAAATTATGCATCAATTATTTCTACAAAGGTTGGTAGATTCAGTGGTGATTATGCTATTACTATTTTGGGAGAAAAGGAAGACTTTGGTGGAGGAGATTATGTTGAGAGAAAAGAATGTTCCAATCTGGGAACTTTGACGTGACATGGAGTTTACTGCGCTGAAGGGACCATTGGATTTGGGAACTTTTGATCATGTTTTAGACATGGGGTCTTCATGTTGATGATGCTCGAGGAATCCAAGATAATCAGGAAAGGAGCTCAGGTCAAGTGATAGACGGGTGTCAAGGCAGAGATCATTGTGGTTTAGACATGGGTCTTTACGTTGATGATGCTCGAGGGATCCGGGGTGATCAAGGAAAGAACTCAGGTCAAGTGTTAGACGGGTGTCGATGTTATTGCAAGCACTTTTAGACCGTTGATTTATGCGCGGTGCAGCTCATGGTGGTAGATGCATCTTTTGCAGGCGGTGGGTGAAGTTTGTAATAACTAAGTGGTAGGAGAGAGATTTTTTGTGCATACAGAGATTTGGATTTTGGCTCTGTATTTGAATTGGCGATTGAGAGAATTATTTATGGCCTGGATATTTGCAACATTTTGTTGGCGGGCGAGGACGTATAATGAGCTCGTTAACGTGGTGCGATGGGGGGTAGCTTTGCTGGAACCCATTTGACAAATATTCATTTTTGGTTTCTATCTCATTGTGAGATTTTGATTGAAGGTGGAGTTCTGTTGAAGAGTTTTATGATGTGAAGAGAATTTGATTCGAGATGGGGTGTTGTAGATATATGATTTTGCTTCAAGGTGAAGTGTTAAATTTAGGTGATACAAAATCACAAATTGATTGGAACAAATTTGCAAAAAATGGAAAGTAAATATTTTTATAATTGGAATGCATTGATTTCATTTGATGAGATGGTAGAGAAATAAATGAAGAGATTAATTTCTTCCATCTATGCTAAAGAAACAGATTGATTTACTTTCTATGTTTGCACATTTGTTGCTACAGTAATTTTCATCCATTATATTATTACCGTATGTTGGTAATGTAATTGATGACTCACATGGATTTGCACTGACTATATATAGAGGGGTAGACTTTAGTGTAAACCCATCCTGGCATGGAGCGAGTGATCCGCAATTGTCTCTTCTTATTAAGCATGTTTGAGGTTTGGATATGTAAACACTTATTTTGTGATCTCTTGTAATTCTCTCATGTGGAACAAAACCTCTCTTTTTTGGAATGGACGTACACTATCTTATGGAGGATAGTGGAACCAGTATAAATATTGTGTCTCTTTGTTTCTCTGTTATAGTTATTTACTATTTTCTTGATGTAATAGAATAATTGTTATCAGATTAGATTGATGATCAATTGGCAAATCTAGAACCTACTTATTGTACTTCCGCATCTATGCAGCCTTTTTTTTCACAACAGTTTGGTATCAGAGCAATTTTTGTATTACAGTCTCTACCCAAAAATGTATACATTTTGCTCTTTGTTTGGATTTCTGGAGGAAAAAGTTCGGAATGTGCAAACTATTGAAGTGCTTGTTGAACAAACGTCTCAAATCAGGATTTTGTTGAACAAATGCCTGATTCCAGGCGTTTGTTCAACAAGCGCCTAATTAAAATAATTTCCCCCTCCCAAAACATGCGGCTACACTTTCTTCTATCTGCAGCATGCGGTCCCACTAACTCTACCTAACTATTGATTTAGATGAATTTACTTGAGCATTCGATCCCACTATTTATGCCCACTTCAGCACGCGGTCCCACTATTTATGCCCATTTCAGCTGCATGTTGTGGTCTGAGAAATTAACTCTGCCCACTTTTTATGTAGCTGGCCCACTTTTGTTTTCAGGCATCTGTTCAACAAACGTATGTCTCCAAAACAGTTGGAAAATGTTTGGTTTCAACAATTTGGAGCGCGGAAAAATCGAAAATCCGCACCCCGAACCGTTGGAGATGCTATTAGAGATTGAATTTGTGAATTCCAAATTTTAAGGTTTTGAAAAAAAATCGGTTTGACGATGGAAAACATTATTATGGAAGGATCTAGCTCCGCCAGCAATATACAAAGAACAAAAACCTCTAGAAGAAGCAGACATAATATCGACGACAACGTAAGCGGATTTGGAGTTGCGTAATTTGATTTCTCATATATTTTAGTTTTAGTGTATTATTAGTCTTCGAGAGGGAATACATCACATATTCATGACCGTAAAAGAGTTAGCGTACATCGTTTATTAGATTTAAATGTTGCATTTACGTTTATTTATATGTTTATGTTACTAATTTACGTTAAAACCGCGCTACGAATAAAATCGCGATTGTTGACGGCAAAAAATGTCGTAAACACCAAAGATTCCAATTACTAGGAATTATAAATATGGTCGCACAGACAAGAGCATAAAATATAGCATAAGCGGTAAATAACACAAGGGATTTATAGTGGTTCGGTCTCAGCGAGGTCCTACGTCCACTTTGAAGAGTCGGTTGGAATTTTATTAATCACTTGGAAGAATTACAAGGTTGAGACTATCTCATGACATCTCATTACATTCATGATCCATAATATATGATGTCATAATTATCATATATTGAATAATAAGGAAAAAGACAATTTTGTCCTTCTTCTTCCTCAAAGAGGAGATGCCATTAATGAAGCTTTATGGAGGTCTCCAAGCTCAAGAATCCCCCCTTTGAAGTGTGAGGCCATGGGGTATTTATAGGAAGTTGTTAGGTAGGAGTAGGTAGAAATGAAGACCATCTTCCAGAAATTCGCACCTCTTGCTGTCGGGCCTCGGAAATTCGCACCTGGGGTGAGGTGTGAAATTTCACACTTGATAGTGCAAAATTTCGAACCTAGCAGGTGCGGAATTTCGCTCGCACTTGGTAGGTGCGAAATTTCGCACCTACCAGGTACGAAATTTCGCACCTACCAGGTACGAAATTTTGCACCTGGTAGGTATGAAATTTTGCACCTGGTAGGTGCGAAATTAAGCACCCGGCTGGGTGCGAAGTGGATTTCAGCGAGAGGCATTATCGAGGCTGGTTGGTTCTTTTGAGGCGTCGAAGCTCCTCAACACGAAATGAAGGAATCCACCGTTTTGCTGGTCCGAAGTGAAGGAATCTGAGCTTAAAGCATGGAGAAAATCGGATGAACCGGGCGGTGCCCACAGTTTCAACCTAATCGGCTAGGTCGATCGCCACCGGGACTGTGGGGCCCCGGAACCCCACCGGCACTGCGCCCGGACCCGCTTAACGGTTCGCCTTCGGCTCGGAAGCGGACGGATACTGATGGGGGTTGCGTCTGAGGGATGCGACATCCTGCTAGTGGCTAGACTCGAGTCTTCTGATACTGGCCCCCCCAAAAGATCATGGCGACACCTCCGGGCTGTAATATCACGCGATATGTTGAGTCAAGCGTGTCTTGAGTACTTTTGGTGACCGGTCCAAAAGGCCGGTTAACATTTGCCCCCTAAAGTACGTCTTTTCTTGACATGATTTGCTTTGGAATGAAGGTTGAGATGATAGTTGGGTTGCAGATTTATCCTGCAAGATATATGGCTCTTGGTGATTATGTTCTTTTAAGTAAACTTTCCTTGAAAATAGCTTCTTTAAAACAAGTTTTTTTGAAAATACTTTCTAGGAAAATAATACTTTTGAAAACATTTTTCAAAACTTTTTATCTGTTCTTATAACCATAGCTCTAGTACCACGTGTAACACCCTAAGTCCATTAATGTCACTCACAAAGGGAATGCATCAATGTCCATGAAGCGTTATTGTTTGTATAGAACAGATAAATTACAAGAATAAATAAAACAACATAGCGGAAGATAAAACTTATTTTATTTCATCATAACTCGAAACGAGTTTACATAAGTAGTTTCCAAAGCCATTACAACAGGATCAACAGTCTTTTCCAAAAACTTCAAAGTACATAAAGAAGTAAATACTTAAATAACATAAATGCATAAATCCCCACTGAGCATAAGCAAATCCATAAAGATGAGAGAGTCCCAAGCGATACATCTACTCTCTTCAAGCAACTGAAAGAAATCGGCACTAAGTTGTAGTATTCCCTCCTTGCAAATGTGAGGGGGGGGGGAGGAAGAAAAGAGGTGGAAAGAAATGGGGGTCATACATAAAGTATGGCGAGTGCGATAACTTTAACAATATAATTATCAAAATAACTAGGCTAAGGCATAAGCTGGAAAATAAGGAAATAACTGTGAATAATTGGGTATGACAGAACAAAACGAGGAAATAAAATGAACCAAGATATCGTTAAAGGCGCCCCTAATCACTATAAGATAATTACTACACCGCACCACCACTAGTCACCCTTAAAGGTTGATCCCGCTTACAAAACTTAATAATGTTAATGGTAGTTTAATGTACCCCTAGCTACCTTCATAGGTGTCGTCTGCCCCTATCTCCACTAGGTGTACCCACTACCCCCATTCGATCGGCTCCCTAACTCGTAGATACCTATGCTGGCCCCACAGTGGGGTGTATCACTCCCCAAAGTGGCAACCAGATTCAACCAAAAATGCACGGCATATATCTACACGATGCACCAATGTCTTATCTACCAGCCCGGGCCCACACACGCACATGAACCCGTTGGACTTGTGTTGCCACCGCTGACCCGTTTTGACCTCTTACAATCAAATCCAGTACGCGTGTCCCCTCCTCAACTTGGGTCGAGCCCACAAAGATACTTAATGGGTTACTGGTTTGAAAAGGGCCCCCGTGCACGACACAAGCTTTCCACCTATGCTTGGTCCCCTCTAAGGTTTTCCCCACTTAAACTCATCCTTATTCATATATTCTTACATGTTTCAATCTTGGTTAAGTGCATCTAATCATATTTCAAATGCCACCCAATGCACCCACTAAATTCCACATGCCATCCAAGGCACCCACTTAACCCCCTCATGTCCCACTACATGTTTATCTGGTTAAGTGTTTCTTAATTCATTAAGATCGTAACCTTGTAAAGACCTCCCACATTAGACTGGCATTTGTGGCCGCTAGGTTTGCCGGGAGGGTCCGGGCAGTCTTACACCACAAACGAGCCTAACCTCGTGTCTTTACAACTGTTACACATTTTATGCCTAAGACCTCCCACATTAGACTGGCATTTGTGGCAGCTGGATTTGCCAGACGGGTCCGGACAGTCTTACACCACAAACGAGTCTAACCTCGTGTCTTAGGCGATTAATTACACCTAATTAATTATCCCCAATTTGAATTAATTTCCCTATTCAAATTGCCAATCAATTACAAATTTAACTATGTCCATAATTGACTCAATTATGTCCATCTATTTATGGTATATAAAATTATACCAATTAACATCACATTTAAGGCATTTATGCCAATTTTCAATATTAAAATTTTAATGTTATCCCCTTGCCCCACGTTGTAAGTTCGTTCATTTAACGTGAAACATACGTTAGACTTGAATAGTCTAACTTATGGAATAAAGAGAAAACATCACAGCATGCATAGAATAAAAACTAGATCTAAACAAAAGGGGTGAACTTGCATGTGTGAATAAGGTTTTTCATCTAAAACTTGCATAGGCCAAAGTTACAAACTTGCATAAACAATGGATGTCATAGATCTAATCATAAGGTGTAAACTTGCATAGGCAATAGTCACAAACTTGCATAAACTATGGATGTCATATATCTAATCATAAGGTGTAAACTTGCATATGTGATTCATACAACATAGCCTATGATGTAAACTTGCATCTAACTCACACATGTCATAGCCTAACTTTAGATCCAATTTACACATAAAATAGATGTTATGAAACATGTAAGGTTTTATATGATTCTCACTAACTTGCATATGATTCATATCTAAATTATCATCTAAACTTGCATTCATACATATGATTTAACATATGAATTAGTTCCAACAACATAACCAAACTAGCATATGAAACATCAATATAAATTGATTGTACATAAGCCAATCATAGATTTACAACATAAATGATAACATCACAACTTTACAACATAGATAATAACATCATAGAATTTACAACATAGATGATAACATCATAGAATTTACAACATAGATAATAACATACGGTCAATGATTCACAACATAACCATATAATCCAAATCATAGCTCAATCCAATTAAATTGTTAATTATCTCATTAAAGAAATCGAACTCACAAAAAGAAGGTCTTGCGTTCTGAAATATGAGTTCTGAAATTGATTTAGCTCGCCTTTGTAGTAGATTCGTTATTGTTTAGATTAGAGTTGAATAGAGCTCAATTGATTAGCTTTGATTTCCCTCTAGTTGGTGGTGGCTACTCTAGGTTACAAGATGACAGTATGACGGCCATGATTCAGATTTCAATTTGATTTTAGGGTTTGAGTCTACCCATGTTTATATAGAATTTTAATTTGATTATAGCCGTCGGATGATCTTAGGGTTAATCAAAACCACTCAGTCAAGATAGGGTGACACCTCAGCCCTAATGACTCAGCAAGGAGTCAGAAAGGACTCAGCAATGAGTCACAATATGGATCAGATTGCACCAGAAAGCTGTGCAGGCTTTCTCCTCGGCCTGGGCGCACTTGGCAGGTGCGCCAGTGCCTCTTTTGTACTGGCGCACTTCCCAAGTGCGCCAGTGCAATTATTCTTTGTCTTTGATTTTTCCCGCCTGACTTCGTTCGTCCATATCTCCTTCATCCAGTATCCGTTTTACGCAAACTCGGAGTTTATCTCAACCAGAATTCCAAGACGAACACGATAGCGCAACCCGTTTCCATTAATTCTCACGTCTGAGATTAATTATTCTTGAATTTAGTTAATTCGATTATTCAAAAATTCAGGGTGTTACATTCTCCCATACTTAAAGGATTTCGTCCCCGAAATCTCTAAGTCAAGAAGAACGTATCCTACCATCCAATCATCCATCTATTCAACCATCAACCACTAGCAAACATGGTCCTTAAAAGATTTGTAATGCTTTTCATGTACATATGCATAGTGTGTGTATATGTCCGTATACTAATGCTAAATCAGGCGGCCCACTGATTCAATCGACCTCCTTAATGCAAATAATGATAGTGCCATGTATCCATCATGTATGCAAAGAACCCTATACATATCATTACTACATGTGTGCACAACCATCCATTTAAATGCAACATCTATATGATACACACATTCAATGTACATTCATTTTAATAAATACATCCATTTATATGCAATATGCAATATGAAAGTGACTGGGCCGATCTAGTGCCTAAAGTGTGTGTATATGCATCCACGAGCAACCACTAGCAAACACTTGCATCCACATGCATTCATCATACATAACATGTCTCAAACACATGTTTCAACCATAGGACTACCCTATCTAAAGGTCAAAGATACTAGCGAGAGGACATACTAAGGATAAAACAAGTACAAGTTAAGCGATAAAGGAGAAATTAAAAGACATACCCTCGAAAAGAAAAGGGTACAATGAACGCATCTTCTCTTCCGTCTCCCAAGTAGCGTTGCTCTCATCATCTCCCCATTGCACTTTGACTAGCTTGACCTATCGATTCCTTAACTTCTTAATCTCCGACCCAGGAATGCATGTGGGAGCTCGTCGAATCGTCGCATCATGCTCTATCTCCACCTCTTTAAGCAAGCTCGGCTCTACCACTTCCGCGGTCTCGTGCAAGCATTTCCTCAAATGTGATACATGGAATACGTCGTGTACACCACTGAGTCTCTCGGGCAACTCCACTCTATACGCCATCTGCCCAATCCTCTCCTTAATAGGAAACGGCCCTACGAACCTTGGTGCTAACTTCCCAACGGACCCAAAGCGAATTACATTCCGTAATGGAGACACCTTGATAAAGACCATGTCCCCGATATCAAACTCAAGATCTATCCTCCTCTTGTCCGCATAAGATTTCTGCCTATCTTGCGCCGTCTTCATCCTCCTTCGAATTAAATCGATCTTTTCCGAAGTCTCTCTAATCATATCAGGCCCAAGTAAGATCTTAGCTGTAGATTCCCGCCAACATGCAGGCGAACGACAAGGCCGTCCATAAAGAGCCTCGAAAGGTGCCATGCCAATGCTAGACTGAAATCTATTATTATATTCGAACTCTACCAAAGGAAGATGCTCCTCCCATGTACCTCCGAAGTCTAAAACACATAGCCTTAAAAGGTCCTCTAGAATACGATTCACCCTCTCGGTCTGGTCGTCCGTGTGAGGATGATATGCGGTGCTCAAACATAACTGAGTCCCTACCGCCTCTTGCAAGCTCTTCCAAAACTCGCTAGTAAAGATAGAATCGCGATCGCTCACTATGCTAGAAGGAACACTGTGCAAATGAACTATCTATCGAATGTATACGGAGGCTAACCATGGAGCAGTCCTCTTACTCTTCACGGGAATGAAATGGGCGCTCTTAGTAAGTCTGTCTACCACGACCCAAATCCCCGTATTACCCTTCCTCGATTTCGGTAACCCATCAACAAAGTCCATCGAGACACTCTCCCACTTCCATTGTGGGATCTCCAATGGGTGAAGCAACCCACCGGGCTTCTTTTGCTCTGCTTTTACTTTTTGGCACACCAAGCATCTAGCGACAAACTCGGCCACATCCTTCTTCATACCGGCCCAAAAGTAAACTCGTCTCATGTCCATGTACATCTTGTCCCCGCCGGGATGAATGGTCATCTTCAAACGATGTGCATCATCAAGAATGGTCTTCCTCAAGTCCTCGTCTCGTGGTACACAAAGTCTACCGTCCCTACGTAACCAACCCTTATCATCTAGGATATGCCTACTGAGATGGCTCGATGACTCCCCCCTTATGAGTTTCTCTACTAACTTAACCAACTGTGGGTCATCTCGCTGTGCCTCACCAATCCATTCCAAAAACGTAGGTCTGACCTCTAAGGATGCTAGCAAACCTGGTACAAAGTCAATGGAAGGTCTAAAGTCAAACATAGAGATGAACTGTAGGCTTCGCCGCTCAACAAACAACGGACTCAAGGACAACCTTTTCCTACTTAAGGCGTCCGCCGCCACGTTACCCTTGCCACGGGTATATGCTATCTCGAAATCGTAGGACGCTAAGAATTACATCCACCTTTCCTGCCTTAAGTTCAAGTCCTTCTAAGAGAAAAAATATTTTAGCGATTTGTGGTCAGTGAACAATTCGAATTTCTCGCCAAGAAGATAATAGCGCCAAGACTTAAGCGCGAAAACAATAGCGACCAACTCTAGGTTATGGGTAGGGTAATTTCTCTCATGCACTCTCAACTGCCTTCCTCCATACGCTATTACCCTTCCCTCTTGCATTAAAACTGCGCCTAGTCCTGTCCCACAAGCATTGGTATAAACGGTAAATGGCTTACTCCCATCTGGCAACACTAAGACTGGGGCTGTGGTCAAAGCTCTATTTAAACATTGGAACGCATCATCACAATCTACGTCCCACGTAAAAACTAGGTTCTTCTTCGTCAAGCGTGTCAATGAGGCTGATATCTTTGCGAAGTCCTTGATAAACTTCCTGTAGTGGCCGGCCAACCCCAAGAAACTCCTCACCTCGGTAGCATTTTTAGGGACCTTCCAATCTTGGATGGCCACCACCTTCGCGGGATCCACAACTATCCCTTATTTGTAAACCACGTGCCCTAAGAATCACACTTCCTTCCTCCAAAATGGACATTTAGAAAATTTAGCTTTAAGGTTATGCGCTCGAAGGGTCTCCAACACTTCCCTAAGATGTAGGGCATGATCTTCCTCGCTCTTGGAAAAGACCAAGATGTCATCCAAAAAGACCACCAAGAATTTATTAAGGTACTCCCTAAACACCCTACTCATCAAGTCAACAAAGTATGCGGAGGCATTTGTCAAACCGAAGAGCATCACAAGCCAATCATAGAAACCGTCCGGAGTCCTAAAGGAAGTCTTGTCTATGATATCCTCAGCCACTTTCAACTGATGGAAACCAGTGGCTAAGTCCAACTGCGAAAACACTGAGGCGCCAATTAGCTGATCGAAGAGATCGTCAATCCTCAACAGTGGGTGCCTATTCTTCTTAGTAAGTTTATTAAGTTCTCTATAGTCCACACAAAGTCTAAGGGACCCATCCGCCTTCATGGCAAATACTACTGGAGCACCCCACTCCGATATACTACGTCTTATGAACCCTTTCTCAAGCAACTCCCCTACTTGCTTATTGAGTTCCCTCCTCTCACGAGGAGCCATGTGGCGCAGTAGTAGAGATACTGGTTTTGCATTGTCTACAAGATAAATACGAAAGTCTATCTCACGTTTTGGGGGTAGACCCCTCACCTCGTTGAAGACATCAACATATTCACGGACTATACGAATAGAATGTAAATCATCATTGGATGCGTCAAGTGACTCAAAATAACTAAGCATCACCGGTCCTCTAGGGTCACAAGAAATGTCAAGGGTCTTTCCACTATGAGTCAACAATTTTACTACCCTTCGTTCACAATCTAGGATGGCGCCATATCGGGCTAGCCAATCCATCCCTAGAATCAACCCATAGCCCATGAAACCAAGCACAAAAGCATTACATTCAAAACCAACGCCTAAGATAGACAATCTCAAATCCCTACAAACCATGGATAAATGAGCCGATCCACCAATAGGATTTGAGACTACAATGGGATCCACAACAAGACTAGTATCTAAGTGCAGTGTTTCAATTAATGATGTAGAGATAAACGAATGTGATGCGCCAGAATCGAATAAGGTACGGACAAGATGATCAAACAGAAAAACTAAACTCTCGACGGAAATGTTTCTACCTTGTTCTTGCAGCGGTGGGACCGCGAAAGCCTGGACCTGCTCCCTTGCCTTCCCGGTGCCACGAGAGCCTAAAGCTGCCCTCCAGAAGTTCTTTTCCCTTTTCCCTGTTTCCTTCGACAGTCCTTAACTAGGTGACCTTCCTCTCCACAGTGGAAACAACCAGCCTTCTTCTTTTTCCTACAGTCTCTACTCAGATGGCCTGATGTTCCACAATAAAGACATTTCCTTTTGTCACGGGGTTTATTATTCTTTGCACCCTTCTTAGGTTTTACTTTCTTACCCTGTGCCCTATCCATGCCTCCACTATGCGTTCTTCATTCGTGACCTCCGACCTATAAGAAACTTCGTCCTTCATCAACCAAGCAGCTATTCGAACCTTCCTCCCCTCGTCTATCTCAAAGATACCGACAAGTCCTCCACTTTCTTAAGCCAACTTCTAGCCCCAACAAACGTCTAAGTCCCGTGAAGCGATTTTGCGCCCATCGTACGGAAGTCCTCATATATCTTAGGAAAAAGCATCTATACACGGAGGAAGAGATTCAAAAGGGAAAGAGGAAGAGATTCAAAACGGAGAATCGAATGAAAGATATATGGCTCTTGGGGATTATGTTCTTTTAAGTAAACTTTCCTTGAAAATAGCTTTTTTAAAACAATTTTTTTTTAAAATACTTTCTAGGAAAATAATGCTTTTGAAAACACTTTTCAAAACTTTTTATCTGCTCTTGTAACCATAGCTCTGATACCACGTGTAACACCCCAAGTCCATTAATGTCACTCACAAAGGGAATTCATTAATGTCCATGAAGCGTTATTGTTTGTATAGAACAGATAAATTAAAAGAATAAATAAATAAAACAACATAGCGGAAGATAAAACTTATTTTATTTCATCATAACTTGAAACGAGTTTACATAAGTAGTTTCCAAAGCCATTACAACAGGATTAGTAGTCTTTTCCAAAAACTTCAAAGTACATAAAGAAGCAAATAATTAAATAACATAAATGCATAAATCCCCACTGAGCATAAGCAAAGTCATAAAGATGAGAGAGTCCCAAGTGATACATCTACTCTCTTCAAGCAACTGAAAGAAATCGGCACTAAGCTGTAGTATTCCCTCCTTGCAAACTTGAGGGGGGGAGGGAAGGAAGAAAAGAGGTTGAAAGAAAAGAGGGTCAGACATAAAGTATGGCGAGTGCGATAACTTTAACAATATAATTATCAAAATAACTAGGCTAAGGCATAAGCTGGAAAATAAGGAAATGAATGTGAACAATTGGGTATGAAGAACAAAACGAGGAAATAAGATGAACCAAGATATCGTTAAAGGTGCCCCTAATCACTATAAGATAATTACTACACCGCACCACCACTAGTCACCCTTAAAGGTTGATCCCACCTACAAAACTTAATAATGATAATGGTAGTTTATTGTACCCCTAGATACCATCATAGGTGCTGACTACCCCTATCTCCACTAGGTGTACCCGCTACCACCATTCGATCGGCTCCCTAACTCGTAGATACCAGTGCTAGCCCCATAGTGGGGTGTATCACTCCCCAAAGTGGCAACCCGATACAACCAAAAATGCACGGCTTATATCTACACGATGCAACAACGTCTTACCTACCAGCCCGGGCCCACACACGCATATGGACCCGTTATACTTGCGTTGCCACCGCTGACCTGTTTTGACCTCTTACAATCAAATCCAGTACGCATGTACCGTCCTCGACTTGGGTTGAGCCCACAAAGATACTTAATGGTTATTGGTTTGAAAAGGGCCCCCATGCACGACACAAGCTTTCCACCTAAGCTTGGTCCCTACCAAGCTTTTTCCCCACATAACCCCATTCTTATTCATGTCTTCTTACATGTTTCAATCTTGGTTAAGTGCATCTAATCGTATTTCAAATGCCACCCAAGGCACCCACTAAATTCCACATGCCACCCAAGGCACTCACTTAACCCCCTCATGTCCCACTACATGTTTATCTGGTTAAGTGTTTCTTAATTCATTAAGACCGTAACCTTGTAAAGACCTCCCACATTAGACTGGCATTTGTGGCCGCTAGATTTGTCGGGCGAGTCCAGGCAGTCTTACACCATAAACGAGCCTAACCTCGTGTCTTTACAACTGTTACGCATTTAATGTATGCCTAAAACCTCCCACATTAGACTGGCATTTGTGGCAGCTGGATTTGCCAGGCGGGTCCGGGCAGTCTTACACCACAAACGAGTCTAACCTCGTGTCTTAGGCGATTAATTACACCTAATTAATTACCCCTAATTTGAATTAATTTCCCTATTCAAATTGCCAATCAATTACAAATTTAACTATGTCCATAATTGACTCAATTATGCCCATCTATTTATGGTATATAAAATTATACCAATTAACATCACATTTAGGGCATTTATGCCAATTCTCAATATTAAATCTTTTAATGTTATCCCCTTGCCCCATGTTGTACGTTCGTTCATTTAACGTGAAATATATGTTAGACTCGAATAGTCTAACTTATGGAATAAAGAGAAAACATCACAACATGCATAGAATAAAAACTAAAACAAAATGGGTGAACTTGCATGTGTGAATAGGGTTTTTCATCTAAAACTTGCATAGGCCAAAGTTACAAACTTGCATAAACTATGGATGTCATAGAACTAATCATAAGTTGTAAACTTGCATAGGCAATAGTCACAAACTTGCATAAACTATGGATGCCATAGATCTAATCATAAGGTGTTAACTTGCATATGTGATTTATACAACATAGACTATGATGTAAACTTGCATCTAACTCACACATGTCATAGCCAAACTTTAGGTCCAATTTACACATAAATAGATGTTATGAAACATGTAAGGTTGTATATGATTCTCACTAACTTGCATATGATTCGTATCTAAATTATCATCTAAACTTGCATACATACATATGATTTAACATATGAATTATTTCCAACAACATAACCAAACTAGCTTATTAAACATCATTATGAATTGATTGTACATAAGCCAATCATAGATTTACAACATAGATGATAACATCACAACTTTACAACATAGATAATAACATCATAGAATTTACAACATAGATGATAACATCATAGAATTTACAACATAGATAATAACATACAGTCAATGATTCACAACATAACCATATAATCCAAATCATAGCTCAATCCAATTAAATTGTTAATTATCTTATTAAAGAAATCGAACTCACAAAATAAGGTCTTGCGTTCTGAAATTTGAGTTCTGAAATTGATTTAGCTCGCCTTTGTAGTAGATTCGTTATTGTTTAGATTAGAGTTGAATAGAACTGAATTGATTAGCTTTGATTTCACTCTAGTTGGTGGCGGCTACTCTAGGTTACAAGATGATAGCATGACGGCCATGATTCAGATTTTAATTTGATTTTAGGGTTTGAGTCTACCCATGTTTATATAGAATTTTAATTTGATTATAGCCGTCAGATGATCTTAGTGTTAATCAAAACCACTCAGTCAGGATAGGGTGACACCTCAACCTTAATGACTCAGCAAGGAGTCAGAAAGGACTCAGCAATAAGTCACAACATGGATCAGATTACACCAGAAAGCTGTGCAGGCTTTCTCCTCGGCCTGGGCGCACTTGGCAGGTGCGCTAGTGCCTCTTTTGTACTGGCACACTTCCCAAGTGCGCCAGTGCAATTATTATTATTATTATTTTCTTGATTTTTTCCACCTGACTTCGTTCGTCCATATCTCCTTCATCCGGTATCTGTTTTACGCAAACTCGGACTCTATCTCAACCAGAATTCCGAGATAAACACGATGGCGCAACCCGTTTCCCTTAATTCTCACGTCTGAGATTAATTATTCTTGAATTTAGTTAATTCGATTATTCAAAAGTTCGGGGTGTTACAGGACCAAAAGGACGGTTAACGTTTTCCCCCCAAAGTATGTCTTGTCTTGACATCATGTGCTTTGGAATGAAGGTTGAGATGATAGTTGGGTTGCGGATTTATCCTGCAAGTTATAGGAAAAACATGTTAGTTAGCGGACACGCTCGTTGGGGAATCGTGAGCGAGCTGCTATTGGTTTGGTGTCGCAGTCGCGTTGCTTAGTATCTACATAGTGTCGTAGTCACGCGTTTTAGGCGATTTGACACTTGCGGGGAATGTACGTACGCGAGCGCTTTTATGATTGAGCATTTGGTGAGTACACAAGTGGTCATTGAGACATGATTGACTTGGTAGCTAGGGCTTCGAAGATAGGTAGATGTAGCTGTATTTCGGTGTACGATCTCGAATTTCGATCTTGGAATGTTCGTTTGAGGCATACCGATCCCCTGATTATAGTTACTTCCTTTCTCCTCTTCTCCGGATAGAAAATCATCTTAAGGCATGAAGGATGCCAAACTACTTCTTTTGTATTTTGGATGTTCGAGATGTTGTTAGGTTTTCGGGAGAAGGGAAGAGAGAGGTGGAAAGTAAGAGGGCTTTTGGATTTGGTACCCAAGAACGTGGAGCGGCGGATCTTGGGAAACGGGATTAGGAATTTGGATAAAGGTTGCCAAGCAAGTGTGAATACGGGATTGGGCTTTGTGTCCCAAATGCTTATTAAATCTTTCACGCTCTTCGGGAGTTCGAATCTTGGTTGAGGAGACGATAACTAAGCCGAAGCACAGAAGCACGAGACATAACTTAGCACTCCCATGACTTTGTCGAGCCTTGTCTTCGATCATAAGTTTGTAAACTTGATCCTTGTCATGGCGCCATATGAGCGGGCAGTGATTAGTGATCTTTGGTCTCGCGGTGTGGTCCTCAAGAAATGGACTTGCTTGGACTGTCGTCTTGAAGGCTTATGTAAGATATCGACACGTAGTTGAGCTGTTAGTCTTGGGATCTAATCAGTAACCTAACCACGATGCGGCTGCATCTTGACTTAGATGTTGCACTGGCGGTTGGTGATGGTCGTGATGCTAGTTATTAAAGCTAAAGGCTGCCACCACGTTCCGGAGTATCAGTTTTTTGTGGAGTCTAGTTACTGATGGAAGCCAAGAAGCCTCCATGGCCTGAACTTTGGCTCCGAATTTTTTCCGTTGCGAGGTGAAGGTGCTCTAAACACGGCGGCTCCGTATGATGCTGTGAAGATGATGCCATTGCAGAGACTTAAGGGGGATCTGATAGGGTCTTGAGATTGCTAGGCCGGTGCAACAATCCGTAGAGGGTTGCCCTAGGCTCAGGTACCTGCTAAATTTTGCTCGACGTCAGGGATGAGCTAGCAAGCTCGGATCGTTGCTCAGTGTTTCATGTCTGGTCGGTGATTGGAGTTGAACGTAACACAATTGGTTAGCGAATGATTCTGGAAATGAACTTATGCGGACTGATCACTCGGATATGCACGCAAGATGCAGGCATATGGTCAATTTGTTAGTCTCCAACACAATTATGTTGGGGTCATTATCCGGTTCGAAAAATGGCGCTGACGTTTGCCGGTAACTACTGCCATAGTTATCCAAACTAGGTGTCGTCGTCGCGTTTCGATGCGCTTGTAGGTATGCATCGAGAGGCGTGAGTTGGCTTCATGTTGTGTTTAAGTATGAGTTTGCTGGCAGGACGCTGAGACTTTGCGAGCCCAATGAACCGACCATGGGAACTCGGGAACTTGTCTAAATTCTCCAGCTCCTTGGGGAACTGGTGATTGTATCAGTCCCTCTGTCCTTTGGTTCGGGCTTCTACGCCCGGTCTACCTAGTATTGGCGGGAGGTTAGAAGTTTCCAAGACCCGAGCTTTTGGGTCTGGATCATCCTCGTGGTGAGGTGTAATTTCCTCTTTAGAATGGTTGCCTCGAAGGTTGAGGCGATGGAAACGCCATCGCGGGGGCTAGTAGGGATCCTCCCTAGATCCTGCGATGAGTAAGCTGACGCTGAGATAGGTGGGGGACCACCCCCGAGCTTGTGTACTTGTCAACTGAAGAGGTCGCGAGCAATGAACCCTTAACAGTCAAATAGTTGCTTCTTTTGCTAGACTTCCCCTTTGGAGCGGAGGTGACACCGGGCCTTGCCCCCACGCCTTCTTAAGCGTCCGGGTCCTGGTTGGAGTTATAGTGGGAACACTCTGGAGAAGTAGGAGGAACCGCGGACTTCGGGATACCACATTTTAGGTGAGCCTCTTTGGAGGAGAAGAAGTTGTGGTTGATCGGGCGTAGCTGTTGTAAGCAGGTAAGCAATGCAAGCTATGGTGGAGAGTCAAGAAGCCCGGATGGAGGCAAAGTCGAAGGGGAAGACGAACAGGATGAGGCTGCCATACAAGATGCCCGGGCAAAGTCTAGTCAGGATGCCCAGGAGAAATCTGCTGCCGTGGTGGCGAGGAGGTAGGTCGATGCTGAGGCGGAGAAGGAGAGGGCCTCTGAGTAGGCTAGGAATAAGGAGAGCCGCCGGTGACGCCCGCTAGAAGAGGGCGAGAGGACCCTTAGCACACTTGTAGCAGATGCCATTATGTGGCTCCGGGCCAGGCACTTAGCTGATCAGAAGACTACCGAAGATGCTGAGAAGAGAGCGGAGTTAGGCGCCAAGAAGGCTTGGGGAGACACCTATGCTGGATTGGTCCTTGCTTCTTACATCGTCCCTAAGCCGTTGCCATGTGTTCTCTCGGGGAGGCTATGATGATTACAAGTGGCGAGGATGATGGCAGAAGGCACCCATTGATGCCTCATGAATCCATTACTCTTGTGTTGAGTAGAGGAGGAGGAAGCAGTTCTGGAAGGAAAGGGCCCGTCATTGGTGGTGACCTGCCTGTACCGAACTTGTATATACAAAAGAAAATAAAAGAAAAGGATGAATAGTATCAGTAGTTGTTAAAGGAATTAAAGATACTTTGGGTTAGGTGAACCAATAGTGTATGCGAGTGCGGTCCTCGCTTTTGGTCCTTAAAGTCATGGTGTGGTATTCATGAATACCCTGTCATTAGAGAGAAGAGATATTAGACATGTAGTTTGTCTTATGTGTGTGAAATAGAATATGAATTAGTAAAGATCGCATTTCGTGTTAAGTGTTCGAACATTCTTCTCATGTTTTCCGGCGTCCCGTACTCGCACAAGCGTACTTGTTGTTACACCAACAGGAATGCGATCGGAGACCGCGCTCTAGATTGATCGTTCCAATGGGGTGTGATTGTGTGTCGTGCCCTAGGTCCTTGTTCCAGAGGGGTGAGACAGAGTACCGCGCTCTGGGTTGTTGTTCAAGAGGGGTGTAACAGAGTACGACGCCCTAGGTTGTTGTTCCAGTGGGGTGAGACAGTGTATTGCGCTCTGGGTTGTTGTTCAAGAGGGGTTAGATAGAGCGCAGGCTTCTAGTAAGTTTTCTCAGTTCAGGAAACCCGTAGTTTGCGAAGCCAGGCTTGAGCGCCTGCTGTTTTTTCTTGGGTTGCCCGGGGAAATCCCAATTATAGCGAAGGCGGTTGACGTCGCATTATGTGGTCCGTCCGGAGTGTGGCTTTCCCTTCGTTCATCGGGTTGGAGCGAGGGACGGCGTCGTTTATTCGCTGGAGAAAAGCTCCGATCATCATCACGTAGGGTCCGATCGTGGCCATAAGCTGCACCTAAGCCTTTAGGGCTTTGGGGAAACGTTTTATTATCGGTCTTGGTGCTGCACCGAGATTCGATAGGTACTGTAGCCATGGGAAATGTACATCGCTCCCGGCTGTATGTTGGGCGGCCCCAAGTCGCGTAGGACTTGGACGAACGATTTATCCTCGGCCTCGGCTAGAGTTAGAGGTTATTTATACTCGGTCGCGCCGCGGGTCGGCGACTAGGGTGGCATGGCCGGCTCCCATGCTTGGGGTGCCGGTCGTTGCCAATGTGATTTGGCTTCGATGTTGGATCAAGGTTCGAATGGCGGCACCGGCTCCCGTGGTTGGGGCACCAATGCGGCGATAGAAAGTTTGAACGCAAGCTGCTTGTCAGGATCAATCAGACACGTCATGCATGGAGCAAACATGGAAGGGATACAGGAAACTGAACATCACTCCTACGGATATCTCTGGTAGTAGTAGCCTTT
Source organism: Allium sativum (assembly GCA_030737875.1). NCBI lineage: Eukaryota > Viridiplantae > Streptophyta > Magnoliopsida > Asparagales > Amaryllidaceae > Allium > Allium sativum. Next base: position 218,546,545 of record CM060911.1, read on the forward strand.
GCAATGCCTCGAATTGTAGGAAAGCAAGACATCGTTGGAAGGCCTGAATTAATTGTTCACTAGGTTATGTAGAGTAGAGGCGAAGATGTTCGTTTTTCCATGCCCTTGGGAGTTCAGTTCCGTCCACGGTTGAGAGTTTGAAAGTTCCATCACTAAGCTTCCGTTGTATGAGTGTGGGCCTTCCTAACGAGGGGCGAGGCCTGCTGGTGGAGGAAAGACCCGTTGTAAGACAAGGTTGTCGATGCTGAAGTCCTTATGGCGGACTTTGGAGTTAAGCTAATTAAAGCTTGATCCATGGGACTGGTTCCCAGGCCGGAGATGTTGATCCAGTGTAGTGCACTCATGTATACGAATTAGCCGTAATGTTTGACTATAGGTCGGACAGAAGCCATTTGGAGGGCTTACAGCACTTGAGGCCTGATAACAACTAGATCGGTGCAAGAGGCGACCCGCGCGAGGTGAGTTATGAGGCATGGATGCTCATTGTTACCACAGTACTGACGTGCCGAGGGGAAGATCTTGAGGGATTAATTGTCGGTCGAGATTTTGTTTAGTGGGAATCTCTGATGAGCGTTGAGTGGCTCGGAGACCCTATGCAGTGCAGATCTCCGATGAGCGTCGAGTGGCTCGATGGTCCCACTTAGTGGGAACCCCCGATGAGCGTCTAGTGGCTCGGAAAACCTGTGCAAAGGGAATCATTTATGAGCGTTGAGTGGCTTGGAGTTTCCATGTGGATGAGTTCCTTAATGTTGTTCTGCAAGTGGCGAAACATGTTCGTGTTGTATCTGCGGACAGCGTAGAATCGACAATATCCTGTTGAGTCCCTTGGCACGTTTGTCGGACATTTAGGTCTGGGCCTTTTGCACGGTTGGGAGTTGTAAGTTGTGAGATAGACTTTCTCGGGGGTGTTGTTGAGAGTAGTATAGATATGGAAGGACAGAGGTCGAAGACGCTTCCTCTTGCTGTTGCAACTACCTTTGACGTTGTAGCGTGAGCAAGATTATGCAAAGCGGTGGAATCAGAGTTGTTAGAGCTCTGGGCGTTGTCATGAGGCAAGATGTTGAGGATAGGAACTTGATTCCTTTACGCTAGATTTCGGCATAGGAAGTAGTCGGCACTTATGCAGAAGATCTTCTGAGTCCTTGATTGTCTTTGACCGATCCATGCTCTAGGTTTGAAATCAGGTGGCTTGCCCTTTGTAAGTTGGACGAGCATGACTCGAGGAGAGGGTTCCTTGACTTCAGCAAAGGCGGTGTTGGATTTCACGAGATGTCCATTGAGAGTTCACAGGTGCCTTGGTAACTGTTCGAGACTTAGAGGATGTCTCTGGGTATCACGACGTGCATCTTGGATCGCGCAACCAGTCTTTTGGCGAGTTAGGAAGTCGGGAGAACCCGGATAGAGCCGTCTTGGATAAGGACAGGGAAGCACTTGCACTTTACAGCGTCGGTGATGTGTAATGAGCCCACGTGCCATTTTTGGCAGCTATCGAAGCTTCGAGAATCATGGCTTCTTTAAGTATGGGCGAACGTTAGCATGTCGGAGTGTTGGCGCCATTGGTGCCATTTGGTATTATGGCTAGCCGAAGTGAATTGGTTACACCTCATACTGCTTTCGCAGATGTCGTGGGCATGCCCCCGCGATTCCCTTACGATCCATGGATCGTGTCGGCGACAATCGGAGGTTGGGCTCCCGCCACATTATAGAGGTCGTGATCTAGTCCTGGACTTTAGAGCCTAGTGCACCCTATTGGCGGAAGGCCTTTGGCAACCCGGGAGTCTCCAACTTCGGTTGCATGATGTTGTGGAAGTCAGCTGAATTGAACTTGGGCCCATTTGGATGCTACAAGCGTAGGTGATAAGTACGGACTCATAGCAGTTTGAGTTCGCCCAGCGGAGTCTTGAGCATCAAAGCCGGCTATGGCCGGGATGACATGTTCCGCTTCTGGTGGTGACCCGGATATTGCAGAGATTAGAGGTCAGTCGTGCCTTCATGGAATGCCACATGTGGTGTGTTGGAGTATCAGAGCCACTCATATTTGCATGTGATCCTAGTGAATGGATAATTCCTGGCGTGTACCGACGGATGACACCTGCGATCTCTGACCCATTTTCGAAAGCAAGCAGTTGATTTCGATTTCCCATAGTGGCACTGGTGCCCCTAGTGGTAATGTCCATGTTGGGAGTCGGATGATTGAGAGGAAGGTCCTATCGGATTACAACTGGATGGGCCACATCGAGCGTAATTCTGAATCATGAAACAATGGGAGGAGTACCATCCAAAGCTGCGCGTGTTGGTGCTTGAGCAACATTTCCAACTGCAAAGCCTGACCAATCGAAGCACATCGAGCTGGAGCGATGTCGGGATTAGGGGTGCCCCCGAATGTAGCGGGACCAGCACCATTCCAAGGAGTGGCGTCGGTTAGTTCGCGGGGTTGCCCCAAGTCCCGAGTCGATGGTGGAGGAGCATCGGTACTTGCCTCCGTAATGCATGCTTGGCCAGTCGGATCTGAAGTGCTTCTTATCATGTCTTCAATTCTGGCGAGGAAGGTATTGAAAGCTTCTTCCTACCGCTCGAGTCAAGCTTTCAAATCTGTGGTAGGATTATTGATTGTTCTTTTGATGCCCCCCACCCCCGAGTGACGTAATTCGAAGTAGGTCTGCTTTTGGTATAGCTGTCGAGTTTGGGCGAGCTGGTGTGCACCCGGATTCGGAAGCACTTTGGTCCGACGAGCTGCTGGAAGAGTGGGACTCTGGTTGCGAGTGGCGATACTTGGGCTCTTCTGAGTTGATGATTGGTTACACGGTCTCGGTTTTTCACCGTGTTCCTTGCCCGTAAGTGATGATGGTTTGATCATCATCTTTTTTCTGTCGTTGTTGTTGTCGCCATACGAATGTTGGAGCGGATGGCGATGTTTTTAATGAGACTGAACTTTCTTCCTTGACGTGGGCCCTTAGCATTGAAAGGAGAAATTTCCGATGCGGTGCGCCGTGAGCGAGCGCGGTCCTGGGCAAGCTGAAGTAGAATGACGATGCATCAACCTTTTTTTTCTTGTTGGCGCATAAGGTTGATGTTGATCTTCAATGCCTAGCGCGAGAGTTGCATTCTCATATTTCTTATTAAGCGTGTGAATCTGTGCTTGAGCCGCAGGAGCTTCGGGGTCCACAAGTGGAAGAAGATCCATTTCGAAGCGGGTCCTCCGCCGCACGAGGTGGGTGAGAGGTCCCAGTGTCAATTGCGGCCAATGGGGATGAGCGTTAGGTTTAGCCGAAATTCTGCTCAAAGCTGGCGAGAGTCATAATGCTCTTCGGATGTACTGCTCAAGGCGCTTCTCGCGGATAAGCTTTTCGATTACGTCTTTGAATTAATGGCAATTATTGGTATTGTGCCTGTACATGTCGTGGTATCGACAGTACTTGCCGGTCTTCCTCTCATGATTAGTGGATTCCCTGTTGTGCGGCTTCTTGTATTAGAGCGCATTGCACGTTTCCCGGTAGATTGTTTCCAAGTCTTCATTCAGCGGGGTGTAGACCTCGTATGTCATGTGAGAGCCAGACTTCTTGGGTTCCGTCGGAAGTTGGCTGTTGTTGCGGCCGCCTTGCCTATTATTATTCGGCCTTTGTTTGTGGGGACGCGCCTCTTATCCTTATCAAAGAGCTTCGGTATCTGTTTCCCTTTGATGTTGTCATTTATGGTATCCGCATGTGGATTGTTGGGAAGAATGGCCCTGGGGTGTCGGTTTCGTCTCGCCTCTTCTTTACATAAGTATTGCCTAGCCTTTTCATGGAAAGCATCAAGGTTTTTTGGCTGCTTCCGATCGATCCATGCCCCGAATTCGGAAGTAAGGAGGACACCTTTGGCTAGTTGACAGAGTACGGTGCAAGGATCTGGATCCTTGACCTCAGCAAGCGTGACATTGAACCGGGAGAGGTAGCTTTTGAGCGACTCGGTAGGTCCTTGGCATAGGTTAGACAAGGTGAGGGCATTCTTCGGAGTCGGGATGTGCACCCTGAATTGCTTGACCAATTCTGCTACTAATTGGCCGAAGTTGTTAATGGAATCGAGTGGGAGGCGAGAGAACCATAACAAAGTGGTTCCTGATAAGAAGACTGGGAAGCACTTGCATTTGACCGGATCATTGCCCCGGCTCGAGTCCATTTTCCATTCATATTGATTTAGGAAGGTACAAAAGCCGGTGGTGCCATCATAGAGCGGCATTTGTGGCATGCTGAAGCGGCATGGCCATTCAGCTTCATTTACCTTCCTGGTGAAGAGGTTGCGCCTAATGTGTGCTTCCCATGAATCATGCATGTTTCCTCGCCTCTCCCTCCTGATCCTTCGGGCCATGTCGGGAAGGTATGTTGGAGGGGATCCACCATCGGGACCCATGGGTTTTGGCGAGGTTCCGGGGTCCTATTGTCAGGGCGTTTCCTATGATGGACGTCTGGATTGTCTTCCTCCATGTCCTCGACATCTATAATCGGATCTTGATGAAGAGCAGATTGATGCGGATCCTGCTCTAGAAGAGCGCGGGCCATTGGAATAGCGGGCTCATCATCCTGATTAGCGGTCATTGAGTTGTGTCGAGGAAGAGGTTGGTTCGTAGGATCTGGCCCGTCATTGATAATCAAGCAAGAGCGGTCTCGGTACTGTGTCCCCTCGCTATATGTGACTGTTGTTCGGTCGTTGTAGCCGCTCCCATTGCCGTTGGCGTAGCCATTGTCGAGAGTGTTGGTGCAAACGGCGACGTTGTTGATGAGACTAAACCTCCTTTTTTGTCCGCGGGAGGCAGAGTCGAGGCTGAGTGAGGTGGAGTCGAGGCCGAGTGAGGTGGAGTAGAGGTCTGCGGGAGGCGGAGTCGGGGCCAAGGTCCGCGGAAGGCGGAGTCGAGGTCGAGGTCCGCGGGAGGCGGATTCGAGCCTCGAGGTCCGCGATAGGTGGAATCGAGCCACGGGGTCCGCAGGAGACGGAGTCGAGGCCGAGTGAGGCGGAGTCGAGGCCGAGTGAGGCGGAATCAGGGCTGAGGTCCACACGAGGCGGAGTCGAGGCTGAGGTCTGCGGGAGGCGGGGTCAAGCCTCGAGGTCCGCGGTAGGCAGAGTCGAGCCATGAGGTCCGCGGTAGGCGGAGTCGAGCCATGAGGTCCGTAGGAGACGGAGTCGAGGCCGAGTGAGGCGGAGTCGAGGTCGAGGTCCGCGGGAGGCGGAGTCGAGGCCAAGTGAGGAGGAATCGGGGCCGAGGTCCGCGCGAGGAGGAGTCGAGGCTGAGGTCTGCGGGAGGCGGAGTCGAACCTCGAGGTCCGCGGTAGGCGGAGTCGAGCCACGAGGTCCGCGGTAGGCGGAGTCGAGCCATGATGTCCGCAGGTGGAGAAGTCGAGGCCGAGTGAGTCGAGGCCTTCTATTTCTCAGCGAAAGCACCAAATGTTGATGGCAAAAAATGTCGTAAACATCAAAGATTCCAATTACTAGGAATTATAAATATGGTCGCACAGACAAGAACATAAAATATAACATAAGCGGTAAATAACACAAGGAATTTATAGTGGTTCAGCCTCAGCGAGGGCCTACGTCCACTTTGAAGAGTCGGTTGGAATTATATTAATCACTTGGAAGAATTACAAGGTTGAGACTAACTCATGACATCTCATTATATTCATGTTCCATGATATATGATGTCATAATTATCATATATTGAATAATAAGGAAAAAGACAATTTTTTCCTTCTTCTTCCTCAAAGAGGAGATGTCATTAATGAAGCTTTATTGAGGTATCCAAGCTCAAGAATTCCCCTTTTGAAGTGTGAGGCCATGGGGTATTTATAGGAAGCGATTAGGTATGGGTTAGGTAGGAGTAGGTAGAAATGGGGGCCATCTTCTAGAAATTCGTACCTCTTGCTGTTGGGCCTCGGAAATTCGCACCTGGGGTGAGGTGCGAAATTTCGCACCTGATAGGTTCGAAATTTCGCACTTGGTAGGTGCGAAATTTCGCACCCAGCTGGGTGTGAAGTGGATTTCGGCGTGAGGCGTTATCGAGGCTGGTTGGCTCTTTTGAGGCGTCGAAGCTCCTCAACACGAAATGAAGGAATCCACCGTTTTGCTGGTCCAAAGTGAAGGAATCTGAGCTTCCGGCATGGAGAAAATCGGATGAATCGGGCGATGCCCACAGTTTCAACCTAATCGGCTAGGTCGATCGCCGCCGGGACAGTGGGGCCCCGGACCCCCACCGGCGCTGCGCCCGGACCCGCTTAACGGCTCCCCTTCGGCACGGATGCGGACAGATACTCGTGGGGGTTGCGTTTGAGGGATGAAACGTCCTGCTAGTGGCCAGACTCGAGTCTTCTGATACTGGCCCCCCAGAAGATATTGGCGTCTCCTCCGGGTTGTAATATCACGCGATATGTTGAGTCGAGCGTGTCTTGAGTACTTTTGGTGACTGGACCAAAAGGCCGGTTAACAGCGGTAATATTAGATGTCACAGTTCATTTACAATAATGTTAAAATGGTGGGAAAAATTAAAAGCTTATTCCCAGATTAGAGATCCGATAGTGAAAATATTTTGTAGATTTATGGATATCGAGTTGAGAAATTCTGATAATAGATGTATACAGGTCATAGTTGAGCGATGTTGGACTATTACTCATATTTTTTTATTTTCGAATGCTGAGATTGACTTTACACCATTAGATATTACCATGCTGATATCGATACGTGTTTGGTTGAATACATAATATTCCATATAATGAGCGATGAAGCCGACTTAACCATGCTAGTCAATTTTTACAACTGCTTGTCGAAAAAGACATCAGAATTGAAAATGGTACCATAACCTATTTGAATAAATATTTTTGAGGATTACATAGTAGCTAGTTTGAGTAACGAGAGAGCCAATCTATTAATTTTTTATTATATTACTTATAATAAAAAATTAATAGATTGGCTCTCTAACATTTATCATATTGCTAGAATTATTTTGTTATAAATGATGGACACTTGTTTCTTCATATCGACAAATGACACATTCAACCTTATGCATACAGAATCAGTTATGAATTTAGAATTTGCTCAGCAGTATGATTGGGGTTCAACGAATATAGGTATCTATACCAGAGTCCTGATTCAGCTGTGACCAAGGGTGGTCATCTCACTGAATTATCAAGTTTTTATAAGTATATCAACGTTTTGTATTTTCAATTTAGTTTAGTGTACATGTTTGACTAATCAATTGGCTAACATATTTTTTGTTTTCTAGTACTGGTTTTCTGAGTATATGACTTGTTGATGCCTTTTTTTCTAAATAGTCACACATTGTGACAGCCCGCATTTTTACTTATCGGAAGATCGTAAAATATTTTTGTTTTATTCCCTGAGGGTTGAATCATTCTCATCTTTTAATATGTTACTTATGGGGATATGAGACATGTCCATAATTTTTACCAATTTTGTTTGTGACATTTTGCCCCTGTCAGTCTTGCATAGGGCATAACTTTTGACTCAGGTCAAATCAGAGGTGAGACCTATGCCATTGGAAAGGAATTGATGATTGCCTTTTCGTAGAGTGGTTACATTAAAGATTTGGCTCGGCAGTTTGGGAGGAATCGTTGTTTTAAGGTTTTTCAGTTGGTTGTCTAGGTTTGGTAAGTCATAATGGGCTGAATTGGAGATGCACATTAGTGGTTGATGGGAGGGTATAAATAGGGGTGAGGGATATGGGAAATAGTTTAGTTTTTCATTTCCTCATTGGGTGGCCTTGTGCTCCTTCTCCATCTAGCACCTTTCCACCATTAAAAACCCAAATCCAAGAGGGAAATCATATATCTACACCATTGGAGGCTAGATCTACATCAATTGAGGCAAGGATTCATCAGATCAAGGTGTTTAGTGTGAACTGCTTACTATTTGGATTCTTATTTCTACCATTTTAGCTTGTTTTGGAGAATCGGTGAGTGATATGCATCTCTCACATGGATTCAATGAAGTGCATGAGTAGAAGATCATGTTTTTCAACAAATTCTAGTGTTTTTCCTTAGATCTATGCATTGGTAAGTTCATTTTCATATAGATCACCCTAGGATCTGATTTAGCAAGTTCAGATAGGTAATTTCTATGATATTTCGTACGAATGTGCAAGTTAGATCCATGGCTTTTGTTCATATGCATACTTATGGTGATTTTGGTGAATTTGACATTATCATTGATAGAATCGTCATATTGATGATATTGTTGATTTCATAACATGCTTGTGATCCTTTTGGATGAATTGGATGAGTTGGTTTCGTCGGATTTATCATTTGGCGAAGTTTTGCTCGAAATCGGATTTGAATTGCAATATGCAGGTTTGGGTCAGCCATAAGTTGGATCGGCCATAAGTTGGGTCGGCCTAGTCAGAAAAAGTGTGTTGGCCTAGTTAGAAAAAGTGGGTCGGCCTAGTCATTCAGGGGTGGGTCGACCTAGTCAGAAGAAGTTAAGTCGGACCTAAGTTGGGTCAGACCAAAGTTGGGTCGGACCAAAGTTGGGTCAGACCAAAGTTGGGTCGGACCAAAGTTGGGTCGGACTAAAGTTCGGTCGGCCTATTCTAGTCATCCATTTCTGCCATTTCTCGGCGGCTATTTCTGGTCGGACATTTCCGGTGATGATGTGACTTCAAAGTGAATTCAACTGGGAAGTTTGGAAGTGTTTGATTTTCGTTATATGCAACAAATGGGGAGACAACTCAAGGATGTATTGAGTTTTTTGTGAAGTGACGGCTCTAAAGTGTTCTGAGCTAATTAATAGTCGTAATTGATAATGACTAGAGAGACCAAGGCCAAGGAATTGTCGTTGTCATAGGTTCTAGCGGACTCAAAGCAGAGGTACAATTGAAAACCAATTGTAGGTTGAGTGCCTAGGGCGTCGTGTATGGCCTGGACACATGTTGAGTATAGTGTGTAGCACGTGTTGAGTATAACATGTGGAGTTTTGCTAGAACCGGGGAGTCGTGTGTGGTCCTTGACAATTGACGGTCAATTGTTATCCAGTCATACGATAACGAGGGTTCTAAAGCAAGGTTGGCGGTGATAGCCAGAGTTAGTCATAGGCGTTTGAATGCATGTGTGATCATGATTGAGTTGCTTTTCCGTATATGAATGGATGTTTTAATTGCCATGACTGAATTGTTATTCCTTTGGGTGTATAAATTGTAAAGGCTATCACCGTCATGTAGTGGGGAAGGCAATTGAGAGTTCTTCTCTGGAGCTGGGTAGATTAGTTGATTATTTACCCATTCTCATATACCTTATTGATGAAGTTTGTTAGCTATTGTATCGCTCACTATGACTGTTGTCTGACTCAAGGTTTTATATTTCCTCTTATTACCTTGGGTTGTTCATCTGATTGTCGGATGGGCAGACTAAGTAGCAGGTGATGCCTTAGTGGTAACGGTGATGCAGATCGATGGCAAGCAGGAGGCTGGCGTACTATCTTTACTACTATCTAATAATTTGATTTCCGATGTTTGCTATATCTCTGAGTATTTCAGTGAGGCTAATTGTACAAACACTACTGCTGTTATCCACGTGTATGGGAAATACTTTCTAGTTGTCATAAAGTTTAGTGTTTTCTGTTTCACTATCACTACCTGTTGTATATGTTCTATTATATTTTATCCTTGCGCTGTGAGTTTACAAAAGGTTTCGTTTGTGTTACCTACTATGATGATCGTCCATAGCTGCCGTGCATACCTTTCAGCGCATTATTCCTCTTGTTTAGTGCGGGGTCATGGGCGGTCCTCTCACACATTAAGTTCACGCTCAATAGCATGCTCGGAATCGAGTCAGAATATATTTTCATTCTTGAAATGAGCATCGTTTCAATCACGTGTGGCAAACGCGTGTCGATCACCCTGAAAGGCTTAAGCGCACCGGACCGATCACTTGAAATCGTCGGATCACCTCAGACCTAGCAAAGTCAAGATTCGGCAAACAAGCCCCATAATTTTTGCATCCTCTAGAATGCAAAAATGCATATTTTGTATCCCATATGGGATGCGAAATATACATTTTACATCCCCAAGAATACGAAATCGTATCCCTCAGGGGATGCGAGTGTGTATCGCCCAAACGATACAATCCCCATCACTCCGCGTCACACCCGAAGCTCTGCATCCCTCAGTGCTTCGCATCACTAGGATTTCCGCTCCACTCCAGATTCTCAAATCCCCAGGCAATGCTTCGAATCCTACACCTCGCCTCCCTCTGTTTCGCATCCCTTTTTCCCCTCGCATCTCCAATGAATCTTTTCGGCCTCGTATCCCTTAGGATACGAAATTTGTATCCCAAGGGGTAAGAATTTCTGTATCCCAGGGATACGCACTATGTACCCCCTTGGGGGGAGGAGACATTGTATCCTCAAGAGATACCAAGCCATCGTATCCCTCGGGTAGGGTACGAAACCCGACATTTCATATAGAGGGATGCGAAAATTGCTGTAGTGGTCCCCAAATCTCACTTACTCCTACCAAATCCACTTCCTATAAATTCCCCCTATCTCATTCTTCAAAGGAAGGGGATTTTTGACACTCTAGAGCTCCAAGCATCATTAATGGCTGTCACCTCCTTCTGCATGACTATTGGACATAGCTTGGACCTCTAAACATTGCATAAACGTTTTCCTTCAACTATTGGACAAATTTGAACACTTTTGGACATTGAAGCTACTTCTTGGACATTGTTGACCAAGTCAACATGTTATTCACTCAACGAAGAAGATGAAGGTCATTTTGGTCAAAATTTAGAATTAGCAAACATTTTGTTGTTCTATTATACAACTAAGTACAACGAAAATTGTCTGAACTTGTAAAAATATTGTAATCGTCGATTATACTGTGAATCATTACAACAAAATGGACATAAGCATTAGTGCTGAACCACTATATAAAGTTGTGTTCTCCTGCATTTCATTACTTTACATTTTGATTATTATTTTTCTGCAAAACGTACAAATGGGCGTTGGCGTGCGCGAATAGCGACAATTCCCCACGTCAACACTTTCGCGTGCCAGGTGGGGGTGCACAGCTTCGGCTTCACTCTCAGTTCTCAACTTTAGTTTTCAGCTTTAGCTTTCGACCTTAGCTCTCGACTTTGGTCTTTAGAATTGGGAATTCGACTTCAACTTTCTTTTGGAAGCAAATCTCACTCGCTTCCTACCATGATTAAAAGGAAGCAGTTAATTCGTTTGGAAGGAGCAGGCGTGGAGGAGGAGCAAGAACTCTTCTTGATCGGACACCCATCGAACTTTGTCACTCGAGACGACATCGTACCTCTTGCTTAGAACAACAGGAAGAACATTTCCGTCGATAGGAAGCCACTGTGGTACACTTCTCGCCCAAGTCAACGGATTTGTGAGCTAGCTGGGCCAAGAAAACATTATTGGAACAAGCGCTAGTGTTCGCAAGGATTAGCTCAGGACTTGTGGCAATTCCCAAATAATAACCCCGTGTCAACATCAATCCACAGATAACTATCGGATCGTCTAGGCTAGGGGGAAACACCCCCAATCCCATTCAAGGTTCAGCTCAGACTGTCATCAATCAGATTTCAGGATCAGATATTGGAAATATCCCTCAAGCGCCAATGCATGCAGCTTTGGACAAAGGAACTCTCATGGTTCCGAATGTTGGATTTGTGCAGGTCGAAGCACCCACTACAACAAAATTCGTTTTCAACAGCAATCCTTCTCAGCGTTTTTTAACAAAATGCGGTCAAATATTTGGCTAAATGAATTAATTTTGGTGAAAACGCTGACAATCATCAATCTACAAGGTTACTTCCAGAAAATTTTCCATCCCGCCTTTCCTTTCCTCGGCTTATTTTCGTTTTTTAAAGCAATTCTCGTTATTTCGCTTGATAATAGAATTTTCTTTCCCTCGGCTTATTTTCTGTCATTTTCGTTTCCCTCGTTCTTCCATTTTTCCCTGCCCTAGCTCACTTGTTCTTCGATTTCATAATGTCCTAATTGCTTTCTCGTTCAATTTCATCATGCCCTAGTTCTCTCGTTCAGGTGATTCGATCGATTCAGTTTAAATTCACGTAGTTTTTCATGTTTGGCTTCGGTGATCGAGTACTAATTTGTTTATTTTCACTAGGTTGATTCCAGGATTATCTGGTTTTGATTTAGAATTCTATTCAGATGCTTTGACTTAGATGTTAATTTTGACTCCGATCTCAGATTTGGTGAGTAAAGCTACTTTTCATATTCAATTTTAGGTTTTAATACTATTTTTTATTTTTATTTGAGGAATAATGAATTTTGATGCCTATTTCAGTGTAACATGAGAAGAATAATCCTTAGATGAATACAATTAGTTTCTAGTAATGGCTATGTCGCTTGATATGCTTCCAATGAAGTAGCTTGGATTGTTATATTTGTTTTTCTGTGAAAAAGATGACTGGATTCTAGTTATGTTAATTAGAAACGTTTACTTTCTTTCAAATAGTATATTGATATCAATTAGAGGAATGACAGGCAAGAATCGAGAACACACAGGTCCATAAAGACATTTTATTACCTTAAATTTAGAATCTAAATTAAAGGTTTACTGGTTAATATTATCTATTTTTTGTATTTGAGTTGTTTAATTGGTTGATGAGTTACGATAACCCCATTGATTTATATTTTGATTTAAAAGTTCTGTGGTTGTGAACCATTGCTTTATTGGTTTTTTTTTTGCTTATATGCCTGTTTTTTAATGCAACATTTATTCGAGAATGCACAAAATATTGATCCTCCATTTTTTGAAGGAAGAAAATGAAAATCAACCTATTTTGAAAAATGAATCATATCATTTTGATTTCAGAGAAGTTGATAATCACCAGGACCGATTGCTGCTAATTAGTTTACAGATATTGTCAATTTATTTGAGTGTTGTCAACTTTTAATAATTATAACACAACTTTTTTTTCCATATTTTTCTGGTTATTTGATTTTAACTTTAATTGTTTGGATATTGAAACCCAATTAGTGTTTAACTGGTTAACAAGAAGTTATGAATACGTAGCATGAACTTTTTTTTATCATGAATAATGAAATAACAGACATGAAGATAGAGACATAAAAATGCATCCTTTTATTCTATTTTGTAGATGATGTTTGAGTTGACTTTGGTCAGTTATTTAGTATGAGAATGGAAAATCAGAGGGTACAGATTGATTGTTTTGCTTCGCCTAAGCATGTTTAATGCCAGCGTAACCTTGATATTATTCTAAAATCCCGAAGCATTAAATTTATTTAGTTTTTGGATTAAACATGGCTTTATAACTGTAACAGTGTCTTTTCAAGTTATAAGCTCCTGTACTGCTTTAATTTGATGGATTGAGCATGCCTTAGTATTTGTAACAGCAGTTTTTAATGTTATAACTAAACTACTACTTTAGTCAAATGATTCCATTTAATAGTTTATTTTGTGTGATTTTTCTCAACTATGCCTTTTAGCATTTCCCTTTATTCATGCTGTCGCTCTAAGGCATGTTTGTGATGGTTAATTTTTACTTGATCTTTTCCTTCCTTTCTTAAAGCATATTATTCTATCTTGCCTAAACTACTGTTTGTATCATTGTATAAACTATAAAGTTTAAATGCATTCATATTGTTTATAAAGTTGTAGATGCAGAACATTCTTGGTTGTCCCTACTTACTGTGTTTTTCTTCTCTACTGTTGTTGCCTGATCTTCCTTCTCCTTTTACAATTTTTGAGATTTAAACATGAACATAGTTTGTTAACCAATGAAAAAATAAATAAAAACCGAGAGCTACATATCTTCATAGCAATTTCAGGTTAGCAATACATGAACTGGCAATTTAAAGGTTGTAGAGTTTTGTAACTGCCATTCATTGCCATTATTTTTCATTGCCCACAAAATAAACCACGCAATGTTATAACTTAGCAAGAGGCAGTGAGACTAAGGAAAATTTTGCTTCAAGCAAGCTAATATTTAAGGTTTTATTGAATATTAGAAAATACTTATTATTTCAAAATAATTCAGTTTTAGTGAGCTAACAAGTTCAAATAATAAGTATGATATTTATTTAAATCGTGAAACTGCATGTAATAAAGTCATTTTCCATGGTTGGGCTTCAAACTTTGAGAACAACCTTTATATTTATTTTTTAGCTTCCTGCTGCATTTTTGGGTTCTAACTCCATTTATAATTTATTTTTGACCATCCTGGATTAGATCGAAAATTTGTTTGGTCCTATTAGGAGTTGGTATCAAGTTTTTCAACTTACAAGCAGGGCCGGTCCTGAGTATTTGTAGGCCTAGTGCGGAAAGAAAATTTTGGGCCCTTAATTTTTTTTTTAACGAAATTGAAGTCATATGTCATATCATTGTCATATGTCAACTACATTTTATTATACTCATGACATGTTTAAAAATACAACTGGTAATAAGCAGAAACAAGAAAGTTAAATAATTTTTTCTAACCTTTCTAAAGCAAACTTAACAAGTGTTGGATCTCATTCTTCCTCACTGAGCAGATCATAATGGAGATATATTACGCATCCTGACAAGAAAAAGCAGCTCTAAGTAAATAACTCATTAAAATTAATCTAAATTTGACATAAATTATATGGGATGAACATCATATAATAAGACACATTAAGCAAAAAAATAAGACATTATGAATTATAAATGAAGTTAGTATACCTGTACAAAGATCATAGGCAAAAACAAACATCAATTCTCATTTAAAGTGACATCTTCTTGCATTTTTTGAAGCAAAATCATCGATAATATGCTCCACTTTGATATTTTTCAGCATATGCTTTTCAATGCTCAAAATTGCCAAGCCATTCAACCTATCTTGAGTCATACTTGTGCGTAGATAAGATTTAATTAATTTCAACTTTGAGAAACTCCGCTCAACAGAAGCCACAGTAATAGGTATAGTTAACAAAACCCTGTAAGCAACCAAAATATTTGGAAACATGTCCATCTTCTTCACAAATTCCAAAACTTTGATAGAATTCCATGGAATCTCACACTCATATGCTACACTAGGAAGCATTTCCTGTAATATTTGTAATTCAGAAAGTAAGCGTTTTCCATCAATATCGCAATAATCACCATGAGTGAAGGACTTTTCAAGTTTTACACAACATTCTTTCAATCCTTCATCATCCAAAGAAATCAACCGGGAAGCATCAAACAAAAAACCAAATATAGACTCGAAAAGTTCCATTTGTTCGAACCTTATCTTCAACTGAGAGAGTGCCATATCAACTAGAACAAGAAAGTAATCAGTTCTAAAGTTCTCTGAAGCAGATTGTTGTTCTCTTTCCGTGTTAGGATTCTCATCAAATTGTCTATTTCTTTTAATCCTACGCTTTATTTGAAAAACAGGTTCAATGTCCATTTCATCTGCAAGTTCTTTAGCATCAATCATAGCTGACACAAACCCATTTTCCCTATATTTCTCAAAGAAAGAAACCAACCCTTTTAAACTTGCAATTGCTACATCAAGACGCATATCTTCAGCTTGCAAATTTTTTCTCACCAAATTGATTTTGTACAGAATTTCATGCCAAATAATTAAGCTCAATAAGAATTCAAAACTTGAAAATTCATTAGAAGCTAATTTTTCAGCATCCCAGCTTATTTTTGGATCATCAGAAACTTCAGCTAGTTTTATTAAAGCATCTCTAATTTTAGGAGCTTGAGTTCTTATTGCTTTAACACTTTCAATTCGACTTTCCCATCTTGTCACACATAGTGATTTTAAAGTCAATTCATCAACATATTCAAGCAAAAGATGCCATCTTTTAGTGGAATTAGCAAACACATTATATAATGCTTGACACGCTCCAAAAAACGATTTTCCTTTCACACAAGAGTTTGCCATATCTGAAAGTACCAAGTTAAGAGAATGACAACCACAAGGCATATAAAAAGCTCTAGGATTAACATCAAGCAATCTTTTTTGAACACCTTGATGTTTTCCCCTCATATTAGAACCATTATCGTACCCCTGTCCCCTTACATCATTAATATCTAAATCAAGAGAGCTAAGAGCAGCTTCCAATTCACCAAAAAGACCCAAGCCAGAAGTGTTCTCCACCTTCAAAAACTCTAAAAAATATTCTTCTATTTTTATTGGGTAGCTCACGACATCAACACATCTAATCACCAAAGTCATTTGTTCAATACGACTTGCATCAGGAGTACAATCAAGAATCACAGAAAAATATTTTGCTTCTTTTATTTTCTTTATTATGGCACTTTTGATACTTGTGCCAACATTTCAATCAAATCATTTTGAATTTTATGACTAAGATAATGATAATGAATGTCCCTATTTTGAATGAGTCTAAAATGATGTTTCATTACAGGATCAAACTCAGTTATTGACTCCAGAAAACCCAAAAAATTACCATTTGAATCTTCAAATATTTTGTCATGCGTCCCACGAAATGCCAAATTATTCATTGCAAGACGTTTAACAACAACAATTATTCTGATCATAACATCTCTCCAGTGTTCAGTGTCTTTTTTTATTTGCTCTTGCAATTCTTTATCAATAGTTTGATTTGTTTTCAGTCTAATTTGAAGTTCAGCCCAAGCTCTAAGGTTAATAAGATGTTCACGACTATCTTCATGTTGCTTAAGTTTTTCACCCAAATGCACCCAGTCATCTACTCCAGAACTTGCTAAATTGCTTTGTGAACGAGCTTTTTTCACAACTTTACAACAAAAACAGAACACTTTATCTAATTCCTTTGAGTAAACTAACCATTTTCTATCAATAAGTTCCCCGTTTCTTAATTTCTGATCAAAATAATATGTAGAGAACCCCCTATTGTACTTATCTTTAGGAAAATTGATATTTGTTTCTCTAACAGGACCCTTTTCAACAAGCAAATCTCTCATTTTATTATTTAATCCATCCCACACTCGAGAATCATAAATATTCAAAGACAGGGAACCATGATCACTTGGATTAGTTTCTTCCCTATTTTCACTAATCATATTTTCAAACACATCAATTTCTTCTTCAATTATTTCATTTTCAGTGTCTTCATTAACCACATTCTCATCTTCTATAGAATTTTTTATAATTTCAGACACTTCATTTTCAACATCAGCCACTTCTTTTTCTTCAGGTGGTTTGGCTTTTTTCCAAAGTTTTTCAAGTGATCCTTTAAGGGGTTTAATCTTCTCTTCTTCCTCTTTTTTTCGTTTTCTTTTCTCATGACCAGACATATGTTTTTTATTGAACATTTTCAACTTAAATTGCAACACCGAATGGGAGGAGGATAATAATAAAACCTGGATGAATAAAACAGGGTAGCAATCTTTAGCCCCACCAATTGAATAAGAGGACTTCACGGCTCCATCAATCTTTGCTGCAGCAAATACCAGGAACTCAGCAACCGATTCCAAGACTGAAAAAAACAATTCATAGTTAAATTAGTTTCAAATTTCAATCATTGAAAAAAAAAATTAAACTGATAGAAAAAACAAGTGCACGATTTTTAAAACCGTACGGACAGAAGGTTGCTACAGCGGAAGTAGATGATGGCAGCGGCCTTTTTTGCCGTTGAAAGACAGCAGTATTCTTGGCCGAAAAAGGTGATAGTAGGAATTTTGTACAGTAGGACGGTTCTGGTTTATTCGGGCACAAAAGGCGCAGGTGTGGTTTCTTTCCCGAAAAAGGTGATAGTAGGAATTTATTCCTCAAAAAGGTGATAGTGGGAATTTTGTATAGCGGGAAAGTTCTGGTTTATTTGGGCACAAAAGGCGCAGGTGTGATTTGTTTCCCCAAAAAGGTGGCAGTAGGGATTTTTTTGCCACACAAAACCTACTGCTGCGTGTTTTGTGCAAGATGGCGTTGCGCTGGTTTTTGGCCAAACTTATCACCGCACGTTTCCAAAGCTGCTGGGTGGGCCCCGTGGGCCCTGTGCAACCGCACGGGTCGCACCCCCTCAGGCCCGGCCATGCTTACAAGTAAACATGCATTGCATTTCAGGCATAGTCAGAATGCAATATCAAGAGAGATTTTAAAAGGCTACTAGATAAAGTTGTTCATATTACATAATTTACGAGAAACAAGTCAAAAAACATGAAAAATGTTTAATATGCTCTGCTTCTCTAAAACTAAGGCAACTACCATATTTATACACTTCATTTTCTTTGCTTATATAGAAATGGGTCGAAAAACCTGAACTCGAACCATAAAATCAAAATTCAACGTACCATAAGGAAAGGGATTTTATGGAGACTGATACAATATATACAACCAGAAAATGATTTTCCGCAACTATTTTTTTCATCACTCTATTATTACTGTTTGATTTATTGTTTCATGCACTTACCCTTCAACACCTATTTCCCATGATTCAGTTAATTCTAACGTGTTCTATCTATTTTCAATGTTGACCATCATACTAAAATCATGTAAACGGAAAGGTCCAAAATTGATATCAAGCGTTATTGTATAGTGTTTTTAAAATCTACTTGTCATTTAGAGTTCCTTATAGTTTTTCTCTTCTCTAATAAAATTTTAGATCAGATTTCCATGTTAGGCTGATATTGAAAAGTGTTTTCATTCATCTCTTGTAATATGCTAGAGGAATTATAAGGACAACCCACATAATTTATTGTCAAGAGTCTTTAGTCTCTCCACTTATCCTAAGTTTGACCCAAACATAGTAAGTGAAGATCCATAGAAAACCCTTTCAATTCAACGTTTCAAATTTTAGGACTTCATTATCATATCGAAAATTTGGAAAAATGTAACAGAACTTTATCATTAAAATGGAAATATGTCTGTCTTTTCCTTATGGTTGTTTATGGCACAAATTTCAAGATAGCTAATACTCAATTTAACATAACTCAACCCGATAATGTTATGCAGTAACATTATCAGCATTTGCTGTGTTATAACAAGGTACTGAATATGTTATATTATTTTTCTTATTAATAGAACAATTAATGCTTGAAACTGATATTTTGGTTGCTATTCACTTTCTTTATAGTCAGCGCTGGATTTTTAGAATTCCAGCCATCTTATTTTGCTACCTGCATAAAACTATGTAAAATAAACTGAATATTTTTTAGACACTACACGGATCTAGCCTTATACCGATGGAATTTGATAGCCATTTGTTGCATGCATATTCATTTCTCATCTGCTTTGCTACAAAGTTACCTCTCTGTAAAACTAAACTGTAGGAATATGTTATTTAATATTGCCTCACGGCTTCTTAGACTAATTTATCTATATTTTAATTCAGGCTATGCACTTTTGTTGCATATCAGTTTCAACCATTAATTGTTTTATTAATTATATCTATTCTTCAAATAAAAAGGTTAAAAAATCTTTTAGTCACTCATAGAGCTAAATTATGAGCAATAAATAGGCAATTTCATGGTTATTGATTTGAAAAAGAATTGTCAAAATGGGCAACTTAATGAAATCACACTGATAGATTTTAACATTTATAAAAATAGACAATTTAATGGTTATTGATTTAATATGGGAAATGTCAAAATTTAATCAATTCGTGATAAAAGGAATCATTAATTAAAAGAAAGCTAACTGAAACAAAATATTATTGAAGGTAGATCAAAACAGAATTGTGGTCTGTGTTTTTGCTTTGTTATATGAAGAATAATAGCTAATACACACAGAAAATATGTATGGAAATATTCTTTAAATTATTAAATATATACTGTAAATGTAAGTATCTCTAATTAGTATTCATCTAATAGTTGCAGTTTGTCTTAAAATTTATCTTTTAGACTAAGAGTTTCCTGGGTTTTTCTCACATTTCTACAATAGAGCCTGATATATATAAACATTTTATAAATATGTAAGATCACTAGGCAGATGGTTTATAGCCATAAGGAGGACCTTTTCACCGATGTAGTCTGTTTGAATGAACCGTTAGAGATAGTGATGGCATGCCCTTACTAGTTTACTAGTCATTTTTTCAATGTCCGAAATTGTACTTAAGTCAAAAGTATATGAACTTGACAGATAGAAATATGTAGATTGGTTACATAATAATTTATTCTCCATAATAAGGATACTGATACATTGTTTAATATTAATAATATTGCATACAAGATAGAAGTTATGGTGCATGTTATCCATGATAACATGGATATCTCCAGATACATGCATGAACCTGAGAATCTATTTTTCTATTGTCTTCAAAAACTAAATGCTAAATTTGGGTACTTGCCTTCTTCATATCTTTTAAAATATGAAACATGAACCTCTAGATTCTATTTTTCTACAGTTTTTGAAAATTAAATGATAAATTTCTACGCTTTCCTTTTTCATTTCTATCAATTATTATTTGCATTGCATTTGAATTTTGTACTTCAAATATGAAACAAGAACTTTCAGGTTCTGTTTTTCACCAGTTGAAAATTAAATGCTGAATCATGGCACCTTTCCTCTTCCTCTATAATAATCGTTAGCTAACTTTGTAGTTAAGTTTTGTATTTCAACCCCAAAACATGAACCTTCAGGTTCTATTTTTCTACCGTTTCTGAAAATTAAATGCTGAATTATGGAAATTGCCTCTTTAATGGACCAATTAATTATTAGTTAACTTTGCATTTTACTTTTATATTTAAAACCTGAAGCATGAACCTTTGTGGTCAGTTTTTCTGTAGTTGACACCCTCTTTGCTACGATGAAGTTGACTTCATTTTGGTGTTTAGCAAACGAAAACATCTGTAATGTAGAAAACAACTAACATGGAAGCCAATGTAGGCAGGAGTAGTGCTCATGCTAAAGAATTTTATGAAATCGAGCACATGTAGATTGCCAAAATTAAATAAAGGTGCACTACAGGTGAGCTAATGAAAGCAACTTGTACTATTGATTTAAAAAAGGTGCACTATTGATGAGCTTAATCCAAGTCAGGCCACCTTCAAGGCCTCAAGAGGTGCACTATCGATGAAGCCATAAAGTAACACATGAGGAAGACTGAGAAGCAGGCTACATATTTCTCCTTTGGCCATATCTTGAGCCATAAGTAAGTCTAGAAAATATTTCCGATTGCGTTTATCACCACAACTACGGTGCTTTATGATTTTCTTGTACTTCTTCCAAATATTTTTTCTTGGCCTGTTCATAATACGCTATTAAACAATTCTGATTTAAGTTTCCTGTAATCATTTGTTTGAAAAGAAATAAATTTAAAGATACTAGTTTATGCCTGATTATGATTAGAAACTGGTAATAGATAATAAAGTCCTCATATAATATTGCTTAGTAATGACAGTGAAGACCTATAATCGTCTTGCTAAAGTCATAAAAAGACCTGAAGAAAAAGGATAACTCTTACAGAATCTCATCTAGAACCTGAAAATCAACCATTAATGTAAGGTCTTAACTGGAATGCTCTAGTAAAGGCCATCCCTGGAAGACTATTTTGGCTTTGAAAAGAACCTATCACAAATGTTTTAGAGTTTCTAAACATCTCAATTGCAATAGGATTTGCTGCATCCAAACTCTGTAATTGTTTTACCATCATATTATAAGTTACCAGTTTGCAATTTGTCAGTAATTTCCGTTTCTATATACACTACCGCTTGCGTGATATATATATACATATATACATATACATACATATATATACATATACATATATACATATATATATGATTACTTTGTAGAAATAAAAGTTCATATTCTTCATAGTTCCAATACATACAAAAAGACCCTACTGTCCAGATAAAATAATATTTCTATTTCAGGATAAGACAATATGGTGAAAAGTAGTTGGCTACTATAGGGCTGCATAGCTTGTGATATGCTGAAAAGGAAAATTGCTTGGGATTAACAGGTTGGTTATGAAAGCAACACCAGACAGGCATTTTTCCAGCTCCAAAATTTAATTCTCTATCAATTTATTTTAGTACCACATTTTACCAGCATAATTTATATTTTTGAAAAAAAAATATCGAAACAATAGGCCGTGATTATTTAAGACAGCGAGCAAACTCATCATGTAAGATATAGCTTGTTTGCCAAGGAAATCTTAATTGCGCAGGATAAAAATTTACCTGTAGAATGCATTCCTTTATTTGCATTTCCAAAAAAATATTGATACATCTGGGTACAATTTTTTGTAAAAAGAATGCTGGCCTCACTTTTACTAAGAAATAAAATTTACCATCTCGATGATTGGTGTTCAATGGCTATGAGTAAGCGCTAGAGATTTTAATACATATATGTATATGTATATGTTTATATAATTTGTCCCTCTGGTAAGAATTGAGTTTTTCTACAGTGTACAGACTATGGATTATTGTTGGGTATAAGAGTTTTTATATGCCATTTATTTATGGTATTTTTCCTAGGTAAGCCTGGGTTTACCAAAAAACAGGTTGGTCTATATCTCCGCAACTGATTTTGCAGGCAGCTTCCCTATAGTTGTGCAGGTAACATCCCTAGTTATGTTATTTACATTTATCTTGGCATGGGCTTCAGTTGATAGAACCAAGATTATATGTATACGTACTCCAATAATTCACTTGCTCCATAGCTCGAATGCATAAGATGATTCACTGCCTTGCTTGCATTGTGGTGTGCTGAAATCAGGTCTGTAGCTTTTTTATTTTCTAGTAGGTTCTATAAGTGTGCAGTGAGGGGGGAATTGGCAGCATGCAATCTACTGTTGCTTTGTGTGCAGTAACCATTGTAACCGCATATCCCACTTCCATGGTCTAAAATGGGAAAAGCACACCTAAATCATAGTTCAACTAAACGCTTTTGATAATTCTGTTGAGTACTGCACAATATTTATATCTAAATCCTCCTTTGTTGGCCATCATTACAAAGTAGTCTTATAAATATCATGTTATTTTCATTCTACGGATGCAAAGTACATATATACTAATCATGTTTCAATCTTTACTCGTAATAAAGGCAGTTAATTGTACAATCAACATAACATAATGGAGGATTACATCACCATCGACTTATAGTCTAATTTTCATGTATATGTTGCAGATCTTGTACTTAAGGACAAAATTGTTGTTTATGACTTCGCTAATCAGCGCATCGGTTGGAAAAATTATGACTGTAAGTCCGTCCATACAATTAGTTTAGTTTCTTCTGTATTCTGTTAAAACATGTCAATCATGTATAAGCAATTCTATTGAACAAAGCCTAAAGTTAAAATATAATTTTTATAAAGCCTAAGACCAAATATTATCCTCTAGAAAAATAGATTTGCTTCTATTTGTGCGGCACAAAACAGAATTTTGTATTAGCTCACTTCTAAAACTCTCTAACGTTAATTTATTTGGAACAAAAAAGTGAAAGAAATGTCACTAATTCAGAAGAGCACCAACATATTATTATCTTTTGTTTATCTTCCCAAATAATAATAATAATAATAATAGTAATAAAGATCTACTTGTGTAGTTTGAATGTGAACCATTACAGAATGTTGTTTTATGTCACATCATAAGTAAGTTTGATTTATTTTTTCCAGATAGTTTTGGAAGTGCCTTGAATGTGCAACTTATATTGTAAAGTGATAGTAGTTGATAAATTTTCCTGATAAAATACACAAGTTATTTATGCTTACCCCCCTTATATTTTCGAATAACCTGGTCAGATGCTGAACTTCTTGAATCTGCATCTGATTGTGACTGGAGTTCAAGTTTATGGATCACCTATACACATCCACAAAAATCCACTTTTAAGAATTCTCATTTTGCTTATATCTCATGATAAAAAGCGTGTATTTTTTTGCATTCAAAACGAAGTTAATGCTAATGTAAATTTGTGTTGCAAGTTTTTTAATAGTTGCAAATTAAATATTTTATTTTAAATATGCTTTTCATCATTGACTTTTAAATTTCATTATTGCAGGTAGATGGAAGTTTATTGATGCAAGAAATGCTCAAAATACTCTTTTGGTTTTTGGAGGTCGGTCTAGTTAGCACATGAAAAGTTTCTATTTGCATGTTTTGTCATTAATATTTTATGCAAATTCCATACATGTTGTGTCTTTGTCTAATGTTGTATGAAGATGATTTATAAATTTTATCGTTGTTTGTCAGTAAACTATGTTAATGGATATTATGTTCAACTTATTTATGAAAATGATTAATTGGCATGCTTTTATTTTATTGTTTTTAGATTGATTTGAATATGTTAATTGTAATATAATTAGATTAATGGCATGTGAATATTGTAATGGCACATTATGTCTTAAACGACAGCGTTTATGCCTTTTTGTAAGTATTTTTAAAAGATAAAGGATATAAATACAACAGCGTTTGCGATCCGCTGATAAAGTAATTAATAACAGCGTTTATAAGTTGCTGTTGAAAGCTTATGAAAACCCCATAAACAACATATAATAAACGTTGTCATAACTTAAACATACTCTAAACATATTAGAACAGCAAAATATAAACGCTGTAAAAACTAATTTTACAGCAAAAAAACAACGCTGAAGATAACTTTTTTTGACAGCGTTTTTATTTTGTTGTTAAAAATTATATATCAACGACAGCATGTCGTTATACAACGTTTATAATAATGCTGTTACATCCTATTACATCGTTTTTCAAACGCTGTGAAAAGCTATTTCTGTTGTAGTGACCTCAAGTCTGGGTCGAGCCAGATATTTTTCTTCGCGCTCAACCTTTTGCTGATGTTCGACTTAACACTAGGAGCATCGGCGTCAATTTGCATAATCTGAATCAGTTTCTCGATGTGTATAGTGAAAGTCAAGTCGTTGATGTTATTCAACACTACTCCTATGGCGGGGTACCCCACACCAACTTGGACTGTGTTACTCGCAGCCTCTTCCCTCAAGATACTAGGAACTCTCAAAACCCAATGGACTTCAAATTGTCGGTGCTAGAAGCTTTCGATGGTAGGAAGGACCATACTGTCCATCTCATGCGCTGCATGCGCTATATGGAAGTGCATTCAGCTTCAGATGGCGTCATCGCCAAGTGCTTCCCACTTTACCTCACAGATATTGCTGCTTTATGGTTCAAACAATTGGAATCAGAATCTATTATTATCTGGAATATCTTGGTTGGAAAGTTCATCGAGCAATTCAGTGTTTACATTGCCCAACCAAGAAACGTCATGACTTTGACATCAGTCAAGAAAAGATCAGGCGAGACTTTGCATAAATTTCTTGAATGATTCAATGTAGTGGTGACCTATGTCGATAGGTCGTATCCATCCATGGTCCTAATGGTGGCTGTCTCCGGCATTCTTGACAAGCCAGACTTCAAAGTCTCATTGTGACGAAACCCACCTAGGGATCTTGCTGAATTCCACTTCGAGGTTGAAAGATTCCTAAGGGAGGAGGACTCCGGCGATAGAAAACATGTGCATTAAGCCAGCTCTACAACAGGCTCTGGCCCATCAGTGCTCAACAAAGGAAAGGGAAATCTTGGGACAATTGGAACATATGGCCGCGATTCGAGCCAAAGTTCCCAGCCTACACTAAGCTCACTCATGGCTTGGAAAGGATTTATTTTGACATACATGAAACTGCGTCTGTCCAAAAGCTTTCCAAGAGAGACCCGACTCCGCAGCAAGAAAGTTCTACCAAGTACTGCCTTTTTCATGAACTTCCATGTCATGACACTGACCACTATAGACAGTTCCGCAATCTAGTCGAGGTACGCATCAGGCGTGGCAAAATACCACAGTACATCCTGAATCCGGCAACAACTGTACCACTTTCTCTTCCCCTTGTAACACCCTAGGATAGGGGTAGGCCCGGGCGCCCCGGGGAATCATCATCAACTGATCCAACTCCACGGATCTTTCTGGCTACTCGGGATTTGACCCATCACTTTTGTTTGTTCTTGTTGGCGATTTCCCGCCCTTTTGCTTTCCCTATATGTAATCAAAGCGGCCACGTCGGCTCATATGCGCACAAAACCGACCTGTGGCCTCAATCGTGCCTTGAGTTGGACAACTGACTATTATACCCCTGTGGAATAATAAAAGGCTACTTTAGGACTCTAGTCCACACTCAATCAGTTAAGTATAAAATTCAGGCTTCGGCTCCACATTGGATCCGTCCAGTATAGACATACGGCTCTGACTCCACACTGTATCCTTCCAGTATAAACGTAGGGCTCCGGCTCCACATTGGGTCCATCTAGTATAAACATAGGATCCGACTCCACACTACATCCATCCAGTATAAACATAAGACTCCGGTCTCCCCCGTATTGCATTTGTCCAGTATAAACATAAGACTCTAGTCTCCCTCTCCCTAAACAGTCGGGCATAAGCTTTGAACTTCGATTCTCAGCCTTGGACTCTGGTCCTTGACTTCCCCAAAGATTGGGTCTATCATGTGTTAGGATTCTCCAAACGGGTTTACCAAGCATAAGAACTGTTCGGCTCGGTCCGCCGAGAATAGAAGTTCCTTATCAAAGCCCTCTTAGCGCGGGAATCTTAATGACCTAGCCCATCAAGTACATAAGATTACATAACTTGGTCCACCAAGTGCAAAATCCTTTTTTATAGGTATATACTTGCTCTGGCATGACCTAGAAAGCCCACGGCTTCTTATTTTTTGGATCATAGGCATCCAGAACTCAATAATCCATTCTATTACGGTCTCAATGATCATCGAAGTTCTCTTTTATTATGGCCTCAGTAGTCGTTGGCTTTCTATTAAAATACAATCTTAGTTATCATTGGACATCTATTCTAGTGTGATCTCGGCAATCGCCGAGGCTATATCTTATTGTGATCTTAGTGGTCAGCGGGTCTTCAATTTTAATGCGGCCTCAGTGGTCGTCGAATTTATGTTCTACTATGATCCCAGTGATCGTCGGATTTCTATTCTGTTACGATCTCAATGATCGTCTGATTTCCCTTGGATCTCTGCTCGTAGATTTGCAGATTTCCAGACTACTTACAAAACACATTTTCCTTCAATCAGGGAAGACATATTTTAGGGGGCAAAGTGTTAATGTGCTTTTTGGTCAAAGCAGTCACACGTTAAATTCACGCTCAAAAGCACGCTCAGAATCGAGTCAAAATATATTTTCATTCTTGGAATCGGCATCATTTCAATCACGTGTGGAAAATGCATGTCAGTCACTTCGAAAGGCTTGCGCGTACCGCAACGATCACGCGAAATCATCGGTTCACCTCAGACCTAGAAAAGTAAAGATTCGGCAAACGAGCCCCATAATTTTCAAATCCGTTAGGATGCAAAAATGCATATTTCATATCCCGTACGGGATGCGAAATAGGCATTTGCTTCCCCAAGGATGGGAAATCGTATCCCTCGGGAAATACTATTTTGTATCCCCCAAAGGACACGATCCCCTTCACTCTGCATCACACCTAAAGCTCTGCATCCCTCCGTGCTTCGAATCACCAGGATTTCATCTCCATTCCAGATTCTCACATTCTCAGGCACCGCTTCGAATCCCATACGTCGCAACCCTCTATTTTGCATCCCCTTTCCCCTTGCATCTAAAGCGACTCTTTTCAGCCTTGTATCCCTCGGGATACGAATTTCCGTATCCCAGTGATATGCACTTTGTATCCCTTCGGAGGTATGAGACTTCGTATCCCCAAGGGATACCAAGCTATCGTATCCCCCTGGTAGGATACGAAACCTGCCATTTCATATAGAGGGATGCAAAATTCTTAGGACAACTAGTTCAGGGATGCGAAAATTACAGTAGTGGTCCACAAATCTCACTTACTCCCACCTAATCTACTTCCTATAAATACCCCTACCTCATTCTTCAAAGGAAGGGATTTTAGACATTCTATAGCTCCAAAGCATCATTAATGGTTGTCATCTCCTTCTCCATGACTATTGGACATAGCTTGGACCTCTAAACATTGCATAAACGTTTTCCTTCAACTTTTGGTTGTTGAAAGTTCTTCTTGGACACTGTTGACTAAGTCAACATATTTTTCACTCAACGAAGAAGACAAAGGGCATTTTGGTCAAAGTTTAGAATTAACAAACATTTTGTTTTTTTATTATACAACTTTGTACATAGAAATTGTCTGAACTCGTACAAAACATTGTAATAGTTTATTATACCATGAATCATTACAACAAAGTGGATGCAAGCGTTGGTGCCAAACCACAATAAAAAGATATGTTCTCCCTACATTTCATTACTTTACACTTTGATTATCGTTTTTCTGCAAAACATATACTTGGGCATTGGCGTGCGCGAATAGCGATAATTCCCCACGTCTACATGACTACTGGCGATTATATTGTTAAATAAAGTGTAAAATAGTCGTCCTATCCATGATTAAAAGTTTAGGAAAAAGAAAATAGAACAAGACACGCGATATTGCAAGCCATTTATTTTCAATTAGACGTCATTATATCTATCATCGACTGCTTAGTCTTATTAATTGGAATCCATGAAACACCTCAATTGCTGCTGATCACAATGAGGTTCATATTTCTCATAACTTGTCAATGAAGCGATTGATTTTGCTAGTTCCTCTAGATGACGTTTACGATTTATTTTTAGCGGAGCGGTTTTATAGAGAGTTGACTGGACAAACTATCATTCCTTTAGATCCTCTGTTTCACATCATGACATACGATATGTATGATGATAAACAACAAGCGCTATATCAGGTTGATTGTAACAATTATTTATAACTGGGTGTAGATGTTGACTACGACACTTACTGATTGGCAGATTGTTGGAAATGTTGGACCGTTACTAGACGTTGAAGTCCATATTAGTAATACGGATTTCTTTGGTCCTTCTACATTGAAATCAAGTATCCAGGATCCTTTTGTTATGTCTTCAGAAGTTAATTACGCATCACAATTTTACCGGTCTCCGCCTCCCTAACAAGCAAGTTGGGTAGAGGATCCTGGTTGGTATATGCAGTGGACATGACGAGATGATCCATTACTTATTTCACATTTGCCCTATATACTCCAGTCCTACTCCATTACACAATCGATAGCCTATGAGAGATGAATTTGGGTATGCGACAACTAGCTCTTCAAGAATCTCGGTATTATGACGAAGAATTGCATAAGATAAGTGATGTAGCAGTAGATTTTGTTAGTTATACTATCTATTTCAATAATTATCGTATATAATTCTGCTTGTACTTTATGATTTTTTTATCATTCCGTGTTTCATACAGAACATGGAAATTAGAAGGCAACCAAAATTGATGCCATAGACGAAGGTAATTGGTCGTTCCAAATCTACGAAAAAAAGGAAAACAATCCACCAGATGCATCATAATGAGGAAGACGAGGATGCGGAGGACGATGACAAAGAGGAAAAAGAAGAAGAAGGGGGAGAACGAGGAGAAAGATGGTGATGGCGATGACGACGACGATGGCGATGAAGGCAATGACTGGGACGACAATGATGAAGATAATGACAATGATGGATTAGACTATGGGGTAGTTCAAACAAATAGATATGGTGTTAAGATCAGAGTATCGATCACCTTACATTCCACTGTAGGTACTTAAACTGAGCTTGATAATGGACTTATACCCTGAACCATGGACGTATAGCTGAACCATGTGCAAAACTTGTATTTAATTAAATCTTATTAAATTGAAGTAAACAACCATATATTGAATTAAATTAAATTTTACTAAACTGCATTAACCAACCTCGTATTTAACTAAATTAAAATTTGTCAAACTAACTTAAGCAACCACGCGTATAATTAAATTAAACAGAGCTTGATAATGAACTTGTTCTCCTAACCATATACGTGCAGATGAAACCATGCACGAATAGCTAAACCTTATGCTAAACTTGTATGAAATTAAATTTCATTAAATTAAACTAAACAATCGTAAATTGAATTAAATTAAATTTTACTAAACTATATTAAATGACCATGCGTATAACCAAATTAAACCAAGCTTGATAAAGAATAACTTTGATAATTAAATATATTGAACAATTCAACGAACAAC
This sequence comes from Allium sativum, assembly GCA_030737875.1. Taxonomy (NCBI): domain Eukaryota; kingdom Viridiplantae; phylum Streptophyta; class Magnoliopsida; order Asparagales; family Amaryllidaceae; genus Allium; species Allium sativum. The sequence continues at coordinate 218,576,491 of CM060911.1, forward strand.
TTAGATTATTTTATTGCGTTGAATAATTATGATAATTGGTAACTTTAATAATTTGTTTATTATTTAATTTAGTTCTTTTTTTGACAATTAGGCTTGGACTATGGAAAAGGTATAGACAAAGTAAACAGAAGAGTAGTGGAATTGCAAGCAAAGTGACATCTCTATTCAAGGGAAAATCGAGCAAGAGTAATTGAATGGATGAGTAGTTGCCGCTATTTCTATATTTTAGTTTCTTGATGTTATGCCTTGGTTTTTTTCATATTTGTATATTACAGGTATATATAATTCGTACGCATAAGCGAATTGAATGATCTAATCATACCATTTCAGAACTTTGTAAGTATAAGTTCAGTAATTTGTATGTTTTAGTCCGTGAACTTTATGTGTTCATTTCAGAATATACCATTTCAGACCATACCATTTCATAATAGTTTTTAAAATTTATGGCTCACATTGTGGTATCTTAACATATATTAGTCGTACTATGTTTGAGCTTGGTCATATATCCTATGAAATGGTTAGAGGTTTCATATCAAAGTGAATGGAATGACATGAGTTTATGTAATGAGGACGAGTTTATGGTTTCCTGTTTCAGGATTCATGCTTTTACCAGGCTTATAAAAAAAATCTTGCAACAGCGAAGTGCAAACAATTTAAGACATAAACGATCATCATTTGGTCATTTATAGCGTAAGTAATGAAACAAAAACCATTAATGGCATAAATGTTAATCACCGCATCCTTTAAACCACAAAGGATTTCATAATTCCTATGTTTATTATAAAACAAAATATGCTTTGAATGCTTGAACTTATTTATGTTTAGAACACTTGAACCTAATTTGTGTGAATAATGTTTGAATTAATGCTTGAAGTTATTTATGTTTTGACAAATGTTTTCCCCCAAAGTGCGGTTGATTATGCTAATGAATTAGAGTATCAACTAATGACATTGCGAAATCAATCCGTGGTGTGAAAAAAATGAAATTAGCAGACTTCACAACCATCTTAACAAAATGGATGTTAAAAGGAAAAATTATGTTTTTCATAGTTTTTTCGGTTATTACTACTCGTAATGGTGTGTAGCCTTATATCATTAGTATCAATGTCATTAGAGATTTCTTTGAAGTTAGTGGATTAACGGTCCAGTTAACATTTCATACAAGCCATACTGAATACAAACAGCGGTAGCATTAGAAACCTAATTACGCATGGTTTTGTTACTCAAATTGTAACATATAACTATTCCACAGTTTGAATGCCTCACTCCCTACAAAGTGTGTATGGTGATCAAAGAAGTAACATGAATCATATATTGAACATGATTGCTGAAAAACAACCTCCTCTTTCGCCATGGAAACGATTTTTCAGTAACTCATACATGAAAAACTAAACGTGAAAAACGCACTTCCTATATCCATAGTCGTCGTGCGTATTAATCCACAGTCTAATTGACTGTTGTATGCTTCGTTGAGGGTAACCCAAAATTCTGGATCAACCACTTCTTTCCATATGAAAGTATCCGCCTGAATTTATGATTTTATCAGAGCTAAGTATTCTGTCAAAAACCAAGCGTTAGTTGATATTTCTGAAATTTAACAGTAAAATAGTATGTCCATTGATATGTATATATAATAGAAAACTAATTAAATTACAAAGAACGTAACTCCTTTTGAAATTATAAACATACCGTCCAGTCAAGATTTGACAAGAATTAACAAGATGAGACATTAAAAACAATAGCTATAAATAGCATCTGTAATACTAAATAGTGGATAAGGCAGCATATTCCAAGCCGTAGTTAAAAAGACTAGATACTGCATTGATATAAATGACGAGCCAAAAGACTACAAACAATGACTATATACAGTAGCTGCTGCATTGAAGTATGGATAAGGCCGCACAATGTAATCAGTAGATGAAAAGACTTGACACTGCATTGGTATCAATCAGCAAATGAAAAGATGAGACACTACATTGATATAAATGAAAGGATTAGACACTGCATTGATATAAATGAAAATCTATCACATCGCAAATAAAGGCTGTATATAGTAGATGCTGCGTTAAATGGTTGATAAGACAACACATTATAATCCACATATGAAAAGACTACACACTACAAATATATAATTGATGACACAATGGATGAACTATCATAGTTGTTTATATATAACAGTGAATAACTTATTATTTACAGCATTCCTACTCTATTACTTTTATTTACCAAACAACATTTATATATTTCATGGATAGCTCAAATAACGAAAATACCAATGAAATAGACTTGTATGGTGATGGTCTTACGAATTATACAAGTTTATTGCCTCAATACGAGATTTCACAAATGATGGCAGCACACTTCCTCACTCAAAAACAAAATCAAGTACTTACTTTTGCACAACAAAGTAATACGTTCAACCAAATTCCTCTTACTTCCAATGTGCTTAATTCTCAACAAATAACACAAACTCCACGGGAAACTCAGGAACCCTCTTTTTGTACTAATTCAAACAAGAAGGACTAAGGGAAAAAAATGAGCTTACAACAAAAGAAAGCCTACTCCTCAAGCAAACTATTTAGTAGACCCAAGCATTGATAGTAGTAAGACGTGGAGAGCGCCTGACTATAAGGTGTTGGCCAATGCCTGGGTTAAGGCACCTAAAGTTCCAGTAGGGTCATTCGATTGGAAAGTACTTTACTTTATAATTAATGAGAATAAAAATTAAGACCTTGAATGTCAAAAGAAAGGATCATTTGGGTCTACACAAACGGCTTAGTATAATTTGAACGGTATGTGTACTAAATAAAAAAAGAATTATTATACAAAGAAATGAAGGACCGAGAAGTGGACAATCATTTAGAGACTTAGGAGACAACTATGATAAATTATATCACTACAGCAAAAAACACTTTTCGCAACAGGCGATATCTGTTGCAGTAGACCTATTGCAACAGGCCTGCGCCTGTTGGTATAGCCGAAGTTGCTAAAAGTCTGCAACATTTTCTGCCTGTTGCAATAAGATGTTGCGGTATACTTTTTTGCAACAGGCTTTTGCTGTTGCAACAAATCATTTTGCAACAGTGTATGCCTGTTGCAATAGATCCATAAATCTATAAAAAATAATAATATTATAGCTTATAAATATTACATATTAAATGTATTCGTTTTAGTAATAGTGTATATCACAAAATGAAATAAACAAATAAATTTTTTATTTTAACAAAGTTTTAATAGTACAAACAATTACAACAAAAATTTCTAAAATTTTCATACACCATTCATGTATAACAATTTCTTCTCTCACACAACACGTTTTTTTCGAATAGAGTATTTTCTAATCATATTTCTACTCTATCATACATATACTATAACAAGAGAACAAATATCATCAGCTAATCTCCTTAGTCTCTTTTTCATCTCATCGAGCTCCTGCATCTTGGTGGCGTCATTGTCAAGATGGTTCACCATATCTACATCAGTGCCCATGTATGTAAGTCTCTTCGGGGAATTCACCGCCATACAACGCATGCTCTTCATCCTCCATTGGTGAGATGGGCACCAAGAATAATATCTAACTGATATAGGCATTTACCATATTTACTCAATTTTAACCAATCTTGAAGCCAGCATTTTTACTGAAATGGACCATACTGACTCCCTGACAAATTACACATATATAATCACATGAGTTCTCATTAATCTTTGTACAAATTACAAATGAAGGATATATTTACTGTTGTTAACTCCAAATGAAGAATAATATCAAAAGAAGAATAATATCTAACTCCAATATTTTTACTGTTGTTAAATACAAACTACAAATGAAGAATAATATCAAATAAAGAATAATATCTAACTCCAAATGAAGAATAATATCAAATGAAGAATAATATATTTACTGTTGTTAACTACAAATTACAGATGAAGAATAATATCTAACTCCTATATTTTTACTGTTGTTAAGTTAAAAAATGCCACATATATAACCACATGAGTTCTCATTAGTCTTTGTACAAATTACAAATGAATACTGTGTTTTATATTTACTTTTTACTTCAAGTACTCGTTGTCTACTGTTACTTACATCTACACTGGCAATGAGTTACTTTTTTTTGTTAAGATAAACCAACCTGATAACCTGCTTTATATTAAATGAATCTATGCTCTTAAGATATATGGTATCATCATATTATTCTATCAGAACACTATCTAACTGGCATCTCCTTACAACTACCTTTCGCAGTTCAAAAAAAAAGTACAACATCCACCTCCCCAATTTATCAATTAAAGGACCATGGCTATTGAATTACTTAAATCATGCACCAATACAGTAAAATGGGACGGTTAAACCACAAAAGCAGTATAGCCACAACTGGAAATAACTAAAAGCTGAAATATACAAACGTCCTGTGCAAGGATTCTATAAAAAAAGCAGAGATATACAACTAAAATAATTTTGATTTACCTTTTCAAGTGTAGATTCAACCAAAAACATAAGCATAAAGTGACAATCAACCACAGCCTACCCTACCTTTGTAAGACGCAGATACCGAGCCTACTAAAATGAAGTCGCTGTCGCTCGTTACCTTGGCGATCGTGTTTTGTGGCACTAAGATTTTGATGCGATTTTCTTCTAAACGAGCAATTGAATGGGTCGACCCTGACTCTCACTGTAGTGGACTTTGATGAAAGGTTGGGTAATTTAACGGGTTCGGGTCCCAGGAGGTGGATCTGGCGGGAAAAACCATGGCCGAAGTAAGAGCGGGGGGTCAGGTGTGGGGTCCATGGGAGGAAGGAGGGAAGGCCACGGCTTTAGGGTTTCTGTAAGCGTAGAATGGGGAAGATGTGAGGTTCGATGGGTGTTTTCATGGTCAGTAGCGATGTGGCGTTGAGGGTGTAGAAAGAAATACAGAGAGAGGGAGATGAAATTGAGAAAGAAGAAGAAGAGGAGTGTTCGGAGGAGAAGCGGCTAAGAAGATGATTAATGACCAACGTTGGGAGTGCTGATTTAATTTCGTTTTGGGAGTGTCACCTAAAGGGAACAAATTTCTGCAAATCTGGTTGGAGCCAAAATTTGGGTCAAAAAGGTGGTTTGGAGCCAAAATTTTGGGTTTTGAAATCAAAGTGTGTCTATTGCAACTAATATGAACATGCAGTTGCAGAAAATATTTTAACTGATAACAAGACATTTGCAAAAAAAAAATTAATAATCAAAATAATTTAGTTAAATGGATATTTTTTTTTAAATACCCATCTAAAATGTCCTGTTACAGTTATGTGGAAACGCACGCACCCTATTACTTCTTAAATACTAAATATATTGTTTAAAATATATTTTATCAACTACTAGTATCTAATAGAAATATTAGATGCATATGAAATTATGTACTTTGTGTCACAAGAAATTTTTGATCTATTTCGGGAAATTTTAAAATTTTAAATTTTTAGAAGTACTAAATATTAATTGTAATTATTAAATATGATATAGAATGTTAAATACTAAATTTTACTTCTTAATTATTATTATTGTTTATTAATTGTGAATTATAGATTTTTTTTGTTAATTATTATAAATTATTGAATTTTTAACAGTCATTGTGAACTAACAATTATATAAAATTAATCAATTGTAATATTAATCAATTGTCATACAAGAAATTGTTATTAACTAATAGTTACTTCTTAATAGTAATATTAATCAATTGTGTAATTTATTTATTTATTATGAATTTATTCATTATTTAATTATTTTTTTACTTAATTAATATTTAAACATATTCATATTTCAAATTAATTATTATCCATTATTTTTTTAGTATTTTTTTATTATTATTTGATAATTATTTATTTTATTATTTGTTAAGTGCTATTTATTATTATTTGTTATTTATTAATTATTATTATATAATTATCAGTTATAAATATCACTTTACAATACTTAAATTTTATTATTAAATAATAATTATTAAATATTAATCTTAATTATTATATAATTACTACTAGTTAATCATTTAACAGTAACTATTTAAAATTAATTATTAAAAGTTAATCATTAGACGCTTATACTTATTTTTAGTATGTTTTTCGCAACTGGCTTTACTAGTTGTAAAAAATACAGTTATTGCAACAGGCGAAAACAGTTGCTAAAGATATTTATTCGCAACTGGCTTGGAAGTGCAGTTGCAAATAATATGCTTGTTGCAACTGTTATGGAAGCACAGTTGCTAAAAGTATGTTTTTGCAACAGGAAGGAAAGCGCAGTTGCTAAAAATATGTTTTTCGCAACAGAAAGAAAAGGCCTGTTGCTAAATCTTATCTATTGCAACTGCTATAATAGGTCAGTTGCTAAATATCATTTATTGCAACTGTTTTTTGTCGCCTGTTGCAAATAGCTAGTTGCAATAGGGTATTTTTCTTGTAGTGTATCAAGATACATACAACACTGAAATCTAGGTTCATGAAGCTTTTGAAATCCTTTCATTGAGGTCACGGTGGGAAAATCTTGATGAAGAAGTGGATGTTGGTATGAGAGATATCAATGAAACTAATATACGAAATGCAGCATCGAGATTCTCAGTGGATTCATCTCCTGGCAGTTCAAATGACTCTCTAGTATCTATGGATGTAGAAGGGAATAATAGCAGCCTGGTGAATCCTAGTTCAGGAATGTTATATGGTGGAGTTATAAATCGACCAGAAGGCACAAAATCAAGCAATATATCATTGTTGAGAAACAAGGAATCAAGTGACTTAGAAGCAGCAAGCGATTGACTAACTTCATTTTTAAGTGATATTTCAATTGCATCTTCCTCCAAAAAGGAAGAACAATTGAAGCTTAAGGAGCAATAGTAGATCCTAGAAGCCCAAGTTCAATAAGATACAAGTCGAGTTGGAGCTCTTAGAGAAAGAACTAAGTTGAATAAGGGATGTGAAAGACATTTATGTTAAAAGGAGGAAGAAGATTATTTGTCAAGGGATGTTTCTCAATTAGTTGAAGAGCGCCTAGAATATGTTTTAACCCAAAATAATAATAATATAAGAGCACAACAACAAAGGTATGCCACTTATGAAGGAACTTCATATGTTTAGCGGAAGTGGAATGACCCATCCTTATTACTAATTATAATATAAAGTATCATTTTTTAATGCTATTTGTTTCAGTTTTTTAATGCTTTGTTATCCGATAGATTAGTTTTAGAATATATTCGAAGTATTGTGTTGAGTTTACTCAGTTATTAGGAGTACAGTTTATTAATCTGATTACTATAAAATTAAATTATACATGCCTAGTAAATAATTCTCTAAATAACCTAAATTATCAAATGTGTATAAATAATCAACATTTAAAACTAACATTCTAAATAACCTAAAATATCAAATGTGTATAAAAAGCCAACTTTTAAAACCAACGTTCTAATAACCTAAATTTAAATTATCATATGTGCCTTAGTAACATAAATTTAGATGTGTTCAAAAAACTAAAATTTAAATATATCTAGGAACCTAAATTTTAATGTGTCTAAATGACATAAATTTAAATGTTTCAAGATAATAAACGTATTAAATTATCAAATGCTAAGTTTACCCTTTTAATTAAATTTTAAACATATTTAAATTTAGTTTAATGTTTTAAGATAAGAATTTAAATATTAAACTAAAATTTAAACTATATTTAAAATATGTTTAAATTTAGTCTAAATGTTTTAAGATAATAACTTAAAATTTAAACCAAATTTCAACATTTTAAAAGTTAAATGTTTCAACCCAAGTTTTAAACTATAATACTCTAAAAAAATTAAAAAACTTGGGAGAAATCAAGCATATTTAGGCACATTTTACGATTCAGAAACTTTTGAAACCCCTTTTGATTGTAACTTACATAAACTCAACCACTCATGGAAGAAAAGGAAAAAATATGTACACGGGGTTCCAAAATCCCTTTCGATTTAAACGAGTTTCCAAACCTTGTTTGCATATAAATAGGGTTAAAACCCCGTTTAAATCATAAACGGGGTTTAGAACCCCGTTTATGGATCACGCTCACGAAAATTAATGGGGTACCCCATTCAAATTGTCTCCCCAGGCTTGAACCGATGTTGCTTGAGCATGGGGAGAAGAATTTAAGTAGAGTAGGAATGCTGTAAATTATAAGTAATCACTATTATATATAAACAACTGTGACAATCTACCCATTATGTTGTCATTTATATATTTGAATTGTCCAGTCTTTTCATTGGTGGATTACAATGTGTTATTTTATCAATTATTCAATGAAGCATCTACTTTATATAGTCGTTACTTGCAACAAGTGTGCACCTGTGCTTCGCACACGGCTGTTGCAAAATACATGTAATTGCATTATTATTTTATGTATATAGAGGTGATTTGTGTTATCCAAGATAACTGATTCAGCATAAAGTAAAAAAGATAAAACATAACATTACTTTTAATTTGTATATGTATAAAATAATGGAACATTATCATATCTAATAATTAAAATAAGTTCATATAAACATTATTTTTTATCTTGTTATTCCCAACAATCATTTTTGTTAGTACAAACTTATAACTTGCACTGATTCTTTCGTATAAAACAATTATATATGAGTTAGATTAAAACACATTAATAAATAAATATTGAAAGTGTCTGTAGCCACATCGGATAAATCACCATGATCCTAAATAAGATTTCGCTGTAGCAACTTTCGAACTGGTGATAAATTATAAAATTTATAGTTTGAACGTAAAAAAACACTATTTAGATGTAAGAGTCAGATGTAAAGACAACAGTTTTTGCAATGAGCATGCAAAATATATAAATTACATGATTTCCTACCGTATTCATGTACATGAACATAATTAATATTTATTGAACAGTGGATAGTCGAAAGCGATTGAAAAGCAATTCCATTGTTGTACAGAACGATAATCAATGCAGCACAACATTTGAAAATTTGAGAAATCAATAAAATGCGAGTGTGCAAAAATCAAACTTTAACGGGCGGGATGTTACCCAGAAAAATTATTATGAACAAAGGTGGTTTAAATTGTCAAGAAAAAAGAATTAATAGTCTTCTTAATCTTTTTGATTTGCCCACAAAGTAGTATCAATAGTTATAAACGAATGGAATATGATATATGAAATATATATTTTCGATATCTTTAAATTCAGAAGACTTATCAAAGATTCCTAAACTACAGTTTTGTATAAATTCTATCTTTTCCATTAAAATAATTCTATATAATCACCCATGATTGTAGTTTAAAGATCGTAAAATATTATTCTATAACTTCATTTCATTTTTTTATTCAACAACACTTTCATTAAAAATAAAACATTCAGTTTTATTTATCTCAAAATATTATATTAATTAAACATTCATTTGAATTTAATGGAAAACGTACGTTTTCTAATATTAGTTCATTAATTACTCTCATCTTAACCATTTTATATTAAAATTTTCCCATCAACTTAATTGTAACTTAACTCGATATATTTAGTTTTGTTGTGGATTCAAATTTACAGTAAAAGAAATAACAATTTATAAATTCATAATAATTAAAATATGTACAAAATGATTGCGTACATGCAAAATTTATAACTTACAATTTATTAATTATTTTCATGCTTATTACAATTAAATTATTCAAATTAAAATTTAAAGAACAAAATCTTATAAATTTTAATTAAATATTTTAAACGGGAAAAAAATACAGATCATTACAGTTATAAGCAGTAAAAAAGCACATGAATTAAGCTTTCCCATCACTTCGATCAAACATCCACATTTATCTAAAAAATTAGAGATGGTTGTTCGATGCTTATGAATTTATCAGTTCTATCTACAAACGTTAGAGGTTCATGGTTTTTTCTGTGTTCAATTTCTTCATCCTAAAAACATAGTTTACTCTAGAGATTTAAAAATTGTCATGATATTAACCATACAAATTCCATGAGATAATTAGGATTTCATCAAGGCAAGAACACCATAGTAACAGTAACAATCTTCCCTCCTATCGTGGACAATTTTTGGTTGATTTGTTATTTCCATAATATATATAGTAAAGCCAATGTTTAAGAGAACATGACGTTCCTTCTTTTCAAACTCTGTCCTTGTATCGTAATTCTAACTCTAAGGTACAATTAAATACATCAAGCTTTTGGGTTATTGATTTATATTTGTCACTAAGAAATATATATATCATTAAACGGATGCCTACCTAGCTGACAGGAAGTAGCAGGAAACAATATCACGGAAATTCCATACCAATACAAATGAATTTAGGAATGCATATTTATTTTTTGAAAAGATCCATAATGTTAACTGAAAAAAAACAGCACATACAAATTGCAAGCTATGCACAAATGCATAAGCCCAAACCAACCAAATAATACATAGACAATTACGTCAGCCCAAATCAAAAGAAAAATAAAGTACTATAACCAGGTAATATACACATTAGTGCTCACAAACTATCATTTAACTAACGGAGCATAACCTAAACAAAGGAACAGATCTACCATAATGGCTGTAAAATCCAACTATCCTCATCAGCAAAAAAGTATAGCCAGCTCATCACATCAATAATAGCAGTAAAGACCGATCTCCAGAGAATCATCACCAAAAAAACAGCACTGCTATACTGTATAGCATATAAATAAGGTTCAGAACAGAAGGCCCAATGTCCAGCAATCTGCGCAATGGTAGAAAACTACACTAAGAACTGACCTTCCAGATTAACATCAACAGCCATTTGATAAAGCTTTTAACATTGCTGTTTGGTGACATATCCAACCCAGGATCTAAGTTAATATCAGGGTGTATGTCAAGTAATTAATCTTGTAACAGTGTATTGTTGACATCATTAATTCCAATAAAAGAAAAATGGCAAATTCTATTTGAACCCAGCGAATTGCTGAGTAGCCCCCTAAAATTCTGTAAAAACAAGTAAACCCAACATTTTGCTGAGTAGCCTCCCGTTTAATTTTAAAAAAACCAATAATACCCTTCCTCGTAGTGGATCTAAGTGAAATTGTATGAAACCACGCAGGACTACTACTAGGATATTAACCATACCTCGTAGAGGCTCTACGGGGTATGGTTAGTATCCTAGTAGTGGCCCTGCGTGGTTTCATACAATTCCACGTAGATCCACTACGAGGTAGACCGAAAATTAGAAGAAAAAAAATAACTGAAGAGGGGTAGTTTTGTCATTGATATTTTTTATAAAAATGGGGGGATACTCAGCATTTCTCTGTGTTCAAATAGAATTTGCCAAGAAAAATAACCCTCTTAGCTAAGTGGACATATTAAGCCACTTAAATATGATTATCTAATAGCTATGCAAAATGTAGACCTGGTTGAACCATAAATTATCCGAATATTTCCTTATATGTAATAGTAATCAAGACCTTATAAATGATTATGAAAATGTATAATGATTTTTTGTTTGACATTGAATTAAGTAAACATTGGGTATATAATTGTATTCACTTAAATATGCATTGAGTTCCTTAGAAGAATCATATCGCTATGTTATAATTAAAGTCCTGATAATAAATTTTAACTTTGGTTGTGATGATCTACGAACTTTCACCTTATGAAATTGCATTGAAATTAAAATTGCCCTCTTCATATAGGAGCATTGAAATGTTCAAAAGCATTAAGGCTCCAAAAAATAATGTGCATGCATATTCGATCCTAGCTGAATGTAACAGAAATAAAAAAAATGATATACAGTATAAAAGAGCTGTTGTTAAGCAGATTTTGGATATTTGAAACATAAATCATATTTGAACTCCATGAAATATCAAGTACATGGAAAAAAAAGGGCAAGTGCTTTTCCTCAAATAAAAGGCACACATATAACCAACATTAGCTACCACTATCCAAGAAATAAACAAAAACCAGAAGCAAAAAGACAATATAAAAATTAATTCACCTTACAAAATGTAAAGAAGGAAAGAAAGCGTATAAGAAACAAAAGTCAAGGTTCCATAGATTGTTTAAAGATGTTAGTTGTCGCAGTATTGTTAAACTCTGGTTTGTAGCTATAGCTGTGTCAAAAATTAAGCCACTGATGTGAATAGCAAATAAGAGTTGGAGGAAGAATTTCATTTGATGTCCATCAATAATTAATTTCCAACAATGAGGCATTATTATTTGAAATAACTAATTTCATACTATTTTTCTTCATGTACTTATTACAGTTGGTAAGGTGATAATATGTAACAAATCATTCAGCCTTGAAAGGAAAAAAGTAATAGAGCACACCCTGGACAAATTGAAGTTTAACCAAACGATAAATATAACATCAGATGCAAACTAATCTTATGCAGGCTAGTTAATACCATATATTATTTGCTTAAAATTTGTGAGAGTTATGTTGTAGCTTGTCAAGAAAGTTTAATTCATAATTGGGCATCATAACAGAGAAGTTTTTGTTGGGAATACGAACCAACTGATTTTAATCATTATATAAAATGCCAACAAAATTATATGCAAGTATCATCATTAATAAAGATATTGTTCTATAGCTAAAAGTTAAGTTTTGATTTATGCATTACACAATATTAAACTGGCAGGATTAGACTATACATACATAGTTTCCTATTTGAAGGGAGTAAAATCAAATACAGTTTAAGGAAATGATATAAATAATGTGAAACAAAATGAAACAAATATATGTGAATTTATAGAGTAAAAAAAGGGAAACTGATGTATCTTTTTGGTTTTGGGGGAAGAATTGGACTAATAGAATCGAATATTAAAAATTATACATTCGGAGAATTGTTATTGTGATATTCCTTAAAAAGGAATTAAACCATATATATTTCCTTTAAAAAATACTATAAAAAGTCAAATAAAATTCAGATTATTCAATTTTTGAAAATTTTGCTTCTAATTATTGTTTTAGTTTATATTTGCACATTATATGTCTTGATTAATCATAAATATTTTTAATAGTAAATTTATAAAAAATAATCTTTTAAAAATCTTAATTTCTACTTATACTAATTGTCATAAATGCATTTTTCCGTCTTTTTATTTTACGTTAATTTTTCTGAATATATATTTTAATTTTTGAAATATAAAGATTATTAATGCTAAATTATTGGATGTTAATTTTCCTGAACATATAATTTTCTCTATGGAGTTGAATTTGCACAAATAATAAAATATGATAACAATACGAACTACGTAATGTTAATTCTACGGAAAAAAAATGGTAGGGAAGAGGTAATACTTATTGTGAGAAAAGGTTTTTTAATTGCAATCCTGCATTCCAAAAATTTAATAAGTTTTTTTGTGTACGATCATACTATTCCCTCCAATTTAGTTATCTCACATCTGTAACCTTAGGATGCCGCTAGAGAAATCAAATCAAATCAATAAACAACAAATTGATTGTGCAAAAAAGGTTGAAATGTTATTAGTATCTTAAGTATCAACGTCTATGTTAATAACACAGAGACATGGATCTAATGTTAAGAAAATTTAACTCGCTATTTTTCTGCCGAATGGCCACCTAAAATCTATTGATATGTGAATTGCATGCAAATTTTGAATATTTATAGGCAGTTTATATAAAGAAAAAGTTTGATTGAACTATAATTAATGCTACCAGCAATGCCCACATAAATATCTGTCAATCCTAATTATAAATGAATATTTAAATATGGTGAAAACCAAAGCATTAGCATTCGCACAAAACTGTAGTTTAAGAATATATGACATGACTGACTTTTTCTGAAGAATTATCCCGCACAGCAATAAATACATGAGAACTGACTCAATATCAACAGAGCAGGATATTAGCTGTAAACACAAAGAAATTAAACACAACATGGTCTCATTTTGAATATGATATTAGACACAACAGAGGTAAGAAATTAAAGCTTTAGGTTAAGAGTAATTTAGCTGTAAATATAATTCCTAATGTAAGCGAAACAGGATGATTAATCAAAAACATGTTGTTAACTAAAAGGTTTATAGTTTTAGTAATGCAGAACAAACTGACCCAAAAATGACAATAGTAATATAATTCAATGATACTGTCATAGTAAGCATTCATTATGATAGGAATGCATGATATATTTTTTAACCCAGTTATTAAGGGGTTTATGTTCAATCATCTTTTAGGAGCATTTTGAACATCGCATGCAATATTATATTCATTTTAGATTACAATATCGCTATATATTTCTACCCAGTAAATAATAACTCTAACAAAATTAGCAAATATGAAATTGGTTTCTAAGTAAAAGATTACCTCATCAACGCAAGATAAATAAGAATAAAAGTGGTGTTATCTAATTCTTAGCAAATACATGCAAATAAAATGATTATTATTAGGGAAAGCATAAATAAATAAATTCAATTCAAATAAATGTTTACCAAAAATAGTGATCAAGGTAGCAAGATCTCCTAAACCGCAACAGCTTCTTCCATGCTTCATATCTAAATACCACTCAAACTCATCTCTACAACTAATTCACTAAAGCTTATGATCCCAACAGTAAACCCAAATTTCAAATATGAATTTTTAACGAAATTCAAGCACAAACAGACAAATTGAATGGGAAGTAAGAATATTTAATATTTGGTCAAGAGGATGTCAATCAAGTTAAGGATAATCTATTCAAACATACAGATTGAATGATGCCATAGATGGTCATAAAAAAGGGCAGTAAAAGAGAAGATTATTCTAAATTTGATATGTGAAGAGTACAGTGTAGTCAGAGGGTTGAAAAAGATGAACCGACTTTGGATGTACCAAAATTAATGATGAATGGGATAACAGATGCTACTGAAAAAAAAAGAACATAGTGACAGTAAAAGGCAAAAAAATAATATCAACGTCAGTTAAAACCGAGTATAAGAGTTGAGAAAGAATAAGAGGGAAAGATGTGAACGGTCAATTTGATTTAGTTGTTACAAATATCTGACTAATCAATTTGGACAATCTGATGTTGGCAATTTAAAATTCAAGACCACAATAATGCAGATAATGCACATGAAATAGAGGTTTCCTCGGAGACAAAAAGCAAGGACCCACTGTATCCATAGTATACTAAACTTTCCAGTCCGAGGGGACCATATTAAAGTACACCATAACTCTTATGTAAGCAAAATGAAAACAAATTTTTATGCAGGAACGACAACTGCTCATTTGATATGCTTCTAAGTTACACAATAAATGGAACTTTCTTATTAATAACCAATTTTCTAACCATATAAAGCTCATGGAAAAATTGCTTGAACATTATCCAGAATTGACATTTCACTTCCTCAGGCTCACTAACATCTTCTTATTCTACATAAGCAACCTAGATTACAACAATCTAAATTAAGAAAATGCGCTACATACATATAAAAGGCGGTCTATGTGTAGATATGAAAAAGTTAACTATAAAGTATAAACTACATAAAAATGTGTATTTGTTCATACTTACTTTCAGTGTACCAAGTTCAGTTGCATTCCTTATCTTTGATCTTTCCAAAAGTGTGTAGGTATCTACTTTGTCTAAAAAAAAATAGTATTATCGAGCAAGCTATTGCCATCTCTGTAGCGTATACTTCTAATATGTATATGATTAGTTATAAGCAATTATTAGTTGACTGTCTAATATGTGTGAGATTGTTTTATTGAATGTCATAGGACCAATTTTCCTGATTGCATAGCCTATTAAGCTATAGAAAGAAATTACTCAAATACTAATCTGTAGCATAAATTTGATTGAAGGTTGTATATAATCAAAAATTAATTGCAGCATATAACAGATAATAAGAGCACAACCAACAATGGCTTGTTCAGTTACTAAACAAGCCACGGAGCAACCAGGTGTGGCTTGTTCACTCACCCGTGGCTGGTCTGTGGCTAGTTTTGAGCTCCTCCGTGGCTGGTTCACCTAACAGAGACTGGTTCTTATAACGGCAAACTGTTTGCCGTTGTAGTTACTAGCCGTTGCAACACCAACGGCTAGTTCACTTCCTCCCTATAAACCACCCTACCTCCTTCTTCTTCCTCCTCCACACAACCACTCCACATTCCCAACTTCTTCATCAACAAAATGTCTTCGTCTGCACCCAAGCGAAGCGGGAAAAAAACCATAAACAAGAAACTAATGTCCCAACCGCACTCGTCATCGTATGCCATGCAACGGTCAATCCAACAACAGCAACCGTTGCAGCCATCTCACGAATATGGCTACTCGCCGTATTCAAATTATCCATACCGTCCACCGTATCATCCGCTCGGTCCTCCTAATTTTCCTTCCATCCAATCGTCCGTCCCGCCACAGTTTTACCAACGACCGCCCGGGGTAGGCGTGTACGACGATCATTCGTCGTATATGTCAATGATGATGCAGACCGAGCAAAGTCAACAACCTCACCTAACTCCGCAACAGACCGAGGTTCGTGACCGCGAAGCGAGGCAAAATCTGCAAAGACAGTTTTCGTATGGGTATGTCTCTCCTACTACCGAAGAAAATGTTGGGACTTCTACGGAGGAGGAGGAGGAAGATGCAAATGAGGAAGTAAATGTTACAAATTCTGAAGAATTGAATGAAGAATACGTTGCACCTATCAGTCCCGAATATAACCAAAAGAAGAAGAAGGTGAAGTCTTTAAGGAGCATTTTCAGTAAACGACACCAAACCGAAGTTGAATCGGAGCCGAATCACGGAATAGAAGATATTGAGGATGATAATGTTGAAGGGGAAGATATACCAGCGGATGGAAGAAGAAAACAATGTAAGTTTACTTCCGAGCAATACGTTTCACTTGCTAAATCGTGGATACGCATTTCACAAGACAACATTGTTGGAAATAATATGAAAGGTGAGAAATTTTGGGAAAGAGTAGCAGAGTTCTACAATTCGTTGGAAGCGAGGAATAGAACATGGGCAACACTTAGAGGCGGTTATAGAGTTATGAATGCCGCATGTCAGAACTATCTTGCAATATTGACAGCCTTGGAGAACAGACAGCAAAGCGGTGTTGCACCTTATGACGTTGTAAGTGTCGTAGATTACTTTGAAAAATAACTTACTATACTATGATCGATTAGTTAGAAATGACATACGCTCATACAATATCCACTTTGTGTTACAGATTGAAGAGTCACGAAAGGCCTACCAGCAAAAGTATGGTCATCCATTTAAATTTCAAGACTGTTATGAGCTTCTATCTAGGTTGCCGAAGTGGAAGAACCCCAGCAACTTCATGTTTGAGTAGCAGAACAAAGCTAGAAGGATGAACTACTCTGATTCTAGTCCAGGAAGTGGCCCGAGTTCGCAAGAAAGAAACCCTTTATTTGGAAGTAGTGATGGACGACCTGTCGGCAGATCCAAGGCAATTCAGCTGGAGCAACGAGGTGCAGAGTTTGCTAGATTTATGGAAATAATGGAGAGTTCATCTAAGGCAACAAAAGAGCATAGAGCTCGATTTTCGGTGGAAAGAAACCGTAGCGACGAAGATTTCCAAAAGGCAGTTAGGGATGATCGAGAGCTCCGCAGACAAGAACATGCGGAGAAACAAGCCATGGAAGAAAAGAAGCTGGAGGAGCAGAAAGCTTTGGCGCGAGAGAATAATTATGTTAAAATGATTACATGTGATTTTAGTAAGCTTACCCCTCTACAGCAAGAACTAGTAGCCGAGCAGATTGGAGAGTACAGAAAAAACAAAGGAAGCAGAAGCGGAAGCGTTAGTGGCTCGTATATGGACTAGCTATGTATGTTGGGTTAAGTTGTAATATGATTGTGAACTGTTTGTAGTATTTATGTACTGGTGGGTGTTTATGTACTAGCTATATATGTTGGGGTGAGTTGTAATATGATTGTGACCTGTTTCTAGTATTAATGTAGTAGTTGTTGTTTATGTACGAGCTGTATATGTTGGGTTGAGTTGAAATAATGATACATTCTACAATATGATTGGAAACCAGATTTATTGACTCAAGTACGCACTGATAGATAGTTCAAATGATACATAGTACACGACTACACACTGATACATAGTTCTAGTACCAACTACTGATTCCGACTATTCCTTCCTTTATGCGCCCACAAATGTTCCACCAACTGGTCACGCAATTGGAAGTGTGCAGCTTGATCTTCAATGTGTTGAACCATATCAACATATTCTTCCATTGAGTTTACATCTTTATGGGGTTTTGCATTTGAGCCCGTAAACATGTCAGGATAATTAGACTTTTGATTCTTATATCCGCCTCTTTCAGACTCCACAATCATGTTATGTATTATTATACAAGCATACATGATTTCTGAAAGCACTCTTGCATCATGAAAACGAGCAGGATTTCATAAAATTTGAAATCGGGCTTGTAAAACACCAAACGTACGTTCGATGTCCTTTCTGTAGCTAGCTACTTTTTCAGTGAAATACCTTTCTTTATCATTTGATGGAACTCTGTACCCTTGCATCAAAGTTCTCCACTTTGGGTATATTCCATCGACTAGGTAGTACCCAGTTTTGTGTTCGATATTACCAAGTTTATATGAAACATCTGTTGACAGACCGTTAGCAAGTTCTGTGAAAAGATATGATTGTTTTAAAACATTTATATCATTCAATGAACCTGGGACTCCAAAAAAAGCATGCCAAGCCCATAAATCGTCTGTTGCTACTGCTTCAAGGATCATTGATGGCACTTTCTTATGTCCGGTGAACATTCCTTTCCATCCCGTTGGGCAGTTTTTCCAAGCCCAATGCATGCAATCTAAACTTCCAATCATACCTGGAAATCCTCTGGCTTCTGCCCTGCGTAGTATCCTGGTTATATCGTTAGGTCCAGGCGTCCGTAGATACTCCTTCCCAAACTCTGCAACAACTGTTTTACAGAATTCTTTCAGACACTCTATTGCTGTTGATGCTGCGATTCTGAAATATTCATCCATTTGATCGCCAGATGATCCATAGCTTAACATCCTCAACGCCGAGGTGATTTTGATGTGTGGTGAATGGCCGATTTCTTGTGCTCCGTTCAGTCTATAAGTGAAATATGGATTTGACTGGTGAAGTTTAAGATATATTTTTGAGAAAATAGCCGGACTCATACGGTAACGACGGCGGAACAAAGTTATATCAAAGGTTGGATTGTCGATGAAGTAATCCCTCATTAGTCTTTCATGTCCATCCTTGTAGTCTCTCTTATACCGTCGGTCAATCCGGCCATGCATGCTACCCCGATGGTTGCTAGTTGAGCCTTCAGCGAAATAATTGGAATACGCAACCATTGCGTGCTGTTCCAGCTCCTCCTCCGTCTCTTGCTCCACTTCTAGTTCGGAATTATCAGTTTGATTCTTCTTGTTTTTGTAGTAATGGTAGTATAGATTTGGATCCATTGCTTGCTTTTTTATAAGTTGAGTTTCGTTGTTCTCTCTAAGCGTATCCGAACGAGAGATATATATAAGCAGGAATGGTGAACTAAATATCTCTAACATAGAGTACATGTAGGCAATAATGGGTGGCAATAATGGTTCCAACATGATGGTTCTGTCATTGAGTAGTCAATTCGGATAGTTTTTGTGATGTGAAAGGTTGGCACTAAATGGTTGGCAATAATGGTTCTGTCATAGAGTACTCAATTCGGACAGTTGTTGTGATGTGAAAGGTTGGCACTAATTGGTTGCCAATAATGGCTCTGTCATTGAGTAGTCAATTCGGACAGTTGTTGTGATGTGAAAGGTTGGCGACTATTTTAAAATTTAAAACAAACATAACTAACAATCAATGTCACTGTAATAACCCGGAAATTCTGAACCAGTTTAAAAAATTTATTTTGGCGATTTTAGCGAATTTTGGACATTTAAAATAGATTATTTTAAATAATATCGACGAGAAATTTATTTTGAATATAATTCGAACGTATATACTATATACGTCATCGTTAGAATATAAATATTTATATATAATTATAAATAGAATTGAAAATGGAGCGGTAGTTCGATAATTCGATTTCAAACTTCAATTGAATGTACCGGGTGCAAAACAATCCGGATTTTAGTGAAACCAAAAACATTAGGATCTAATCGAGAATATCTTTCCAACGAATCCGAAAAATCAAGATTTCATAGCGGGAATCAAAAGATATGTCCAATTGAAAATTCTGAATAGTCGCTATGGAATTCAGGCCCTTAAAAATGGAAATTTTGCAAACGACCTCGGATTTCGACGAAACCACTTTTGTTGGATCCGTGATGTCAAGTTATTGCTAGGTTTCAAATTTCATAATTTTTCGAATCAATATGTGAGCGTGGCAAAGGAAAACGTGTTTGACCAGTTTCAGTTGATTTTAATCGACTGGAAAATAGCCATTTTCCAAACGGTTTATATTTATGATTGAAATTTATATTTATGATTGAAATAGTTCATACAGACACAACAACTGACGATAGTACATGCGAACTAGCTCAATCAAAGCATGGAGTAGGAATTAGTAACTTCATTAAAATGCATTTTACGTTTAGTCTTACGGGCGTCGCCTGATGTTCAATCGCAACTGCTCATTATCACTTCGAACACGTCTATTTTCCCGTTCGAGTTCGTTACAATATGCTATTCCCCGAGGACACAAAGGTTGGTCTATCCATTCCGTGTAATTGCAACCATTTGGAAAGGCTGGGCATCGCTGAATGCGCCGACCTATATTGTTTCCCTCTGCTTGAACCACAACTTCAACCGCGTACCTGCAGTAGCAATGAACTGGATAGGAATCAACTATTTGTTCCTGCAGTGGTACACGAAAGAACTCTGCTTCCTGAGTTGACTGAGTGACAGCTTGTTCAGATGATACTTGAACAGGTGGGACTTGAGTTTCATATGGAGGTTGAACGTTCAGCTGTTCGTACGGCAGTTCAGTTTGCGGTCTAATTTGGTTTAGGAACTGGAATTCGTCTTCAAGCTCCTGTAGCCTCATTTCGTTGTACGCTTGTTCCTCGGAGTCTGTAGAAGATGACCACGAAGACATCTTCAGTGAGTTCTAATAGAAGGATGTGCTCTAAGAATGAGAACGAAGGTGTTTGAGTGCGGTAAGTTGTGACTAAGTAACATATGTATATATAGCTGCAATATTAGTTATGGTGTGAATGGTCACTAGCTACACTTTGTGATTTTCAAAGCTTGTGTAGGTAAACCAACAAAATACTGATGTAACCGGTCACTGGTACGACTGTAGGGAACACTGTAGGGAATCTGCTTTTTAGTGATAAAGTGTATCGAGGACGACCCCCTGTGGCTACAGACTGAGAGCTGGACTATATTCCTATAACTCTCGACAAAGAGTGACATGACGCCACTGTCACATAAAAGATGACTGCACTATGCGAACTGTGCAAGACGTGACCAGTCAATGTGCTACAGTCCGTCGACCAACTACAGATGGTTACGAAACGTTAATACATTTCAAACAACACATACAGGAGCTAGAACAGCAGAACATAGTAACATCAAATAACGATACAAGTGATACGATACAAGCGATACGATACAAGTGATAGGACGCGTAATGATATAGTACATATTAGCATAACATAAAATATTTAAATCCTAATTTAATCCACGTTGGAGTCGATAATTTGAATTACTTAGGTCGTTAACTTGATTTCGCAGCTTTCTTATTTCTTCCTCTAGTTCCAAAGCATACGTAATTGCTCGACGGGGAAAGCGATCATCTATCCACTGTCCGAACTCGCATCCGTTGTTTCGTACTGGACAAGTATAATATCATCGTCCAACGTCTTTTCCATGACGGACAACTAATTGGGGTGCTTCAAAACCACAAAAGCATACAATATTTGTGGATTGCACCTCGCCTTCTTCAACCGTGGCTCTTACACGAGGAATTACAAGGTTAGCCCTACGGTCATGTTGTTGTGCTGGATTGTCTTGCTGATTGCTTATTTCCATTTCGTGCATTCCTGCTTCGAGCTCTAATTGTCGCACCTCGTCATTGTGTCGCTCTTCCATTTCAATATACCACTCGGTTGGTTCTCTAGATGCGGACGGATTAGGATTTGATGGTCCAGAAATAAGGTCCGTGTAATTGTAAGAAGATGGATAAGAAATTGGCATGACTATGCTCTAAGTAGATGGATAGGGTTTTAGTGAAACGACATTCGATATATGTAGGAGGAGATGCAGTTACCAATGCATAAAGGAGTTTGCCGTTATAAAAATATAACGGCAAATTGTTTGCCGTTATAAAAATATAACGGCAAACTGTTTGCCTTTTTATTTTATAGCCGTTGCGCCCCAACGGCTACTTAAACGGTCGCAATCCCTCCCATTATATATCAACCTACCTCCTCCTTCTTCCACACTAACACACTACCTTTTCAACTTCAAGTTGTACAACCCAAAAAATGTCTTCTTCTGCACCCAAGCGAAGCGGAAAAAAAGGTGTAAGCAAGAAACCCCTATCCCAACAGCACTCGTCGTCATATCCCTTGCAACGTCCAGTCCAACCCCAACAGTATTCAAATGACGATGCTCATTCCGTTTATCAAAGAGCTGGAAAAGAAATTGTACTCGAAGGGAAGGTTTCCGAGCCACTAGGGACGATTGGATCCAACCCTGTTTGCTATTGTGGACAAGTGTCGGTCGTTGTTGTTGACGAGACCGAAACAAATGTCGGTCGTCGATTTTTCGGTTGTGAAGCCTTCAACGACCACATGAATTATCCTGATGCCATTGATTGTTGTTGCTTTAAGGAGTGGATTGACCCTCCCATTTGCGAACGTGGACGTCAGTATGCACTCGAAGCACAAGCAGAAATAAGACGCTTGAGCAAGATTAATGCCGGTAAGACAAGAGATGGTCCTTTCCCTAAACCATGGTAGGTGTACGTGTTTGAATTTGATGATGGTGTCCTCAGTTGTTGTAGTTTGTATGATTATGGTTTGGCATTTCCTTCTGTTCTACTAGTTGTCGTTGTTCCAGTTGTTTTAATTGCTCAATAGTTGTACTAGTTGTTGAAGTTTGTATGATTATGGTTTGTCAATAGTTCTACTAGTTGTCGTGATATTATAGTTGTTTTCATTCTGTCGCAAGCAGAAATAAGGCACCTGGGAACGACCCATTTTTCGTAACCATTTCGTGAATTGAAATGGTTAAAGCACTGGTGAACGACCCTTTTTTGGTGCTGGTAGACTCTTCCGAATTAAATGACAACAATATACGAAATTAATAGTAATTGCCCACATTTGTTGTGATGTGACCGGACACTGTTGGGAATCTAACGTTTCATGTGATGGCACCATTTTTCGTTCTGCAATGATGTGACTGGACAATGTAGAGAATCTAACATAATATCACGATGTTAATAGTACATGCCAACATTTCATGTGATGGCACCATTTTTCGTGCTGCAATGATGTGACCGGACACTGTAGGGAATCTAACGTAATATCATGAGATTAATAGTAAATGCCAACATTTCATGTGATGGCACCATTTTTCGTGCTGCAATGATGTGACCGGACATTGTACAGAATCAACCATAATAACACGAGAACCCTGTAAACCGTATTCAAGTATGTTGAATTGTAACTGTTGGTCGTACATTTCCCTTATAAGTACTCCATATCTGATAATCCATCTCATACCTTCTACAGTTTCAAGCAGCACCGTTGTAGCGTAAAGGGAGAAAATTTATTTTCTTGTTTTCTTAAAGGTAACGTTTATTATCAACAAAATTTGTACTTCTAGTTACTCTACTAATTCTACTGATGCACAGGTTACATGGACAATTCAAAAATAAGTGATGCAGAAATGGGAAGGATTTTTGATGAGTACGAACGAAACTTAGTGAACGATAACGAAAAGGGTTTAGTTCATGATACACAAGTTGAAGAGGTGCCCGTCGCGATTCAGCATCGAGCGGTTACAGCTCCGCGTCCTTCTCCAGTAAATCAACGACCTAGTAATAGTGCTTGTAATAATTCTCCTACTCCAGATTCTTCGTCTAAGGATTTGCTGGCCCTCGTAAAATCCTATATTGAGGTTGAAAAGAGAGATGAGTTGCTAATGCAAAGTGGAGGGGGTTTAACATATGAAGAAAGATGGGCAATGATCACGAGGCTATACAACAACCATCGTTCCCGGCCCACTACACGAACATCGGTTGAAATCCAAATGGTTAATCGTCATTTTGCAGACGCTTGTGATCGGTACACAAAGATTATCGAAACTGTTGAAGACGAGAACATATTTAAAACAAATCAAGCAACATATGATTCTCGTTACCTTTTCGAGTATGGTGAGGAGTTCGTTGGTTACGAAGTGTATAAACTACGCTACAGTTGGTTGACCCGCTATGGAACTGAGTAGGCTTATGGTATTGTGATTTCATTGTTGTTTTACTGTCTATTTACTTTGCTGTTTATGCGTAGAATATGGAGTTATCTGTAAACCTTGTTATGTTGGCGTGCTGTTTAAGAATTTTGCATTTCTACATGAGAAGAGGGAAACCTTGTTCAACATCAAATTCAAACGTTATTACATTCCAAATAACACTTACAGGAACTAGAACAACAGAAGATACCGGCTCTACACAAAAACATTCTCTTTACATAAATATAGTCTCTACACATAACCAAATGTAGTCTCTACACAGAAACATAATCAAAACGTACACAAAATACATCGAAAGCACATAATAGCGGTAGTCAACAAATACAGAACGCATACTCAAACAATAGGAACATACAACTGACAACTGCGAAAACGTAAAACATCGAAAGTACATAATCATGGTAGTGAACAAATACAGAACGTCTACTCAAACAACAAGAACAGACAACTATCAACTAGGAATACGTAGAACAACAAAAGTACATAACAGTGGTAATACAACAAAAGTACATAACACTGGTACTCAAAAAATGCAGAATGTCGACTCCAACAGTAGGACCATACACCTAACAACTGCGAAAGTACATAAAAGTGATAGTAACTCACTCGTCCGAGTCATCTGAATGTGTACGTGGACGTGTGCGGCGCCGATGACGTCTCTCATGATCACCAACATCTGGAGGCTGACTGGACCCAGCACTAGACCTATGGTGGTAATACATCTGCAAGTCCTGAAGTCTCTTGCGCTCTGCCTCAAGCTGGGCCTCTAAATGCGCCTGCTGCTGTCGTGCCTCCTCTGCAACACGACGTAGCTCACCATCATAGTAATCTAGGCTACGCCTATGCTCTATATAGCCCGTATGCCTAATCCCCATCTGCATATCATACAGATCATGATATGATATCTGTGTAGGATCTGGGTAATCGTGATGGGCCGGAGGATGAAACACGTCAACGTAACGATCCGGTCCAATGGTGGGCACTGCCATGGTCCATCCAAAATGACCGGCGGCCGCCACATGATCAGCTGCACGAAAACTCTGACTGGGCTGGGTAACATCCTCGACAACAGGTGGACGTATGTCGTGTCGTATAGCAGATGGCCCTACTAAATCAATCGATGCTGCATGCGTAATCGTATCTGAGGACCCGGTGAAAAATCTACGCCAGAAGGTAAGGTAACACTCCCCGATAATAACAAAGCTCTCAGCCGTCCACCAGCCTGCTGTCCTGGCTATATCTAGCTGCTCTGTCGGGTAAATCATACACCGATAAGTATGTGGGTGTGGATCATCCGGAATAACATCGAAGTCATACAACTGTCTCCAGCACCTCTCACCAAGATACCAATAAGCACCTAGCGCTACGGGAGAAGATATAAGTGGAAATCTCCGTCCGGCAAGCATCCTAGCAATCTGTATGATCTCAAGATCGATGGATGTACTCTGCTCAAATGGATGCCATAGAATCTGATCCCTATACATCCTCAGCTCGATCTGGTTATGGGCAACGGGAAACACATGGCGTGACTCATTATCTCTGGGCCCCCGGTTGTCCGCAGTCCAAAAGCATATACGGGGGGAAAAGGTCGATGGGTCTGCAATACGGGTGATAAAATGAAAGTTCCTAGAGTACTCAAAGTACCAATACTGTAACAACTCCCAGAATCCAAATAAAGAAACCTGAGAATCAGTGATGGTGCACTGCATGTCGAGACATCTGTATAGGTATGCAAGGATAGGTGTGCCCCAATCATATAAAATCGCCCCATCGGCATTTATCTCAGCCGCGACCGCAAAAAACCCCACAGGAACGCTACTGCTCGAAGAACTAAAGAAAAGGTTACCCATAAGGTATAACACAAATAATCGAGCAAGCTCCAAGTCGTCATCAGCAGAGTAGTGCTCGAGTATCTTGTCCATAGCCGCACGGATCGCGCTCACTCTAATAGCGCCTTCTGCCTGATACGACGTAGCAGAAACATCCAAATGAGGCAGTAGATCATGAACAAGTGCACGATCACGCCATCGACCATCGTCATAAGGCAGTTGGGGATAAGCACTTACTCCAATGCTAATACCAGTAAGCATGGAGAAATCAAGCGGTGTAAGTCCTAACTCACCACAAGGAAAGTGAAATGTGTGGGTGGTTTTGTACCACCGTAGAGCAATGGCCGCACACAATTGGACATCGGCATTTATAACATGGTTTATTCCTAAAATAGCAAATCGCACAATAAGATAAAATATGACTACTAAATTATCCACTTATTTCATTAAAAGGTCTATAATATTACCTAGCAAAAATTGAAATCCAAGAGCATGTAACAGTCCTGCGACCCCCTCCGTACCCGCCAAGTGTGCATGATAATATCTAAGTGTGGTCGCTAACGAACCACGTGGACGTATATTCCGCGACTGTTAACGGTTCAACAAAATGTTATACCATCTACCCAATATCTAACACTCAAAGAATACTATGTAAATAATACTAAAAATACTTACAGCCAAACTCGACTGCGTGCTAATGTGTACTTCGTCATCTGGAAGAATGCGAAAGTTGGATAGCGCAGGAAGCTTCGCGGCGCTGAGGTTCATATCCACAAAGCCATCGAGTTGCCCTCTCTAGCAGCAACTGATCCAACACCCCTACGTGCCCTGCCTGCTCGTCCGCCTCTACGCCCGCCACGTCCCCGATGACCGCCTCCCTGTTGCACCTCTGCTTCTTCGTTCTCCATGTTTTCGGCGGCTACAAGTAAGTCTTCTATTTCGAGCACTGGCTGTTGGCCACTACCACCTTCACCACTCCCGCCGGCGCAACGATCGTCGCCGTGCATGAATTTTTTGGCGAAATTTTTTAGTAATCTAGCCATATTTTCGAACTAATATCTCACACAAGCTAGTTAATTTGGTAAAAAACTGACGGATTGGTGAATTGGTCGAGAAAATTGGGTGAAAAATGGGGGAGGAATATGGGTTTTCGGGTTTGAAGAAGGAGAAAGGGAAATGGAGCAGAGGAGGGGTGGCGGCGAGGGTTTTTGGGGGGGAACATTATAACGGCAAACACTTTGCCGTTATAATGTTATAACGACAAAGTGTTTGCCGTTATAATATTACAACGGCAAAGACTTTGCCGTTGTAATATTATAACGGCAATATCTTTGCCATTGTATCCCCACTCCTCAACCAGTCTGCGGCTGGTTCTCTCCTTCTGGGTGCTCGGCTCGTTGGACCAGTTTCATAACATGAGAGAGAATAACTGAACAGAACGGATGGTTGGTTATGGTCTAAGAAACATAAACATCAAGTGTCACTATTTTGGAAAAATAATCAAGTTAAAATTTGAATATGTAAATAATATTCTCACATACCTAAAAGATAGGCAGTTGCTTATCACATGTCAAGATGCCACCCATAAATTTTTAATTCCAAAAATCTCTTCAAGATAGGCTTTCTTGGATACTTATCACTATCAGGCTGAAGAAAAGAAAGAGCCACCATAAGCAACATTAAGTGGAAAAAACTACCATTGAATATTAAAAGAAATAGTTATTATTTTTCATTCATACGTAATGTGATAAAAAAGGATGCAATCAGTAGAAGCGCCAAATTTTACCATAATAAATTCATGGTGTGCTAATTTGATCATAAAAACCAAGTATAATATGGTAAAACTATTATAGCGATCTTATATTAAGAAATGTAGTCATCGCCAAATGAATGAAATAGGCATGACATAGCATCAATTTTTACATAAATAAACAAACTGACTGGAAAGGATAGTTAACCCACATTAAATTGAATCCTATGCATAGTGACAAATAAATAAAAATTAGGAAACGATGACAGCCTAACAAATGGTTTATGAAATATCTTGCCTCTTTGAGTGTTATTCGGGTAATAATGGCTAATTAATTAGTCAATGTGTTATTATCCATGTGAATGTGAATTGCTTGAAAAGGATAACTAATTCACAATAAATTAGATACTAAATATACAACTTAGGAAAATATGATACTCGCTATGAAGCATGATATATATATCCTCTTTAGTCCTCATTCTAATAGTAACATCATCCTATTTGTTAGTATATAACCATTTGTGCAAATATTACTTCAGCTTTTTCAAATTTTGTGCATGCCTACTTCCAAATCTGTGCAGATAAAATTTATAGTACTTCAAAAATTGATTTGTAGGCCTAAGCCCATTAAAATGTATAGTTGTGATGCTAGTTGAGTGATCAAATGGACAACATAGGATGTACTATGTTAGCTAACCTTGTTATTTTCTTGTCTTGATTTTTTTAGTACAGATTACATGTTGAATAAGTTATTTTCAGAGGGAGAAATATGTCATCATTCTTTTGTTGTGTGAACCATGTGTGGTGAGTTAAAATTAAGTAATATTTGTGTAATAGACTTGTTTTATTAATAAAAAATCTTTTTTATTTAGGTTGAACAATCCTAACTAATATATGTTTGATGTTTAATCAACTACTTCATATATAGTATGATTAATTATTCAGAAGACTAAATACTTAATATTGAAAACATATGTTAAGTAATTCAATTAATTGTGCTTTTAATACGTGTACATGTGTGTTGTCAACATTGTTCTAAATAATTATGCTTTTATATTGAATGGAAATAACTACACATTTTACAAAATATGCCAAAAGTTGTTCACAATGCCCTTTTATTATCAACTTAAATTCCTATATCTATTTATTATTAGCTTAGCTAAGAAATTTTGTATTACCCTTATGTTGTGTTTATCAAGGGCAGAAAGTATGATCTTCAAAAAAGAAGCATTTTTTTCACACGAACAAATCCAAAAAGTGGGAAAAAGAAAAGATGTTCATTTAGTCCACTAAACTTATCATATAACCTTATTTGTGTTTTTATATTTGAACTTTTAGAAATGAACAATGAGAAAAGGCATAAAGGATTAATAAAAAAGAACAATAAGCCGCAATATGACAATGTCAAATATTCAGAAGGAGCAAAGTTCATTATTTTCCTTCACATCTGTGTAAATGACAAAAAATAGCGTATTTACAAACTGGTGACAGCTGTGCAAACATACACACCCAACAACAGTACTGCAAATATACACAAATAAAGTGAAGGTTTTGTCTGAAGCAATCATGAAGTGTGGAGATTACTTGCAAAAAAATGCACGGTAAACAGCCTACACAGGAAAAGGAAAAAAAATGCCGAATGTTATAGGGATCTGAAATAGCATTCAAAATTCAATCATGCCACACTACTAAAAGTATCCATGAATTTTTTTTGGCTATTACAAAATTGAAAATCATAGTTTTCTTCTTCTTTATAATCAGATATTGTAGAACGCATCATATAGTCGAAGGTGTAAAAAAATTAGACCACAAATATGTATTTTAAATGTCCATATAAATATGAACATGAATGTTGTGAGGTAACTTAAAACACTATTAATTGATTTATTCGCCAAATTCAATCATCCACACACAAATACTACAAACACATAACTAAATCATAACAGTAAAAAATGAAAATCCAATCTATAATACACTATTAAAATTAACACTCGCATTTGATGAAAAATAAGATACAATTTATATAAATCCAACCATCTTAAAAAGCAGTGAGTACATCATTTATGTTCATCCATATTCAATAAAGGGTTTAACTCGTAACTTGAGTACAAAACTGACAAACCTACTTACCCAAAATCCAGTAGAAGTTATAGAATAATATGTGGTATAATAGCTTAGCATGTATGTAAAAATATCCTTGAATTATGTTTTTGCTCCTATCAACAACACTCTTTTATCTTACAAAAAAAAGAAGAAGAAGAAGAAGAAGAAGAAAGAAACAAAGTAGCATCTCATCATGTAGACGCAAACCTTAAAACATAAAACCATGAACATAGAAATACAAAAATGGAACGTAATTTTTTGTAAAAGAAAGAATTAAACACAGGTAGCACGATCATTGTTAGTGTATGAGAAAGAAACTGTCTTATGTATGGAAAATGTTAATCAAAAGTTAATTTAGACACAGTAAACTGTTTGTGAAATTCAATCAACATACGCACACACAGTTATAAAAATTAAAATATACGCTATAGTAACAAAACCAAGTCCTGGATTTGATAAGAATTCAAATCCAGACATCTTCAAAAGTAAACAACAAAGATTAAAAATTTAAAATAAAAATAGCAAGTTCATCATTTCTATTTACTGTTGATATATTGGGTTAAGAAATGAAACTGAAGAAAAATAGTGCTGATTTATATACAGACACAGTAGAATTAACACATCTGCATTAAATACTGTTACCTCCTCTTTGGTTCATTTGTAACTACAGTTCACATTTGCATCTTCTGTCTAAATAGAGGTATCTTACTAAGCTTTGTCTTATATATTATATAAATAAAAAATGTAGCACCAATCATATTTTTTGCAAACTTTAGGCCATGAAAATAGAAGCAAAATGGCAAATAAACGTAGTAAAGAAAATAATAAGAATGATTCAAGTTAGCGTGAAAGAAAGATGATTTTGTTGATGGAAAAAGGTAATCACGAAGTTAAACAGGAAAAAGTTATTTATTTATGAAATGTAATCAGGTCATATATTAAATTACTCGTAAATTAAAGAAAACGGGGACAAAAATAACATGTAATCTGCTTGAACGTAGTATCCAATTTAAAACAATCAATTACAAAACAAATGATCAACAGGGCAATACAATGCATAAAATTCAAAGTGTATAACTACATACATGAAGGATTGAGGGATTGTAGCGACACACAGTGATGATGGGGCATCTATTCAGCTTCAATGAAGGTTGTACCTCCTGCAATGACAGCAGACATGGTAAAAAATCTTACAGGTAAATAAAATACGGCAGAAGAAAACAATATACACTGTGGCATAAATAAAACTAAAACACATACCAATTTTAATTAACAGTAATTCAACTTAAGGTTACAACATAAAGGATCAGAATTAATTAAACAATGAATCCGTAAATTAGTTGAAAAAAAAACGGAAATACTAAATTCAGGGATGAAAGCTATAGGCGCGAACCCAAAAATTATGAATAGCGAATCAAAATGTACCTATCTTCCAACCTTTGGATATGAAAAGGGTTCTACTGGGACGGAGATGGTTCCAGGAGTAAGTGACAATGACGAAAGGAGGCAAAATGCGAAATCTAGAAGGGAAATGGGTATTGTAACTCGGACCGAAATAGAGAAAGAAGAAAGGGGATGTAAGTAAATCCGCGATTGCCAGGAAAATCGGGGATAGAAGGTGTTAGAGCACAACCAACAATGGCTTGTTTAGTTACTAAACAAGCCATAGAGCAACCAGGTGTGGCTTGTTCAGTCACCCGTGGCTAGTCTGTGGCTAGTTTTGAGCTCATTCGTGGCTGGTTGACTGAACAGGGGCTAGTGCTTATAACGGCAAAGTGTTTGCCGTTATAAGCTTATAACGGCAAACTCTTTGCCGTTATAATTTTATGACGGCAAAGAGTTTGCCGTTATAAGCTTATAACGGCAAACACTTTGCCGTTATAAGCACTGGCTGTTGCACTCTAACGGCTAGTGCACTTCCTCCCTATATACCAACCTACCTCCTTCTTCCACACAACCACTCCACCTTCTCACTTCAACTTATTCAACAAAAAAATGTGTTCTTATACACCCAAACGAAGCAGGAAAAAATCCGCAAACAGGGCAGTCATGTCCAAACCGCACTCGTCATCGTATGCCATGCAACGGTCAATCCAACAACAGCAACCGTTGCAGCCATCTCACGAATATTGCTACTCGCCGTATTCAAATTATCCATACCGACCACCGTACCAACCGCTCACTCCTCCTAATTTTCCTCCCATCCATTCTATCGTCCAGCCACAGTTTTACCAACGACCGACCGGGATAGGCGTGTACGACGATCATTCGTCATATATGTCAATGATGATGAAGACCGATCAAAGTCCACAACTTCGCCTAACTCCGCAACAGACCGAGGTTGGTGACCGTGAAGCTATGCAAAATCTTGAAAGACAGTTTTCGTACGGATATATCTCTCCTATTACCAAAAAAATGTTGAAACTTCAACGGAGGAGGCGGAGGAAGATGCAAATGAGGATGCGAATGTTACAAATTCTGAAGAATTTATTCAAGAATACGTTGCACCTATTAGTCCCGAATAAAACCAAAAGAAGACGAAGTGGAAGTCTTTAAACGGCATTTTCAGTAAACAACACCAAACCGAAGTTGAATCGGAGCCGGATCCCGGAATAGAAGATATTGAGGATGATCATGCTGAAGGGGAAGGATTAGCAGCGGATGGAAAAAACAATGTAAGTTTACTTCTGAGCAGTACGTTTCACTTGCTAAATCGTGGATACGCATTTCACAAGACAGCATTGTTGGGAATAATATGAAAGGTCAGAAATTTTGGGAAAGAGTAGCAGAGTTTTACAATTCGTTGGAAGCGAGTAATAGAACATGGGCATCACTTAGAGGCGGTTATAGAGTTATGAATGCCGCATGTCAGAACTATCTGGCAATACTGACAGGCTTGCAGAACAGACAGCAAAGCGGTGCTGCACCTTATGACGTTGTAAGTACCGTAGATTACTTTGAAAAATAACTTACTATACTATGATTGATTAGTTAGAAAAGTCATACGCTCATACAATTTCCACTTTGTGTTACAGGATGAAGAGTCACGAAAGGCCTACCAACAAAAGTATGGTCATCCATTTAAATTTCAAGACTGTTTCGAGCTTCTATCTAGTTTGCCGAAGTGGAAGAACCCAAGCAACTTCATGTTTGAGCAGCAGAACAAAGCTAGAAGGATGAACTACTCTGATTCTAGTCCAGGAGTGACCCGAGTTCGCAAGAAAGAAACCCTTTATTTGGAACTAGTGACATACGACCTGTTGGCAGAGCCAAGTCAATTCAGCTGGAGCAACGCAGTGCAGAGTTTTCTAGATTTATGGAAACAATAGAGAATTCATCTAAGGCGACAAAAGAGCACAGAGCTCGATTTTCGGTGCAAAGAAACCACAACGACGAAGAGTTCCAAAAGGCAGTTAGGGATGATCTAGAGCTTCGCAGACATGTACACACGAAGAAACAAGCCATGGTACGAGAAAAGCAGGAGGAGAAGAAAGCCATGCTATGAGAGAAGCAGGAGGAGAAGAAAGCAATGGTACGAGAGAAGCTGGAGGAGACGAATGCTATGATGCGAGAGAAAAAATATATTAAAATGATTACATGTGATTTTAGCAAGCTTTCCCCTCTACAGCAAGAACTACTAACCGAGCAGATTGGAGAGTACAGAAAACACAAAGGAAGCGGAAGCGGTAGTGGCTCATATATGGACTAGCTATGTATGTTAGGTTAAGTTGTAATATGATTGTGAACTGTTTGTAGTATTTATGTACTGGTGGGTGTTTATGTACGAGCTACATATGTTGGGTTGAGTTGTAATATGATTGTGACCTGTTTGTAGTATTTATATAGTAGTTGTTTATGTACTAGCTGTATATGTTGGGTTGAGTTGTAATATGACTGTGAGCAGTTTTTAGTATTTATGTACCAGTCGTTGAAATAATGATACAATCTACAATATGATTGGAAACCAGATTTATTGACCCAACTACACACTGATAGATAGTACTCTGATACATAGTACACGACTACACACTGATACATAGTTCTAGTACCAACTACTGATTCCGACTATTCCTTCCTTTATGCGCCCACAAATGTTCCACCAACTGGTCACGCAATTGGAAGTGCGCAGCTTGATCTTCAATGTGTTGAACCATATCAACATAATCTTTCATTGAGTTTACATCTTTATGGGGTTTTGTATTTGACCCCGTAAACATGTCAGCATAATTAGACTTTTGATTCTTATATTCGCCTCTTTCAGACTCCACAATCATGTTATGTATTATTATACAAGCATACATGATTTCTGAAAGCACTCTTGCATCATGAAAACGAGTAGGATTTCGTAAAATATGAAACCGGGCTTGTAAAACACCAAACGTACGTTCGATGTCCTTTCTGTAGCTAGCTACTTTTTCAGTGAAATACCTTTCTTTATCATTTGATGGTAATCTGTATCCTTGCATCAAAGTTCTCCACTTTGGGTATATTCCATCCACTAGGTAGTACCCAGTTTTGTGTTCGATATTACCAACTTTATATGAAACATCGGTTGACAGTCCGTTAGCAAGTTCTGTTAAAAGATATGATTGTTTTAAAACATTTATATCATTCAATGAACCTAGGACTCCAAATAAAGCATGCCAAACCCATAAATCGTCTGTTGATACTGCTTCAAGGATCATTGACGGCACTTTTTTATGTCCGGTGAACATTCCTTTCCATCCCGTTGGGCAGTTTTTCCAAGGGCAATGCATGCGATCTAAACTTCCAATCATACCTGGAAATCCTCTAGCTTCTCCCCTGCATAGTATCCTACTTATATCGTTTGGTCCAGGCGTCCGTAGATACTCCTACCCGAACTGTTCAACAACTGTTTTACAGAATTCTTTTAGACACTCTATTGCTGTTGATGCTGCGATTCTGAAATATTCATCCATTTGGTCGCCAGATGTTCCATAGCTTAACATCCTCAACGCCGATGAACTTTTGATGTGGGGCGAGTGGCCGATTTCTTGTGCTCCGTTCAGTCTATAAGTGAAATATGGGTTTAACTGATGAAGTTTAAGATAAATTTTTGAGAAAATTGCCAGACTCATACAATAACGACGGCGGAACAAAGTTATATCGTAGGTTGGATTGTCGATGAAGTAATCCCTCATTAGTCTTTCATGTCCATCCTTGTACTCTCTCTTATACCGCCGGTCAATCTGGCCAAGCATACTACCTCGACGGTTGGTTATTGGGCCTTCAGCAAAATAATTGGAATACCCGACCATTGCGTTCTGTTCCAGCTCCTCCTCCGTCTCTTCCTCCATTTCTAGTTCGGAATCGTTAGTTTGATTAGCGACTTCGTAGTAATGGTGGTATAGATTTGGATCCATTGCTTTCTTTTTTTATAAATTTAGTTTCGTTGTTCTCCCTGAGTGTAGACGTAGGACACACACACACACACACACACATATATATATAATCAAGGATGGTTGGCATAATATCTCTGTCATTGAGTAGTCATATCGGGCAGTTGTTGTGATGTGAAAGGTTGGCAATAGTGGTGGGCAATAATGGTTGGCAATACATGTACACAAGAATGGTTGGCAACAATGGTATGGATAATATCTCTGTCATTGAGTAGGCAAATGAGTCTGCCGTTGTGCTGTGAAATGTTGGCAATAATGGTTGGCAATACATGTAGCCAAGAATGGTTGGCAATAATGGTTCCGACATAATGGTTGGGATAATAATGGTTCTGTCATTGAGTAGTCAATTCGGACAGTTTTTGTGATGTGAAAGTAATAGAGAATATAAAGGAGAATTTCCTTTGTATTTATGTAATAAACGATTTTGTAAATTTTCAGAAATTTACGTTTGAAACGATATCCAAATGTATAGAAATTCCTTTATATTCAATTAAATAAACGTTATCGTTTATTAACGAAATTCCATAGCGACTATTTAAAAATTTAAATTGAACATAACTAACAATCTATGTCATGAAATCTCAAATTTTTTCCCCCAACAGATAATTTTAATCTAATCGACCCGAACGATTCTTGTTTCACAGAATTTTGACCTATACCGGATCCGGTATATTCAGTTAAAGTTCGTATTGAAAATTATGAACTACCACCGCGTTTCGGGCTCGTTTTAATTATATTATAAACTATATATATATTTTCAAACGTCATTTTATATAATAAACTCGATATAAAATCAATTATATCTCCAATATAATACTAACGACAAAATCATGGCTTCAGTGTTCACCGTCATGGCTACGGTGTACGCTACATGGTTGGAAATACATGTAGGCAAGAATGGTTGGCAATAATGGTTTGGATAATATCTCTGCCTTGAGTAGTCAAATTATTCTAGCCAAGAATGGTTGGCAATAATGGTTCCGACATAATGGTTGGGATAATAATGGTTCTGTCATTGAGTAGTCAATTTAGACAGTTGTTGTGATGTGAAAGTAATAGAGAATATAATGGAGAATTTCTTTTGTATTTATGTAATAAATGATTTTGTAAATTTTCAGAAATTTACGTTTGAAACGATATCCAAATGTATAGAAATTCCTTTATATTCAATTAAATAATCGTTATCGTTTATTAACGAAATTCCATAGCGACTATTTAAAAATTTAAATTGAACATAACTAACAATCTATGTCATGAAATCTCAAATTTTTTTCCCCAACAGATAATTTTAATCTAATCGACCCGAACGATTCTTGTTTCACAGAATTCTGACCTATATCGGATCCGGTATATTCAGATAAAGTTCGTATTGAAAATTACGAACTACCGCCGCGTTTCGGGCTCGTTTTAATTATGTTATAAACTATATATATATTCAAACTTCATTTTATATAATAAACTCGATATAAAATCAATTATATCTCCATTATAATATTAACGACAAAGATTTGTCACAGTAGAGTAGGATAAGGAGATACAACAATAAGCACAACTATCGATAGTACATGCGAACTAACTCAATCAAACCATGGAGTAGGCATTAGCAACTTCATTACAATGCATGTTACGTTTAGTCTTACGGGTGTCGCATGATGTTCAATCGCAACTGCTCATTATCACTTCGAACACGTCTATTTTCTCGTTCGAGTTCGTTAGCATATGCTATTCCCCAAGGACACAAAGGTTGGTCTATCCAGTCCGTGTAATTGCAACCATTTGGATAGGCTGGACATCGCTGCATGCGTCGACCTATATTGTTGCCCTCTGCTCGAACGACAACTTCAACCGCATACCCGCAGTAGCAACGAACTGGACAAGAATCAACTACATGTTTGTGCAGTGGTACACAAAAGAACTCTACTTCCTGCGTTGACTGAGTGACCTCCTGATGAGATTATACTTGAACAGGTGGTACTAGTGTTTCATGTGGAGGTTGAACGTTCAATTGTTCGTACGGTGGTATAGTTTTCGGTTTCATTTAGTTTAGGAACTGAAGTTCGTCTTCAAGCTCCTGTAGCCTCATGTTTTCGTAAGCTTGTTCCTCGGAATCTGTAGATGTTGCCCACGAAGACATTTACAGTGAGTGCGAATCTAAGGATGTGCTCTAAGAATGGGGAAGAAGTTGTTTGAGTTTTGTATGTTGTGAGTAAGTTAACATATGTATATATAGCTGGAAGATTGGTAATGGTGTGAATGGTCAAAAGCTACACTGTAGGGAACACTATATGGAATCTGCCAGATGACATGACTGCACTATGCGAAGAACGCAAGACTTGACCAGTCATTGCGCTACAGTTTGTTGACCCGTTATGTTCTTACGTAGAATATGGAGTTATCTGCAAACCTTGTTATGTTGGC
Source organism: Allium sativum (assembly GCA_030737875.1). Lineage (NCBI taxonomy): Eukaryota > Viridiplantae > Streptophyta > Magnoliopsida > Asparagales > Amaryllidaceae > Allium > Allium sativum. Next base: position 218,614,394 of record CM060911.1, read on the forward strand.
GCGTTATTTAAGAATTTTGCATTTCGAAACGAGAAGACGACAATCTTGTTCATGATCAAATTCAAACGCTAATACATTTCAAACAACACTTACAGGAACTAGAACAACAGAACATAGCAACATCAAATTCAAAGTACAATAATAAATCTTCGATCCAAGAAAAACCAAATCCTAACGATTTCTGAGATAGCCAGCTCTAGTTGCATCCGCAACAATCTTGTTCAACCGCCTTATTTCGGCTTGCGCTTCCAGTGCATATTGAAGTCCACGTTGGCACATCGGGTGGTCTATCCACTGCATAAAATTACAACATTGAATATCATTGGGGTAATACCTATGGTCTTCGAAGGCAGGACATCCGAAGAATCGGCGTCCAGCATTTTTTTCAGTTTTGGCAATAACAACAACCGATTCATCTCCACAACAACAAATAGGGTAAGCTCCACTAGGTAGCATTGGACCGATTGGATGTAGGGGCTCGATTTCTTGTCCTTCGTATACGATCTTCTTACCAAGTCTTTGATTTGCTACAACTTCGCGCAATCGAGCATTCAAAGATTTTGTTCTCGGCTTCACTGATTTAGACTGAACTAGTTCTCCTTCACCGAATTCCACCGTAGGCTTGTTGTGTTGTACACTATTCCTTGACCGTTCAAACTCTTCATAACAATTATTCATTGTTTCATCGTCAATCTCCAAGTTGTCCATAGCTTCAATATAAAACAAAACCTTAAGCAATTGAAATGAATTCAAAGTGTAAGGAATTTTTGTTCTGTTAGAGATATAAACCTGGTGCATATTTTTTGTTGTGTTTGAACACACAGCAGGGCTAGATTTGTAAAAAGAGATGTTGCAATTCCCAACATAAACACAAAGTAGGTGATACCCGTGATAAATTTTTGGTATTGATATATAATGCATCAACTTTATCAGTAACATAATTACTGGTACTGTATAATTGTATAGTGTATCACTGTTTGCACTGTATACTGTTTGACTGTTTCCATAAATTGTTTGACACAAAGTAGGCTGACCCTTTTTTTAACTCCTACACATATTGAAATGGTAAATGCACCCGAGGACGACCCCTATTTTAAACTCCTACTCTCGAAAAACAGTGGCATGACTCCACCCTGCCATAAAACATGGCTGAACTATGGGAACTGTGCAAGACTTGACCAGTCAATGCGGAACGACCCATATTTTTTAACTCGTTGTCGTATTGAATCATTTAATGCACCTAGGAACGACCCTTACGCATAGGTTACATAAGTGATAATAAGTAACAAATATGATAAATTACACAAACGGTAGATTAGACAAACAATAGGTTCCACAAATAAAATCAGCCTACATAACCTAAACGTTACACAACTATAGGGTTACATACTTCGGTCGTTTACTTGATTTCACAGTACATAGTACGCATAATATAAAATATTTAAATCCTAATTTAACCCACGTTGCAGGCGATAATTTGCATTACTTAGGTCGTTTACTTGGTTTCACAGCTTTCTTATTTCTTCCTCTAGTTCCAAAGCATACATAATTGCTCGACGGGGAAAACGGTCATCTATCCACTGTCCAAACTCGCATCCGTTGCCACGTACTGGACAACTATAATATCGACGTCCAACGTCGTTTCCATGACGGATGACTAATTGCGGTGCTTCAAATCCACAAAAGCATACAATATTTGCGGATTGCACCTCGCCTTATTCTATTGTGGCTCTAACACGAGGAATTACAAGGTTAGACCTGCGATCACGTTGTCAATTACGATTGTTATGCTGATGTCGTATTTCCATTTCATGCATTCCTACTTCAAGTTATAGTTGTCGCACCTCGTCATTGTGTCACTCTTCCATTTCGATATACCACTCTTTTGGTTCTCTGGGTGTGGACAGATTAGGGTTTGATGGTCCTGAGAGAAGGTCCGTGTAAATGTAAGAATATGGATACGATATTGGCATTTTTCTTATTTGAGATATAATTTTCGGTCCGTATGGATCGGGTCTTACTGAAGCAATGTTAGTTATATATAGGAGGAGATTTAGTTACCACTGCATAAGGATATTACTTCCCGTTTCCAAAAGACACGGAATGTGAAAACAAATTGACAACGGGTAATGTTTACATTGGACTGCGCACTGTATACTGTGCACTTTTTACTGCATACTGTCCGCTGTATACTGTACACTGTGCACTGTTTCCTGTAGCTACGTTGGAAAATGCGTTCTTAACTTTAGAAAAAGAGTGACATGACCACACTCTAATCTGAAAACTGTAGAAAAAGAGTGACATGCCTACACACTAGTAAAAGAAATTGCTTGAATAAAAATATAACGGCAAACTATTTGCCGTTATATTTTATAGTCATGGCACCATAGCGGCTACTTAAACGGTCGCAAGCCCTCCCTTTATATACCAACCTACCTCCTCCTTCTTCCACACAACCAGACCACCTTCTCAAATTCATTTGTGATAACCAGGAAAATGTCATCGTCTGAACCCAAGCGTACCGACAAAAAATCTGCAAGCAAGAAACCTATGTCCCAAGCGCACTCGTCACCGTATTCAAACGAAGATGCCTCTTCTATTCATCAAAGATCTGGAAAAGAAATTGTACTTGAAGGGAAGGTTTCCGAGCCACTACGGACGATTGGATCCAACCCTATTTGCCATTGTGGACAAGAGTCGGTCGTGGTTGTTGACGAGACCGAAACAAATGCTGGTCGTCGACCACATGAATTATCATGATGACATTGATTGTTGTTGCTTTAAGCAGTGGATTGACCCTACCATGTGGGAATGTGGATGTCAGTATGCACTCGAAGCGCAAGCATAAATAAGACGCTTGAGCAAGATTAATGCCGGTAAGACTGGAGATGGTCCTTTCCCTAGGCCATGGTAGGTGTATGTGTTTGAATTTTATGCTATTGTGCTTAGTTGTTGTAGTTTGTATGATTATGGTTTGGCATTTCCTTTTGTTGTACTAGTTGTCGTTGCTTTAGTTGTTATAATTTCTCAATTGTCGTAGTTGTTATAATTGTCAAGTCATGTAAGCTTCTAAGTTATGTAAGGCACTTGGGAACGGCCCATTTTTCTTAAATCTTTCGTGAATTGAAATGGTTAAAGCACCGGTGGGCGACCCCTATTTTTAAACTCCTACATATACACAAAATTGCCACTATGATAAAACAATTACGAATAATGTTTCCAAAGCCTGCTACAGTCAATGAAATGACTTGACACTGAGGCATACAACAATATTACATACTGCAATATCACTGTGAAATTAATACGAGTCACGTGTATGTAGAGTATACCCTTTCACATGCATGTATGACATGATTAGACCATTCACTGAGAAGAAAAAAATAATGACGCGTCTCCATCATTCGTTGCTGGGATTCCATTAAACGTCTCCATCTTTCGCAGACTGCATTGAGTAGTCTCTTCCGAATTAAATGACAACAGTATACGAAATTAATAGTAACTGCCCACATTTGTTGTGATGTGAAAAGTCACTGTAGGGAATCTAACGTAATATCATGAGATTAAAAGTACATGCCAACATTTCATGTGATGGCACCATTTTTCGTGCTGCAATGATGTGACCGGTCATTGTACAGAATATAACATAATATCACGAGAACTCTGTAATGGGTATTCAAGTCTGTTGAATTGTAACTGTTGGTCGTACGTTGCCCTTATAAGTACTCCACATTTGATAATCCATCTCATACCTTCTACAGCTTCAACCAGCACCGTTGCAGGCTCAAGTGAGAAAATTTATTTTCATGTTTTCTTAAAGGTAACGTTTATTATCAACAAAATTCGTACTTCTAGTAACTCTACTTATTCTAATGATGCGTAGGTTACATGGACGATTCAGAAATAAGTGATGAACAAATGGGAAGGATTTATGATGAGTACGAACGAAACTTAGTGAACGATAACAAAGTTGGATTAGTTCATGATACACAAGTTGAAGAGGTTCCTGTCGCGATTCAGCATTTAGCGGTTACAGCTCCACGTCCTTTTCCAGTAAATCAACGACCTAGTAATAGTGCTCAAACATTGAATTCTCCTACTCCAGATTTTTCGTCGAAGGATTTGCTGGCCCTCGTAAAATCCTATATTGAGGTTGAAAAGGGAGATAAGTTACTAATGCAAAGTGGAGGGGGTTTAACATATGAAGAAAGATGGGCACTGATCACGAGGCTATACAACAACCATCATTCCCGGCCCAATAGACGAACATCGGTTGAAATCCAAATGGCTAATCGTCATTTTGCAGACGCTTGTGATCGGTACACAAAGATTATCGAAACTGTTGAAGACGAGAACATATTTAAAACAAATCAAGCAACATATGATCCTCGTTACCTTTTCGAGTACGGTGAGGAGTTTGTTGGTTACAAAGCGTATAAACTCCGCTACAGTTGGTTGACCCGCTATCGAACTGAGTAGGCTTATGGTATTGTGATTTTATTGTTGTTTTACTGTCTATTTAATTTGATGTTTGTCCATAGAATATGGAGTTATCTGTAAACCTTGGTATGTTGGCATGCTATTTAAGAATTTTGCATTCCTACACCAGAAGAGGGCAATCTTGTTCAACATCAAATTCAAACGTTATTACATTCCAAACAACACTTACAGGAACTAGAACAACAGAACATACCGGCTCTACACAAAAACAGTCTCTACACAGATATACAATCGCTACACAGAACTAAATACAGTCTCTACACAGAAACATTACCAGAACATACACAAAATACATCAAAAGTACATAATAGTGGTAGTCAACAAATACAGAACGCGTACTCAAACAATAGGAACATACAACTGACAACTGCGAAAACGTAATACGTCGAAAGTACATAATAGTGGTTGTGAACAAATGCAGAACGTCTACTCAAACAACAGAGACATACAACTAACAACTAGGAAAACGTAATACATAAAAAGTACATACAACTGACAACTGCGGAAGTACATGAAAGTGGTAGTAAGTCACTCGTCCGAGTCATTTGAAGGTGGATGTGTACATATACGTGCGCTGCGCCGATGACGTCTCTCATCATCACCAACATCTGGAGGCTGACTGGACCCAGCACTAGACCTATGGTGGTAATACATCTGCAAGTCCTGAAGTCTCTTGCCCTCTGCGTCAAGCTGGGCCTCTAAATGCGCCTGCTGCTGTCGTGCCTCCTCTGCAACACGACATAGCTCACCATCATAGTAATCTAGGCTACGCTTATGCTCTATATAGCTCGTATGCCTAATCTCCATCTGCATATCATACAGATCATGATATGATAACTGTGTAGGATCCGGGTAATCGTGATGGGCCGGAGGATGAAACACGTCAACGTAATGATCTGGTCCAATAGTGGGCACTGCCATGGTCCATCCAAAATAACTGGCGGCCGCCACATGATCAACTGCACGAAAACTCTGGTTGGGTAATATCCTCGACAATAGGTGGACGTATGCCGTGTCGTATAGAAGATGGCCCTACTAAATCAATTGATGCTGCATGTGTAATCGTGTTGGAGGACCCGGTGAAAAATCTATGCCAGAAGGTAAGGTAACACTCCCCGGTAATAACAAAGCTCTCGGCCGTCCACCAGCCTGCTGCCCTGGCTATATCTAGCTGCTCCGTCGGGTAAATCATACACCGATAAGTATGTGGGTGTGGATCATCCGGAATAGCATCGAAGTCATATAACTGTCTCCAGCACCTCTCACCAAGATACCAATAAGCACCTACCGCCACGGGATAAGATATAAGTGGAAATCTCCCTCCGGCAAGCATCCTAGCAATCTGTATGATCTCAAGATCGATGGATGTACTCTGCTCAAATGAATGCCATATAATCTGATCCCTATACATCCTCAGCTCAATCTGGTTGTGAGCAACTGGATACACATGGCGTGACTCATTAACACTGGACCCCCGGTTGTCCGCAGTCCAAAAGGATATCCGGGGAAAAAGGTCGATGGGTCTGTAGTACGGGTGACAAAATGAAAGTTCCTGGAGTACCCAAAGTACCAATACTGTAACAACTCCCAGAATCCAAATAAAGAAACCTGAGAATCAGAGATGGTGCACTGCATGTCGAGGCATCTGTATAGGTATGCAAGGATAGGTGTTCCCCAACCATATAAAATCGCCCCATCGGCATTTAACTCAGCTGCGACCTCAAGAAACCCCACAGGCAAACTACTGCTCAAAGAACTAAAGAAAAGGTTACCCATAATGTATAACACAAATAATCGAGCAAGCTCCAAGTCGTCATCAATGGAGTGCTGACCGAGTATGATGTCCATGGCCGCACGGATGGTACTCACTCTAATAGCGGCTTCTGCCTGATACGACGCAGCAGAAACATCAAAATGAGGCAGTAGATCATGAACAAGTGCACGATCAAGCCGTCGACCATTGTCATAAGGCAGTGAGGGTAAGCACCTACTCCAATGGTAATACCAGTAAGCATGGAGAAATCAAGCCGTGTAAGTCCTAACTCACCACAAGGAAAGTGAAATGTATGGGTGGTTTTGTACCACCGTAGAGCAATGGCCGCACACAATTGGACATCGGCATTTATAACATGGTTTATTCCTAAAATTGTAAAGCGCACAATAAGATAAAATATGACTAATAAATTATCCACTTGTTTCATTAAAAGGTCTTTAATATTACCTAGAAAAAATTGAAATCCAAGAGCTTGTAACAGTCCTGCGACCACCTCCTTACCCACCAAGTGTGCATGATAATATCTAAGTGTGGTCGCTAACGAACCACATGAACGTATATTCCGCGACTGTCAACGGTTCAACAAAATGTTATACTATCTACCCGATATCTAATACTCAAAGAATACTATTTAAATAATACTAAAATTACTTACAGCCAAACTCGACTGCGTGCTAACGTGTACTTTATTTTCTGGAAGAATGCGAAAGTTGGATAGGAAAGGAAGCTTCACGGCTCTGAGGTTCATATCCAGAAAACCATCGAGATCGGCCTGTCTAGCGGAAACCGATCCCACACCCCTACGCGCCCTGCCTGCTCATCCGCCTTTACGCCCGCCACGTCCACGTTGGTCGCCTTCCTCGTGCGCCCCTACATCTTCGTTCTCCATGTTTTCGGCAGCTGCAAGCAAGTCTTCTATTCCGAGCGCTGGTTGTTCCCCACTACCCCATGCACCACTCCCGCCTGCGCCACTTCCCCCGGTGCCACCATCGTTGTCGTGCATGAATTTTTTGGCGAAATTTTTAAGTAATCTGGCCATATTTTCAAATGAATATCTCAAATACGGTAGTTAATTTGGTTCAAAGCTGACGGATTGGTGAATTGGTGGAAAAAATTAGGGAAAAATGGGGGATGAGGTTTGATTTTCGGGTTTGAAATGTGGAAAAGGAGAATGAAGAAGAGGGGTGGCGGCTGGGGGGTTTTCTGGGGGGGGGGGTTATAACGGCAAACACTTTGTCGTTACAACATCATAACGGCAAAGTGTTTGTCGTTATAATGTTACAACGGCAAAGTGTTTGCCATTGTAACCTTATAATGGCGAACACTTTGCCGTTGTAAACCCCCCCACCTGACCCATGGCTGGTTCCTTCTTCTGGTTGCTCCGCTCGTTGGACCAGTTTCAAATGGATGGTTGGTTATGGTCTTAGGCAGGGAGGAGGGAAACAAAGAGAGAAGTGAGAGTGGAGCTGCAATCGCTGCCGACTTGAAGAGTTGCGAGCTCCGAGATTAAAATTAGGTTTAAAACAAAAGCGTAGATGGATTGTGGGAAGAAAGGGAGGAGCTGTATACGGGGAGACATACGGGGCGTTTGAGTTCCAAAATTCCTAGGAGGCTTGTGCGCTCTCCATTTCTAACTCAGTAATTATAATATAGTATAGATGTGCTGGCTTGTAATTTATATCAATGCAATGTCTATGTTTTTCATCAGTTGATTGATATCGATGTAGTGTCTAGTCTTTTCATTTGTTGATTGTAGTGTACCATCTTATCCACTTTTCAATACAATAACTACTACATATATCCATTGTTTGTAGTGTTTTGGCCCGTCATTTCTATCAACGTAGTAACTAGTCTTTTAATCTATTGCTTGCTGATTGACATTGAAAAGTGTTTATTTTATGACTCTTATGCTTTATCTTTTGTAAATAAATAAATGATACTCTGGGTATTTTTTATGTGTTTTTACAGATTTCAAGCGTTGCCTCCTTCAATTCAAATCAAAGGCCAACTACAAGAAAGAGCTACTTCCTCACATCAAATTCATTTCAATTGCAAAAGAAGTAGTAGCTCACTGGTAAAGGCATAGGAATTGGTGCTGAGAGACCTGAGTTCGAACCCCGTCAAGCTCACTTTTTGCCAAAGAAACGGAACGCGTTCACACTGGCCCTTTGCTTTGAGAAATATTTGGATTAGTGTTATGTTATATATATACATACACATATTCATGCGTATGTATTTATGATGTGCACCAATTAACATTTCAACAATAACCATGTTCTTATCATGGAATTAAATTCAAATCATTAAATTTCAATTAGAATAATTTCTGATTGAATTGCTGCCAAGAAAAGATCCATTGGGAAGATTTTATCCTTTGCTGCCTTGGGATTCTAATAAGTATCCTTGTTTGGAAGAATCAATTACATGCACCAATCAATTAGCCACATATGAGGGATTTGGAAGATATTCACCATATATGTCCAGATTTTCTCCAAACAAGCTTGGTTAAGGAAGGCAAGAGATATTCATCAATGAGGAGGCCCATTTATTCATAGACCTAGTTATGGTTTTCCCATTCTCATCTATAAATATGTGTTGTAACCATTGTAAAAATTCATTCATTATTCTGTACTCTCTTTTATTCTAAACAAAGTTTTTTTCATTCAGTTTTATTGCTCTTTTCTAACAATTTGTGTTTCTATTCAATTAGTTTTGATAGAACACAAATTGTTATTGTTATTTCTGTTTGCATATTAGAATTAGTCGTTCGATTAGATTCAACGACAATTCTAAGTTTAATTTCTGTTGTCGTAGTTGTTAATTGTTGTTTTCTTTCTAGTTAATTGTCTTTCAGTTTTAGTTGTTAAATTTTGGTGTTGAGCTGATTAGATTCAGATCAACAGTAAAATCATTAGCGGTAAAAATCAACCTCCAGTTTTGTCTAACACGCCCAAGAAAATAAATAAATAATAATTTTTAATTAAACCTCCCTGTGTTCGACCTGTATGCTACAAACCTGTATGCTTGCAGAATTTATTACAAATGTCGCGCTTTTCTAATTCATAGACTAGCGTCGATCAAGTTTTTGGCGCCGTTGCCGGGGAGGTAACGGTTAAATTTTGTTATTTGTTTAATTTTTGATTCGTGTTAGTTTTATTTTATTGTATTTCTTTTGTTTTCTTGTATATTTAGAAAAAATTCTTGATTGATTTGATTTGGCATTATTCAATGATGCTACGATCTTCATAACAAGAGAAAAAAAAAGAGTTGCCAAATTTCATTTGATTTCTTTCCTGTTTTCGGTACATAGATTTTCTTCCTTTGCAAATTCTTTTTTTAAAAAAAAAATTGCCAAAATTCCACCAATTTGTTTGCATCGTTCCACATCCTTTCCAATTTCTTTACTCTCTTCCTTCTTTTACAACAAAAAAACAAAAAAAACACAAAAACAAAAATTTGCAATTTTCCTTTTATTTCCTTTGCCGAAGTCCTGCCTGTTTCAAAACTCTCCACCCACCATCTTTTAGAACATCATCTCCACGTTGCAACCCAAATTTCAGATCACTGCTTCCACCAATTTGCTCTCAACAACTTCTCTCATCATGTCACTCCTACAATAACCAACAACCCCATCTCCCCATGAACAACTCACTCAATCCGAACCAAACAAAGTTCATACGCTTCTGACCACCATCCCCTACCATCTATCAGGTCAACATCGCAAACCTCAGATCTATCCTCTCATAACCACCGTGCCAAATTCATTCACCACACAGCAACTAGCTTCAACAACCCACGCCCATCTCACCAGTACCACCAGATTCACAATCTACTTCGCCCAATTCAAACAACATCCATCCACCGCAGGCACAACTCAGTGCCAAAGAAATCCAAAAGACATCACGTAAAACACTGATACAACCTCTCATCACAACCATCCATAAACTCCAGTCTGATCATCTACTTCTTAGCCCTCAACATCACACAACTCCTGATCGATCGTCAACAATACAACCCCCTAAACCAGTTCGCTCAGAACCACCATAATCGCACCAACACCCCGTCCAAATCATCCACCATCTTCTTCAACAACCAAAGTCGCAACCTAATTGCGCATCCCCAACTCGGAAACCCCCCAACCAAGACCCGAAACTCAAATCGATTGCTTGGAGTTTCGATTTATATTTTTTTTTTTGATTCTGGAAAAGAAAAAAAGAAGGGGCGTGAGTTTTGGTTGGGTAATTTTGCGATTTTGTTTGTTTGAGACCATAGATCTGTCTATATTTATTAGGTGAATGCGTTGTTTCGAGTGGACAGGTTGCATTCATTTTCTTTTGGATTGAGTTCTTTTTTTTTTTTGAGTGCGTCGCTTGTTCTGGTGTTGATTACTGGGGGTGTGGCTTGAATATGTTCTTTGTGTTAGCTTATCCTGGTTTAGTTGAGTCAATTTATAGTTCTCTTTAGTGCTTTGAGTTTAGTAAGTTCTCAGTTTTTTTTTTTTTTTTTTTTTTAAGCTTAGTTCTTTTGATTTTTTTTTAAGCTAGTTTAGTCTTTTGTTTTAGTTTGAGTTTAGATTTGTTTTTTTTTATTATTAAATCTAGTCAGTTTTTTTTTTCTTTTTTTCGAGTCAGTTTATGTTTTCTTTTCGTTTGATTTCTTTTCTTTAACTTCCAAAAAAAAAGAAAATTCAAAACCAAATATCAAAAGCGAGAAGTGTTCAAGCAATAGAACAAGAATTTCAGGATTTCAGAAGTCAAGCGAATTGCAAACTGTGGGAATTTAAACGCTATAGCCACTCAATTGCTCTCGACAGACTGCCATACCCCACTGTAAATTTCCTTTAACTCTACAGGTGCTCAGCTGCAAAAGAAAAAATATATAGACAATTGTTGTAAAAATTTTCTGCAGGGGCAGCGGCTTTGAATGTACAATTTTTAATTTCTGCAATTATTTTGTGTGATTGCTGTTCTCTCTGCATTTTTATTCATTCTGTTAAGGGCAATACCCCAATTCCCATAAGGTGAGGGATTTCATCACCCTTTCCTTAGCCCACAAATTGCATTTCATCGTAGAATCTGACTAATAATAACAGTTAGACGTTGGACTTAAGGGAGTCACGGGCTCATCTAGGGCTTAATTATATTGTGATAGTTGATTCATTTGGAATGAATTATTTCTTGGTGTCTAGACTACGGCAGCGAAATAACCGTTTATAAATATTACGGTGATTCGTAAATATTATATCGGTTGTTACTCTAAAGGTACTTAAACCTTCGGCTGCATTGCTAGGGTGATTCCTGGTGCACCGATAACTCCTGTCCGTTAACTGGCTGAGAAATCTTTTGATCTAAGTAATCAAACGTGTCACTTTATAATTTTGGGTTAGGAGCCAATAAGGACAGAAAACTTCATTGTAGCTAATTTCTGTGCTTGCATTTAACAACAATGAGTGAAAAAAGTGACAGCCAACAAAATTCTCCTAGGGGTTCTCGAATCAACCAAAATTTTCCAACCGAATTGGATCAAAATCGAGTGAATCAAAATTTTCAAAACTTTGGGGATCAAAATCAAATAAATCAAAATTTTCCAAACTTTGGGGATCAAAACCAAATAAATCAAAATTTTCAAAACCTCAATATCCAAATGGATAGACCCTTGTCTCTTCGTGATCGATGTTATCCTACTAGGACCGTTCAACCATCTGTCATTGTGTTCCCACCAGCTGAAGGAAACAATTTTGAGCTAAAACATTCTTTTATCCAAGGGGTACCAAAATTTACTGGGTTTGAAAATGCTTATGAATTTCTAAGTGAATTTGAATTGTATGCCTCCACAACAAAAATGCAACAACTATCTAACGAATCGATCAAGCTAAGTCTAATTCCATTTGCACTACTTGAAAGCGCTAAAAGATGGCTAAATTCTCTTCCACGACATTCCATAAGAAGTTGGGATGAATTTGTCACTGCATTCTTGAAAAAGTTTTTCCCTTTTCATAAAACTCTAAAAATCCGAACCGAGATAAATCAATTTTGTCAAAATGAGGGGGAAACTTTTTTAAAATACTTTGAGAGATTCAACCAGCTATTATATAGTTGTCCTCATCATGGAATTCTGAAAGATCACTTATGTCAAATTGCATATGAAGGGCTAAACTATCAGACTAGAACTCAACTAGAATCAATGTGTGGAGGAGACTTTATGTCTAAAACAGCCGAGGAAGCTTGGCGGTTTTTAGAAGATTATTCTGAAAAGGACATGCAATGGGAATCAATTCGTGTTCCCATTCGTACTTCTACTAGAGGTGTGCATGTCGTGGACCCAAATCAAATTCCTTTAGAAAATCAAACTCCTCAAGCCGAAGAAGGGTTACCCCACTATTACTCTCAAGACCAAGCCAATGCCATAGCTCAAAATAATCCTTACTCATCCACGTACAATCCTGGTTGGAGGAACCACCCAAATTTTTCCTGGTCGAACCCCAATAATTCGGCTAACCCATCTCACGTGCAACCCTTTATTCCCAATCCGAATTACCAAGGTCCACCCCCCAATTCTCAAACCTCTCAAGCTACACCTCAATCCAAACAACCTTATAGGCACCCCAATTTTCAATCATCAAACCAATCATCTCAATCTTCTCAACCATCACAAGATATTGGGCGTCTAGAAAAACAGATGAACTCTTACGAAGCTAAAATAAACTCGCAAGACGCTAAAATGGACCAAATGTTTAATATGATGAAGGAATTTATGAAAACTCATGAGAAGGGAAAATTGCCGAGTCAACCTGAGGTGAATCCAAAATATAACTCTCGTGCTGTAAATTCTTGTGAGGACGAAAATCAAAATCCAGTCAATGCTATTACAACCCTTCGATCCGGAAAGAGGGTTGATAATAACATGGGCGACCCTGACGGACCTTCTAACTCGACCCCAATCCCCAATCTCGATGACCACCCATTGGCTTCGAATGCCAATTCTTCTAAACCTCAAGTTCCCTTAAATGTTGGCAATCCCAACAGTTCTTCTTCCAGTGTCGGCAAACCCGACCCACCTTCGAAAATTGATGTTGGCAATACCAACATTTTATCTTCTACACCCCTACCACCTTCTTCCTCGAATGATGAAACTGATCGCAGATTCGAAAAACCTATAGCTCCTTTTCCTCATAGACTCAATAATAAGAAGAAAGCGGCAAATTTCGATAAAATTCTGGAAATTTTCAAACAAGTCCGTTTGAACATTCCTCTTTTAGACACCATTGAACAAATCCCTCAATATGCTAAATGTCTTAAGGAATTGTGCACACAAAAACGTGCGACCAATGTCCCAAAAACCGCTTTTCTAACTGCAAATACAAGCTCTGTTCTTTCGAATCTTGCCCCAGTCAAGTATAAAGACCCTGGCTGCCCTACGATTGATTGTAAAATAGGAAATACTCACATCTCTCGTGCCCTACTCGACCTTGGTGCCAGTGTCAACCTTCTCCCTTATACTGTCTATCGTCAACTTGGACTAGGGGAGATTAAACCAACAAACATCACACTTCAACTAGCCGATCGATCTGTCAAAAAGCCATTGGGAATTATCGAAGACGTCTTGATACAGATCGAACAGTTCTACTTCCCTGTCGATTTTATAGTTCTAGAAACAGAGCCTGTCTCAAATCCCAAAGTTCAAATACCATTGATCTTAGGACACCCTTTCTTAGCAACCTCTAATGCTGTCATCAGTTGTAGGAATGGTCAGCTTCGACTTTCCTTCGGGCACCTAACCATTGAGCTAAACATCTTTAATCTCAACAAGCAACCTAGGGATTTTGAGATCGATGAAATTAACATGATTCAAACCACAGTTGATGAAACCTCTAGTGACACTTCTGAAGCCTTGAAAATGTGTCTTGACCATTTCGACTCCGATTTCGACGAACTCGAATACATTTCTGAACTAAACAAAATTCTTTACTCCGACACTTCGTCACCTGAATCTAACCAAGGAATGTTAACCAATGTTGATACACAAGAACTTCCTAAGTTAGACCTCAAACCCTTGCCACCAGACCTTAAGTATGCATACCTAGACTCTTCAAAAACTTTTCCCGTAATCTTGGCTTCCGATCTTATCGAGGACCAAGAAGAAAAACTTTTGGATATCTTGCGGGAAAATAAGGACGCCTTGGTGTGGGAAATTAGCGATATAAAAGGAATCAGCCCATCAATTGTGGAACATCGCATACATTTAGTTGATGAGGCTAAACCCACTCGTGAGGCTCAAAGGCGATTAAACCCGAACATGAGAGAAGTGGTCAAGGAGGAGATAATCAAATGTCTAGACAATAACATCATCTATCCCATCTCTGATAGTACTTGGGTGAGTCCGGTACAAGTTGTACCAAAGAAGTCGGGAGTCACAGTGATCAAAAACGACAGTAATGAACTCGTCCCAACAAAAATCAAAACCAAATGGCGTGTGTGCATCGACTATCGAAAGCTTAACTCAGCCACACGAAAAGACCATTTTCCCTTGCCTTTTATTGACCAAATGCTCGAACGCTTAGCGGGACATGAGTACTACTGTTTTCTCGATGGATACTCTGGCTATAACCAAATTCCTGTTGCCTTAGAAGATCAACATAAGACCACCTTTACTTGTCCCTTTGGAACCTTTGCTTATCGTCGCATGCCTTTTGGTCTTTGTAATGCCCCCGCGACTTTCCAAAGGTGTATGATGAGTATTTTCTCTGATATGGTAGAAGAATTCTTGGAAATATTCATGGACGATTTTTCAATATATGGATCATCTTTTTCCCAATGTCTCACTCATCTAGAACTTGTCCTCAAACGTTGTAAGGAGAAATCACTCATGCTTAATTGGGAAAATTGTCATTTCATGGTAAAAAGGGGGATAGTTCTAGGTCATGTCGTCTCCAAAGATGGCCTAGAAGTCGATAAATCCAAAATCGATTTGATTGCTAATTTACCTCCTCCTAAGTCTGTCAAAGATGTTCGTTCATTTCTTGGCCATGCAGGATTCTATAGAAGATTCATTAAGGATTTCTCAAAAATTTCAAAACCTCTCTCGAATTTACTCGCCAAAGACGTAAAGTTTGAATTTTCCAATGATTGCAAAACATCTTTTGAAACTCTTAAGTCAATCTTGACCACAACTCCCATCATTCAACCTCCCGATTGGACTCAACCCTTTGAACTTATGTGCGACGCTTCTGACTTTGCAATTGGAGCCATCTTGGGTCAGCGAATTGATAAACTCCCTCGAGTCATTTACTACGCTAGCAAAACCTTAAACGAGGCCCAATTAAACTACTCAACTACTGAAAAGGAATTTTTGGCAGTTGTCTTCGCTCTTGAGAAATTCAGACCATATCTCATAGGATCCAAAAGTCATAGTTTACACTGACCATGCTGCCCTACGATATTTTCTTTCTAAAAAGGATGCCAAGGCCCGCTTGATTCGTTGGATCCTTCTTCTTCAAAAATTCGATATAGAAATACGAGATAAAAAGGGTTCTGAAAATGTCGTAGCTGATCATCTCTCTCGAATTGTGCACGGAAATGATAATGACACCCAAATCGATGACTATTTTCCTGACGAACAACTCCTCTCGATCTCTAACACCCCTTGGTACGCTGACATTGTGAATTATCTTGTCACACAACAAATGCCCGCTGAATGGTCGAAACATGATAAACAAAAATTTCTCTCGAAAGTTCGAAACTTCTATTGGGACGACCCATATCTTTTCAAATACTGTCCAGACCAAATCATTCGAAGGTGTGTGCCCGATCATGAACACCAAAGTATTCTCTCCTTCTCACATGACCATGCTTGTGGCGGTCATTTTGGAGCAAGAAAAACTACTGCAAAAGTTTTGCAAAGCGGTTTTTATTGGCCCACACTCTTCCGTGACGCTTTCGAATTTTGCTCTAAATGTGAGCGATGTCAAAGAACGGGTCGAATCTCTAAGCGAAACATGATGCCCCTCAACCCCATTTTAGTGATTGAGTTATTCGATGTTTGGGGCATCGATTTCATGGGACCATTCCCTAATTCATTTGGGAATCTTTACATCCTACTTGTGGTAGATTATGTCTCAAAATGGGTTGAAGCCATTCCGACCAAAACCAACGACAACAAGGTTGTTGTCAAATTCCTCAAAGAAAACATCTTTTCACGCTTTGGCACACCTAGAGCTATCATTAGCGATAATGGCACTCACTTCTGTAATCGTGCCTTTGAGTCCTTGCTCAAGAAATACTCAATCACACACAAGCTGTCAACCCCTTATCATCCACAAACTAGTGGACAAGTAGAAGTTTCCAATAGACAAATCAAACAAATTCTTGAGAAAACCGTGAATTCCAATAGAAAAGATTGGTCCTTAAAACTGATTGATGCAC
This sequence comes from Allium sativum, assembly GCA_030737875.1. NCBI lineage: Eukaryota > Viridiplantae > Streptophyta > Magnoliopsida > Asparagales > Amaryllidaceae > Allium > Allium sativum. Next base: position 218,631,086 of record CM060911.1, read on the forward strand.
TTTGGGCTTTTCGCACTGCTTATAAAACCAATCTAGGGATGTCACCATATCGATTAGTCTTTGGAAAGGCCTGCCACTTACCTCTTGAATTAGAGCATCGTGCTCTTTGGGCCATAAAATTTTTGAACTTTGACTTAGAAAAAGCCGGCTCACATAGGAAGTTACAAATTTCGGAATTAGAGGAATTAAGAAATGAGGCGTATGAAAATGCGAAAATCTACAAAGAAAGAACCAAAGCCTAACACGACAAAAACATACTTCGTAAGGAATTCAACGTAGGTCAAAAAGTCCTTTTATACGACTCTAGACTTCACTTGTTTCCAGGAAAACTCAGATCTCGATGGACTGGACCTTATATTGTGAAAACAATATACCCTCATGGAGCGGTTGAAATTGAAAATCCTAGGGATGGAAAAGTCTTCAAAGTAAACGGTCAACGACTGAAACCATTTTTGGAATTCGAGCAATATGACGAAGATGACTCTATCGATCTGCATGATCATCCACCATGAAATCAGGTGGTACTCGTTCTTTTTCTTTTATTTTTCCTTTTCATTTTTTTTAATTTTATTTTTGTTTTTCTGCCTTAGACAGTTGGGACACTGTCTCAATCAAGTGTGGGGGGGGGGGGGGGGGAGTCTGCATTTCATCCATTTTCATTTTTCTTTGTTTTTATTTCTTTTTATTTTCAGCCATTTAAGTAGGACCATCATACATTTTAGATTGTAGTAACATACCATAATTTTTTTTTACGACTCATTTTCAATTGATACAGCAAAATAAGTTTACAATTTTTAGCCAGTTGATAGTATTTTTCTCTCTCAACTTAGATCGAATAGGAAATATAATGAAAAGTTTAATTTTGAGGGACAATAGTGTAACCGGTACATAGGGGATTCTTAGGTGATGGCCATGAAATCTATTCTATATTGTAGACTTTGTTTAAATAAGTGGAGGACTTAAAACACTTATATTGGCTTTTCAAATCTTTAAAACTAAGTTGTGTTAAGTTGAATTCGCGTAACTCTCTTTTGTGCTTATATTTTCGATAATAATAATAATAGTATTCCAAGGGTATCCAACATTGCTTGTATATCAAGCGTTGGTGTGCAAACCCGCCAAGCTCTATCCGACACGTTGTTGACAAAGTCAGCATTGGAATATCTTGGTCTAATTTTATGAGATTGGACACATAAGGATTACCGACACGTTGTTGACAAAGTCAAAGTCGGCCTGCACAATCCGCCAAGCTCTTTACCTACTCTCCGTTAGTCCGCGAGGCAGTGCATGGGTGGTAAACCTTGGTCTTTTTAGTTAGGTGTATGTACTTAATCATAAATCTTAAAATTTTATAGAATAAAGAATAAGCGATGATACCCAAACACTTCTTGACCTTATTGATTTGACTAGCCATACATGAGAAAATTAAAATACCACTTGCAAACTGTGCCAAGCAAACTAAGAATTTATTTCATGGCTGCACTATGTTATCGACCAAACTAACTGGCCAAACTGGAATTTCACATTTGAAAACTTGATTTATATTGAAAATTTGTGACAAGTCGAGGTATCTAAAATAAAATCAACTGACTAGAAATTGTTGACTTAATTTGTTGTACCACTTTCCTGAAACAAGTCGTATTTTCATTTTTCGTTTTTATTTGCATATGTCCATTGCATTCATGTAGTTTCATTAGAATCATAGCATATTACATTTGGATTTTGTGGGTAGTATCCGCTGAAAACCCTCACGAGACACCACTCGTCCTACTAGGGACACCTAGAGGTTTAACGGCTTGTTGCATACGCTCAATGCAATCGTGTTTCCTACGAAAGTGTGACCTATCTAGTTTAGTTTTTCATTTTTTGTTTTACTCGAGGACGAGTAAAAGATAAGTGTGGGGGTATTTGATTGACATTGAAAAGTGTTTATTTTATGACTCTTATGCTTTATCTTTTGTAAATAAATAAATGATACTCTGGGTATTTTTTATGTGTTTTTATAGATTTCAAGCGTTGCCTCCTTCAATTCAAATCAAAGGCCAACTACAAGAAAGAGCTACTTCCTCACATCAAATTCATTTCAATTGCAAAAGAAGTATTAGCTCACTGGTAAAGGCATAGGAATTGGTGCTGAGAGACCTGAGTTCGAACCCCGTCAAGCTCACTTTTTGCCAAAGAAACGGAGCGCGTTCACACTGGCCCTTTGCTTTGAGAAATATTTGGATTAGTGTTATGTTATATATATACATACACATATTCATGCGTATGTATTTATGATGTGCACCAATTAACATTTCAGCAATAACCATATTCTTATCATGGAATTAAATTCAAATCATTAAATTTCAATTAGAATAATTTCTGATTGAATTGCTGCCAAGAAAAGATCCATTGGGAAGATTTTATCCTTTGCTGCCTTGGGATTCTAATAAGTATCCTTGTTTGGAAGAATCAATTACATGCACCAATCAATTAGCCACATATGAGGGATTTGGAAGATATTCACTATATATGTCCAGATTTTCTCCAAACAAGCTTGGTTAAGGAAGGCAAGAGATATTCATCAATGAGGAGGCCCATTTATTCATAGACCTAATTATGGTTTTCCCATTCTCATCTATAAATATGTGTTGTAACCATTGTAAAAATTCATTCATTATTCTGTACTCTCTTTTATTCTAAACAAAGTTATTTTTCATTCAGTTTTATTGCTCTTTTCTAACAATTTGTGTTTCTATTCAATTAGTTTTGATAGAACACAAATTGTTATTGTTATTTCTGTTTGCATATTTTTATTAGTCGTTCGATTAGATTCAATGACAATTCTAAGTTTAATTTCTGTTGTCGTAGTTGTTAATTGTTGTTTTCTTTCTAGTTAATTGTCTTTCAGTTTCAGTTGTTAAATTTTGGTGTTGAGCTGATTAGATTCAGATCAACAGTAAAATCATTAGCGGTAAAAATCAACCTCCAGTTTTGTCTAACACGCCCAAGAAAATAAATAAATAATAATTTTTAATTAAACCTCCCTGTGTTCGACCTGTATGCTACACACCTGTATGCTTGCAGAATTTATTACAATTGTCGCGCTTTTCTAATTCATAGACTAGCGTCGATCACTTGCAGTCTGTTACCATATCCACTATTCAGTGTTACATCTACCGTCTATAGCCATTGTTTATGGTGTCTCATCTTATCAGTTCTTATTAAAGCTTGATTGGAGAGTATGTTTATGGTTCCAAAAGGAGATATGAGCTTTGCAATTTAATTAGTTTTTTGTTATATATGCATATCAATGGACATTCTACTTTTTAATGTTAAATTTTAAAAATATCAACTGACGTTTAGCTTCCAATAAAATACCTAACTCTGGTAGAATCATACATTCAGGCGGATATGATTCATATGGAAGAAGAGGTTGATCAACACAACAATTAATCAAAATATAGATTAATATGCTTGACTCTAGACATAAGAGATGCCTTTGTCACATTTGGTAGTAACTATATGCTTTACCGTAAATCATAACTGATGTGAAAGAGGAGGATGTTTTTCAGCAATCCCATTCAACATATAACTCATGTAACTTCCGATGGAATGCTTGGATATTTCATGTTGCGAAAAAATGATATAGTTCTCATTGGTGACTAACAACTTTACTTAGAAAATAGTATGAATCTATAAGAAGTGATTCTATTTTTTCACTGGATCCGAGTCCGGGTGAAGACCAAAGATCTTTGAACTATGGATAGCCATATGATACAGTTTGAGTAATAATACCATGAATAATAGAATTTTTAAATTATATACCATTGCTATTTGTATTTAGTATTGTTTGTATGGAATATTAATTGAAATATTAATTTAGTTCCAAAGAAATCAGTAATAAGATTGGTACTACTGGTAAAAGGCTACATAGCATAAAGATTAATAACAACAACAAAAAAACTAGTAATGAAAAAACTAATTTTGCCTGTTAATATCTAGTATGTTGAGCTAGTTGTGAAGTCATCTAATTTAATTTTTTCACTCCACAGATTGATTTTGCAATGTCATTAGTTGATACTTTAAATCATTAGCATAATCAATGGCTCTTTGGGAAAACGTTCATTAGAACATAAAACATTCAAGCATTAATTCAAAAAAAAAAATAGTTTCAAGCATTCTAAACATATAAGCATTCAAAGTATCAAAAAGTTTTTATATATAAATATATATGATTTAGAAATACCTTTTAGTGTAAACGATGAAGTGATTATTATTTATAACTAAAACGGTTTTCCTTTCTCCATTTACGTTATAAATAGTGAAATAGCGTAAATAGTGAAATTAAATCATTTATGTCTTAAACAATTTTCATTTCATTGTTTGTAAGGTTTTCTATAAGTCTAGTAAAATCATGAAACGTGAAACCTGAAAACATAAACTCATTCTCCATCACACAAACTCAGATCGTTCCATTTGCTTCAATCTGAAACCACTAACTAGTTCACAAAATATATGATCGAGCTCAAACATGGTGAGATTTGTACATGGCAAGACACCACAATGAGAGCTATAAATTATACTGACTATTACAAAATGGTATGGTCTGAAATGCACTACAACTCATGAACTGAAACATACAAATTCCTGAACTGATACATACAAAGTTTTGAAATGGTATGATCAGATCATTCAGTTCTTTTATACATACTAATTACACATACCTATAATATATAAATATGAAAAACCAAGCCATGACACCAGAAAAATAAAATACACAAATTATTGCAACTACTCATCCGTTCAATTACCCGAAAGCTATTTTGACATTCCTAAATCTTTCAAACCCATCAGACTCTTATTTTTCGGCTCTTGCTCAACTTTCCCTTGAACAAAAATGTTACTCTGCTCACAGTTTCACTACTCTTTTGTTTACCTTTGTCTATACCTTTTCCACGATCTAAGCCTAATTATAAAATAATAATAAAATGAAAAAGAGAACTAAATTAAATAATAAATAACTTATTATTGTTACTAATTATCACAGTTGTTCAACGTATTGTTCAACATATTAAATTATCAAAGTTTTTCAACGAATTGTTCAACATACTAATTTATCAAAGTTGCTCAAAATTAAATCACTATCAACTCAGTTTAATTTAGTTATATCATCATCATTTAATATAGTTTAGAGAAATTTAATTTAATTCAATATATTATGGTTTTATTTAATTAAACAAAATTTAATTAATATAAGTTTAGTACATGGTTTCAGCTATTCGTACATGGTTTCATTAATACATAGATGGTTCGGAGTACAAGTTCATTACCAAGCTCTGTTTAATTTAGTTATATACATGGTTTTTTAATTTAGTTTAGTAAAAAAAATTAGTTAAATACAAGATCATTTAACATAGTTTAGTAAAATTTAATTTGATTCAATATATATGGTTATTTAGTTTAATTCTATAAAATCTAATTTAATACAAGTTTCACTACACCATATTCATCAATTTGCAACGATTTTAAGCCGTTGCAAACTCGTTTCGCAACGGCTTTAAGCCATTGCAACCATCTGGGTAGCAAACATTTAGCAACGGCTCATAGCCGTTGCTAAATTTGTTTCTAGCAGCGGCTTAGAGCCGTTGCGAAATTAAATTCTGCAACGGTTAATGGCCATTGCAGAATCTTATTTAGCAACGGCTTCGGTCCGTTGCTACATTTTACAATACAATCAATAATTTTTGTTTAGCAACGGCTTGTGCCCTTTGCCAAATTTATTTAGCAACGGTTTTGGGCTGTTGCTGTGTCAAAATTTCTGCAAAAAAAATAAAAAATAAATAAATAAATAAATTTCTTTCCCTGCATTTCATATTCTGCAAAAATCTATTAATATTTGATATAAATACCACAATTGGTCATAATATTATGATAATTTCAATACATGTTGCTTCATAAAATACAAATACCAAAATACTATTCCGATCTTACATTTTGAGTTCACCAAACCAATATTACACCACACATACCATCATAAATTGCTAATACTACACCCATACCATCATAAAGTACTAAGACTACAAGCATAAACCATAATTGACAGTTTCAAACATTTGTCATAATTAAAATATCATACTACAAGCCATAAGCGCTGCCCAAGGAAATTAGATCTCCCTTTATACCATGAATCTGCCAAGAAAAGCAGCTACATTAAGTACATACTGATAAAAGCATGTTATGATTGAGGCAGAACGTGATCTGCTTATTTAACAGTTCAGAATTATCAGTGTGTGTTTATAACTTTACATTACTAAGTTCATACTGATAAAAGCATGTTATGATAACAAAAGTTCAGATGCTTTATATAGAGAGAATATAAGTATCATGGAATAAGCATTATAATACATATATACGTAGTACAGGATAATGGCTAAGTAGTGAAAAGGCTAACATTTATGATTATGACAATGAGTATGAGATGACAGGGAGGAAAGGAGTCAACAATGACAAGGATGCCAATCCAGCAAAAAGAGCAAAAGTGGACGGTAACGAGGCTGTAGGTTGTTGGAACCTAGGTATTGTTTGTCAATTTGCTGAATCTATAGCAATTTACCTGTGATGACGTTATATCTGCCGGATTATAGAAACGATGCTGCAGAATCCAACAATGAAATGTGACAAAGGAGAAATAGAAGGAGAAGGAGAAGAGTTGAAGGAGAAGATATGAAAAGGAGCTATGTGTAAATTGTGCATTCTTTTGCGTTCCTTTCAATATTATCTTGAAGGAGAATGCATTTAGCAGGAAAAGGAGCTTCAGGAACAGACTGAAGAAAGATGCATAGTGCTAAAAATGCATATGAACAGCACACTGTATGACTATCAATTTACTGATAATATGGAGGAAACCAGAAATAGAATTGGCCAAACAGTTGGGTAAAAATAAAATAATATGCAGGTTATAGCGTGTGTTAATTTTGAAGGGTACATCATGTGTTATAACCAGAACAGCAAGGACCATAAAACGCAAAGTGTCAAAACATCGCTCATGTTATAGCTTTCAGTGTTTTGTTTATCACAATTTGTTATTGCGGCACTTCAGAAAGCTGAATGTCATACATGTGCCATAACAAAGATAATATTGATTGAAACATACTTGGATTATGCAATACTTGGATTCTTAATAATAAACTAGATGGAGAAATATAGCAAACAAACGAATTAAACCATCTAGTATAAAATGATAACATGTTGAGTAAAAAATAACTTTCACTACAAGAAACAAAGAATAAAAATATAAGAAAATGTGCAATGGAGGATATTGAAGATTATGTCACTGAAAATGACATATGTACATTATGTAGTCTGAATTATCTTTTTGCTCAGAATGACCACGACTTCATCTCTGATACTACTTGAACCATTTATTTTCACACACCGTTTGACGAGCATAAAATTTGTAAGTGCTAAGAAACAATATGTCATTCTAATTTTCGATTTTTTTAACCTAATCGGGGTTCAGTCCTGAACTACTAACCAAATAAACTCAAAATAGGCCAATAATGAAATTGGCTAAAAGAAGTAAGTTCCTACAGAATTATTGGGAAGTGGGACTCTTGCTGCTACAATGGCAAGATGATAGATATTATAAGTGGAAACGTAAACGTAAAAAATGATGTACAAATCTGATATGCCACCAAAATGTCGAAATTGAGTAACTATGACCAAAACATTGATCTGTCAAACTCAGCTCATGTACAAGTTCACCAATACATCCAAAGCTGGAATATCGAGGATGGTAGTGCTTTTACCATACCTGTAACCTTCCTAACTTTAAGGATCTACATAGTAAATTCTTTTAGGTAATAATATTACAACCCAACAGCTACAAAATGAGTCCTCCAAGTCTTTAACAGTGTTACCAAATTTAAGGATTGTAGGTCATTGATTTGGCTAAGAACACTTTACATTTTCAGGGGTAAATTATGCAATATATGAAGATAAAAAATTAAAGGAGATAAGCAAAAATTGTTCAGAACATTATTTCATCCTTGCTTATATATATATATATCGGTAATCGAATTTGTTCGACTTGCAACGGTTGTCTTCGTCTGCAATGACTATGCTAGTTTGCATGACACGGTCGTATTAGTTTCGAAATTCTGTATTTAGAGACCCGTTTCATGCTTTCAATTTGCTACCTTATTCAAAAATTTCAATTTTCGAACTTTTAAACTCGTAACGGATTAAAAAAGGACTATTTAGAAATCGGTTCAAAAATATATTTTGCATCAGACCCGATCTGACATGATCGATCAATCAGACATATGGCTAGCTATCGTGCATGTGTTGATCTATATACTTCCCTCTTCAACTTGAGAGAAAACATTTGGATGCTCAAAATATTCAAACCCCTCTTGAGAAACCATTATATAAACAAAAACATTTTTGTGTACCCAAGTGTAATCCACCCGTAGTAGTTCAAATATCAAGAATTTGAGTCATCATAGTAGCTAATACCTAAATGAAATATACCTTCTGGATTTGAATTTCCGCTTAGTGTACATCCTCCCACGGTCTTATCTAATACATTGATGAACAAGTATTGAACCAAATAACCCTATTTCAAAACAAAATAGTCACACATGGATTGATTTCCGTCAGTGGAGAATTCTTACTGTCCAGCACATTGATGGTAATATGTGTGCTTTTAATATCGAGTTCTTAACACTACTTTAAAAGTGGTCCTATTTTCGTAGAAAACGGACTGTACACACCTTGTTTGATATATAGACTCGTTCATACCCATGTGATGTGCACGTAAGAATATGTATTTTTACTCACATATTCTTCGTTTAATTAGATAAATTTTAAATTATGGTTTTCTATAATGTTTTGAACCAAAGTAAAATAGCATACTCAAATCATCATTTACTCACCTGCATATGGGAAAAACAGTCATTCTGTGCATGAATTAATTTGAAGAATATTTATTTGCATATTTTAATTTTGTTTTATAGGATAATCTACATATTGCTTATTTTATTCAAGGTTTCAATTTATTCAAAGTATTGATTCTAAATTTAGTTTACCTTCACTTAGCTTTAGTTCAGCATTAATTAAACCATCTAGTATATAATGCTAAGGCAAAGGCTAATTTACAAAAGAATCAATGTTTTATGAAATTTCTTCCCTATTTCTTTTCTCTTTTTGCTGTTTAGAGGGGGGAGGGGGGAGGGTGTAATGGGGGGCCATAATTCATTGGTTTATGAACCAAATGATCACACAAAATAAAAATTGTTACTAAATGATCACCACACAAAAACAGGAAACTGAGAATAAGCACATGAACCAGTGTCTATTTGTATTGAATAAGATTCTTCGGATGGCACACAAAACCGCCAACTCCAACTTCTTCAAAGGTCGTAGCAAGAGGATGGTTTTGCTTGGTTGTGCTTTCATCTGGCAGCGGTATGCTGTCCACAACTAACTTCTCGTACATTGGCGGTACGGCTTTTCCATGAATAATTGAACCCATCGAACCTTTGCATACTGTACCTGTCGCAATGACCTCCTGATTAAAGTTTAAAATTTCACACTTCAAACTTACCGAATGGGAAGAATTATGTGGATTGCCATTGTCTTTGTCCGGCTGTCTTTCATTTGAAGCATTGTGACATACACCCTCTACACTTCCTCCTTCATTCGAAGCTTTGTCTGGTATTTGCTGCTCATATTTTCCCTTAATCAAGTCCACTAAAGACAACAATGCACCCTCTACATTGGTTATCCGATCTTCCATGTTTTGAGCAGTTTTAATTTGTTTGCGTGCAATATTGGAGGCCTTAACTTGGGTCCTTCATATCTTGGTTCCAATACTACGAGTCCGGCCTCTTTTATCCTTTCCAAAAACTTGTGAAAGTTTATCTTCTTCCAGCGACAACTCCTCTTCCTCAACGTCTTTGATTGCTTCCTTTGCCTTCGCAATTTTATGCTAATCATGAAGCTTAAATATATAAATTGAAATAGTGAATAATTCAAATAAGCAATTATTTGGCTAACTTACAAAGTATGGAGAAGTGGAATCGGATATGCTTCCATCCTTTTTTGTATGAGTTTTCTCCCATACTTCACGACGTGTTATTTCTTTTTCCGGATTTGCAATAGCCTCCAATAAAACATGAAACAAAATCACAACAATGATCCAGGAATATGGTTCTGAACTTGTTTGGATATAAAGGTATACATGCATATAAAATGTGTGTATATTTATATTCATTATCTTAATGCTTATATAAAACGCCCTAACCCTATTTGTATGTGATGGCCGATATGAAGATATCTTTTGTTCTGCATTATAATTGGATTGAATTTATGTATTTGGTTATTAAACTGTATATACCTAAATGTCACCTGATGTGTATATTTACTTGTTAAGCATATTAGTTAATATACTGTGATTAGATGCATATCACCTCCTTAAAGTTAAATGAATCTAACTTACACCCAGATTGGTGATGCACAAACTACTATATATATATATGTCATGGTGTGCTTATTGATATGATGTGATATTTTTGAGCTGACAAAAAGGTTCACCAAGTATGATAATAGTCTGCCATGTGAAACGATCCAAACTTCCCCGGTAAGGAAAGCCCAGATTGCTTTGAGGACAAGACACATCGGAACGCAATAAGAAGAATATTTCATTGTATATTTACAACAATTCCATCAGAATACAAGAATATACAGAGTATAAATAAATATTACACAGAAAATATCAGAGATTTAAATACACTACTGCAGCGGAAAAATAATACAGTACACAACAGAAAGGGATATACGGATAAGAGCTTTCCGGATATCATTCCAGTTGTAACCCAGGTTCCTGTGAATATAAATCTGCAAGACCAAAACTACTAGCTGCCCATGTAAAAATAAGGGCACCCAGAGTTTAGGTTAAAACAATAAACTCCAGGTCAGTCACATGACTGGTGTGAGAACTCAAATAGTTATTTAAAGCTTTACTTTAAATCAGATATATCAAGGGATACGCCGTATAACAAGGAACGGGTTTCCTCCCAAGAATACCGGTGCATATAACAAAACAGCGCAATGCTTTTTGGAAAAAATGAAGTTATTATAAGACCCAGGTCCCATCACACAATGCAACACAAGCCAGAGGATAGGGTTTTCCCTTATAATAGCCAAACATGCTTGGTAAGTTAAAAACAAATCATTTGATACTATTATAAGTGTATAGTGTCAAAACAATTTCAATCATAAATATCAATCATAGACGGCATGGGTACCATATATCATGTCGCCATACTAGGCTCTACAATCAAAACCGCAAATGTCACGTATTGGAAATTGGATTTCCATCTATGAACCGAGGCAAGGGATCGTCCTCTACCGATTCGATACTCTCTAGCCCGAGCCTCAGGCAAGCGCGCAGACAAGCCTTGGATCGTCAGGGTCGGTCCACCGATGTGGATTATTATGCCTGAACACTACGTTTCCCCACCCTTTGGGGCATAAATGAGCCAAATGACTCCATCGGCTCCACACAGTCACCGATATATCCGAGGCGCCTCGCAATAGTAACAACCACACAGGTGAAAATAATATAAATGTCAGGGCTGGTAGGTCACTGACACCACCCTAGCTAGAAGGAAACGCATGCCCTCCCCGAGGTCCTCTCCCATTTCTGGTTCACAACCGGGGGGTGAGGCTCGCGAATTCACGTTACACAAAGCTATGCCACACAGGCGGTGCTTTGATCATCAACCACAAGACTCTGCTTTTCAACAAAAGCCTTGATCATTTGCCACTTAGGCATGCCACATAGGCAATTCACTCCATGCGATTGATATACATCAATATATAACCTCTGAGCTCGTACGTCTCAGAGAAGGGCGTTAAGCAAGAGAATAAATTCTCCGCCGCCAAACAGATATATATTTAATAGAAATCAATCACACAGAATAAAGTCCAATGTCAGACACACAGTCCATTTACAAGTTCGCTCTGGGTCTGAACGAAACCGGAGGTACCTTGTACCTCGCATATCCATCGATCTCCAAGTACGTCTGGACGATCACCAACCGATTCCCTCCTCTTGGGTGTACAGCCCAATCAAGATCATCAGTAATCACCCAAACAATGTGAAGACCTCCGGTCTTCTGCCACCGTCTTCATCCTCGACACCACGTCAAATCAGTTATTCAGAGTGGGATAAACCCGGTCTTTCTGAATAACCCGCGTATATAATAAACAAGTTTTACACAAACACAACATACGCCTCATTCCAATTCAAAATATTCCTTTATTCAAATATTCTCATACTTTGGGAAAGGTTCCCATTAATTTTATCAAAGATAAATTCTTTAAATTTGTTCTTTAATCTTCTTTTGAATATCAATTCAAATTAGTCGGGATTAGCGAACCACACCGCAGTAATCATTTATTTTATTTCCCAATCCCAACCTATTCATCCCATGAAGTAAAACTGGTCGTACTTCATATCTAACACCACGGTGTTATCAGTAAATTCAATTACCATTTCACGTTCAAATCTAATTAAAGATTTAACTATCGCCTGGAGAAAAACTGGTGATACTCCATTCACGATCATTTCAATCTAATTTAAAGATTCATTAAAACTCCACTTGGTTTTAATCTTCCCAATAATCACTATCAATGATTATTTAACTTGGGAAATCGTATCCTGTCTTTAACTGGATTAAAGAACCAATGTCATTTAAAACACGGTTCACTATAAACCCAAAACAATATTCCATTCCAATTCAATTATTGAAACTTCTGGTTACTTTTAAAACCCTGTCAAATCCAATTTATTTATTTAAAAATAAATAAATTATTATTCTAGTTCAAAACTAGTTCATTTCGATAAAAATCTATTTTTATCTTTTCAAATTTGGAATTTTTCATCTCAATTTTTCACAAATCATTTCTTATGATTTTACACAAATTATTACTATTTTTAATAATTTTATGTAGGCCCGTATAGTCGAATTCCATCAACGGCCATCGAACTGCACTTACAACGACCTTTTCCAAATTTGATTTGGACATAATTCCAAATCCAACCATTAGATTTCTAATTTCTAATATTCGTTAGAAAGGTCTTTTCGATACGAACCCAATGGTTCCTATTTTAGGAGAATCCGATGGTCGGATCTCCCGTAATATCCATTCGAAGCCAATGGTCGAAATTCGCGAACTACCGCGGCGCGGCGCGTTCTATTCAGGCCATTTAATATGTATATAATATATATATTATATATATTTCGTCAATTTCCTTTTAAAACGTATTTTATAAATCGTTTTAGCTTCGTTTTCGAAACGATTTCAACTTCATATACAATTTCGAATCAAAATTGAATAATCCACATCATCGATATACAAATGATAATATTTTCAAAACGGTATATTTTGAAATCACTTTCTTTCTTATATTCATTATAAAAATGAATAAAATCGATATAAATATCGTTCACGTCAAAATGGTGTCAATCTAATCAATACGGCTTTTATTCAACACATGAATGTTTATTCTATTCAACACATGAATATTTATTCTATTCAACACATGAATATTTATTCTATTCAACACATGAATTTATATTATTCAACACATGAATTTTTATTCTATTCAACACAAACAGTCACACAAGCATACAAGTCATCTATGGTCTGTGGACGACGGGTGTCGGGTGCTACTAAGCACCATCTGCATCCTAGTATATATTTCAACTAGTTTTCAAAATAAAAGTGAGGAGTTCTCACCTAGAACTAAACCAAACGCCGTGACTCTTCGTATGTAGGAAATCTTCGTCATTATTATTTAAAATAATTCATTTTAAATATTCAAAATTCACTAAAATCGCCAAAATAAAATTTTTAAATTGGCTCAGATTTCCGGGTTATTACACCATGTAAGCCTAAAAACCACTAAAACATTATTGGACAATTTAGTAAAGACAAAAGATATATTTTCCAAACTGTTAATTTTACCTTAAAAAGAAGTGGCTATTAAGTCGCAAAATTAAACATAAAAATTATAAACCACTGTATTTACTTTCTTTATGTGGTTGGTGGAATTCAACAGAAGATCCAATGTTTGAGATTTCCTGTGTATAATTTTGTGTTTAAATTGAATATCTCCTTTAAAAACATAATAACTTATGTTCGTCCATAAAGATTTATGAAGTATTGCTTTTAAAACTAACATATTAAACCAAATTATTTTTTTGCTTAAATCATAAATAATAAAGAAAAAATGAAATTTCAAATTAATAAGTATGGTGTAGATAAATGTGATAAGGCAACAAAATTCAAATCTAAATAATGGATCCAACTCCTCTTTGCAACTAAAATTAAATCAAAAAATGCATAAAAATATTAATGCCGACTTTATTGATTATTTTAATTTCTATCTCTTAATCCCCAAGCAAGTAGTTTCATCATATTCACAACACGCCTAGCTGTTATTTAGTATCAGCCACTTCAATTTCTCATGTGCAATAACTAATGCAGGGAGTCAAAAAGCATAGCTATCAGACATACATGGACTGTGCATGGATAACCACCACTTCACACATTATGTAGCAAATACATTAAAGAACGAACAGTAAATTTACATAAGCATATTGCAAAATTATATAGAATCATGCTTTTGATGCAGCAACCTCCATATTCATTCTAAAATATAGCAATGTACAACTGTATTCTACTTAACTTCAATAATCATCCTAAAATCTTGCAAAATTATACAGAATCTTGCAACGTATTTTATATACTTCTTGTAGTGGTAGAACCTCCATATTGCCCGTACCACCAATGCAAATTTTATAAAAACCACTATAACATTATTGGACAATTTAGTATATATACTTATTGGATGAGAGATAACAACAGTAATGTTCGTGGACTTGCAGACAAAATCAGTAATCAAAATTTTATATAAATGCACAAGAGAAGTACTGAAATTGAAAACATACCATATCATGTTGTACGACAGCATGACTTGTTCGACCGGTGTGGTGGCCACAGCTATATCCTGAACTGTTTTTTTTTTTTTTTTTTTTGCCTAGCTCTCTTCGCTCGCTCAGACCGGGTTTCTCTTCGTTCTTCAAAAATCCCTCCCAGTCGTCTTGACTAATAGTGGGTGGACAGTTTTTCAACCTTTCATCGTAATTGTTGAATTTGTCATAGTATTTTGTCCTTAACTCAATCTTATGTCTCCTAAAAGACTCACACATTTTTTTGAAATAAAATTCTTTTGTACTTGCATCAATTTCAAAACGTTTCTGCAAAAATTACAAATTATTTACTAAAAAGGGCATTGTAATAAAAAAATACTTGCATTGTGATAAATATACTTACCAACAATGCAACCCACACGTCATTTTTAATTTTTGGCGGTACTTTATCCCAGCTTTCGTAGGAGATCGCCACATGCATCCGCACAAGTTTACCAATGCGGCTGCCTATTTTTGCCGCCTTTTTTGAAATGATGCATTTATCTCAACCTTCTCGGCTTGTGTTGTTGATGGTTGCGTCGACTAGGGTTAGAGCTTCTTGGGATTCTGACATTCTTTATTCGAACAATTGGTATTCTGCACATATATAAATAAGGAGTTAGCACAATAGTTAACTTGAATGCATAACAGATCACAAATGTAATGTTCTTCGTTCTCGCCTTTTACAACGTATTGTGTTTTGCACTATGTAATGTTCTTCGTTCTCGCCTTTTCATTCTGCATAGTCAGTCGTAACAACACCATGTAGCATGGGTCTTGTTTATGTTTTTCACTTGAAATCAAAGTCAACTATTTTTTTGTATTGTTAAACCATTTCTGGTAATGTTATTTCGTATAAGTTTTTGACTGTTATTGCTTTTGATGTTACAAGTTTTTCATTCTGTGACATAAACCAAAAAGAGGAGTTATTGCAAACCAAAAAAAGGGTAACACACACATACCAGTATCAATATTAATGAACCTGTTACATATTAATATCATGTTATATTTTGACGAAAACAAATTGAGTAAGTGATGCAGAAAACTGAATTGAATCTTAATTAAAATTGTTTTCACTAATTTATAAGATACTTAGATTAAACTGAGAGATACAAAAATATTTCAGCTCATTTGAAAGGAAAAAAAATCATATTCATTTTTGATCAAGGCTAATACATACAAATGAATATGATTTTTAATTAAAATTTGTATATTCCTGTTTTTTATATCAATTACTTCAATTCATTTTCATCTGAACAGAAAGGCATACTTGTATGATATAGTTATCACTAGCTATCCACCACCTGCACACTGGAATATTTACCAGGCTTTGACAATCAAAATTGCTATAGGGTATTCATCTATACTACAAATACAAATGTGTTGTTAGGAATCCAAAATTTTATTATGTTTTTCTTCTATATGTGCATGAGAAATGAGAATCATATTTGAATGAATAGATCAATGTATTGAAGAGGACAAGTATTCATCAGGATAATGTTTGCATACTAGATGTCAATGTCATTATATATTAACAAGAGGGAAATCAGTATATAAGCTTTTTTAATTACCATTTTCTTGATGTTGTAAACCAGAGCTACGTACAATTTACTAACAAATCAATACTTACAGCACTTCAACTTAGACCGGAAATGGTATTGAATGGGTAGAGAAAAGATAAAATATAATGAAAATTAGTGTACGTTTCTTTATAATCTTGATCAAGAACAAATATAATTTTTCTAGAGGAGGATGTTAAGATAGATAAACAAAATCCTTGATTGAGTTTGGAATGCTACTATAAACCATTTCTTACCAAAAGTTATGACCAGTGAAAACGACAATCCTTATATAAAATAAGACCATCACTTATATAAAATAATGTTAGTACAGATAAAGAAAACACTAGAAAGAAAGCAGGCTTTTGAGATGACGCCGCAATTTCTTTCGAGATGACGCCGCAATTTCTGCTTATAAATACTAATTATTTTGGATAGTTTAGATCTTCTGATCACCTTGGTAAAACTCCAAGTGCATTATAAGGGTGGATACTCACTGGTTCGAAACATTTTACTTTTAAATCAACTATTCAGGTAATAAAATATTTCAAGTGAACGTAGACTAAAAACGCCGAACCATTATTAGATCATTTGTGTGCTATCTTCAATTGTTTTCTCTTTCTTTCTACTTTGTTTCTTTGAATTTTTTATGTATTTCACTCTACGCATAATGCAATGGGTGCTTGTGCCATTTTTGTTACAAAATTTTGGTGCTTCCTCCAGAAATTGAACTCCAGTGATTAACATCCTATTATAAAAAACTTCAAGGCATCTTGTTTTAAAAAAATCATTTGTTAGTTTTGTGGTACTTCTCTACGCATCATTCAACCTAAATGTAAATTCCTATTAATTCAAAGCATGCGCCTTGTTTATTATTAAACCTTAAAGAAATGAAATCTGAAACAAATTGGACTCCTTGTTGAGACTGAATTGTTGTTTTCATGCATTAGAAAATGCTAAAAATAGTGATCCTGGTCGCTTAAATTTTTTAAAGTGAACATAATTTGCACATCACAGAACTTGAGAAATAAAAATAAAAAATACAGTAAAAGTTCTTGGAGAATCACCTGCAATCATTGTACTCTACATGGAAAGGGGTGTGTCAGATCATAATATTTCTTTGTAGGACTACAGCTGAGGTTAACTAAGCATCGTGCATATGTTCACAAATGAATTCCTTTATCCTCAAATCATAGCTATTACTCATAGTCAATTAATTGACGTACGGGATTCACCCTAAAAAATAAATGCTAATGAAACAGAAATAAAAAAATGTAAAAAATGTTGATGTGGCAACAAGACTATGAAGAAGCAAATTAGTAGTAAATTGATTTTGACTATAAAAATGGTAAATAAGGAATGAAAAGGACAATAATAGGCAAAAATGAATCAACATGACAATAAAAGAATAGAGCGATGAACTTCCTAGAACAAATGAAGGGATGAAAAAATTGTTATCATTTATTTGTATAGAAGAAAAGGATTTAACATGTGTGTCGTCTAGTTCTCTCATTTATTTAAAAAAACAAAAAAAGAAAATGGTACTTAAAATATATAAAAATAAATATTTATTAACAATGGGCGATATTTTTATAAAAGAAATTTGGAAAGAAAAACAATGATTAATGAGGGATATTTTTATAAAATAAATAGCAAGTGAAAATTAACAATTCAAGTGAAAAATAGCAAGTAGAATTCAACATTTATTTACAAACAATTTCTAGTCACTTCATACATCAAAGAAATGATTCTATTCAATTCCCGTAAGAAATTCATTTAATATCAACAAACACATTTTGTAAGGTCTTGTAACTTTTCATTATCTTCAAAAGCTGATTGGTAAATAGTAGGAAACTCAATGTCATCCACATTACTAGTCAACCGTTTTGGTGTGTGTAAAACCACAAACCATCCGTCATGTTTTAAATCTTTCGAATAGAACACTTGAGTTGCTTCCGATGCAAGAATAAACGGCTCATCATTTACTCTGTCTTTACTCTTCAATTTTCCTAAGTTAACCATGATCAAGTTTGAATTGGGATCATTCTTGCAACCATTGACCTTGTCTTCAACCTTTACCCAATCACAATAGAAAACCGTTTGTTTAAAGTCAATGTAATCCAAATCAATTATTTGTTGAATAACTCCGTAATACTTGGTTTCTACTTCCTTGTAATTTTTGTCCTTACCGCTCGCTCTAAATTTGGTAATTGCACTCATACATACACCACTGTCTTTTGTTAGCAACTGCTCTTCGTTACTTTTCGGGGAAAATCTGAATCCGTTTACTTGGTACTTCACATAACTGCGTTCCTTGAACATCGGCCCATTCACCAGCCGCCAAAGAGTTGGATCAACATCATCGATCCTCGCCAACTAAAAAAAAATTAATATGTGGGAAGTGTGGTCATGAAGGAGTAAGAACAGTTAAATGCACGTGAAATATTTAATACGATGTTATATTTACCTCGTCATGTAACCATAGAGTAAAACTTTGACAAGTTTCTGTAGGAATAACCCCACCACGAGATTGTGATTTAGTATTTTTCACATAGATTTCATACCTCCTACAACATATAAATTTTAAAAGGTATAAGTAAATTGATTTATGGTAATGGAAATTCAAGACAAGTTCTCAAATTTACTTCTCCCATTCTTCCAACCCATCGTGCTTATCCCATCTACGAACATGTTCATACTGCACTTGGGTTAAAATTATATCTTTACCATTATCTACAAGCATCTCACTAGCAAACTCGTCGTCATCATCTAAAAACAACTCACGGGTATGTTTATGAGTGCCTTCGCCTCCTTTCGTCATATACTCCATGCAATAAAGACTAGATTCTTGAACAATATATCCTTCCATAATACACCCTTCAATATATCTTTTGTTGCGAACATATCCTTTATATATTTTCTTCAACCTATGAAAAATAGAAATTATAAATAATCAATAGCTGTTTAAATCGAATGATATGAATAAAAGTGAAATTAGTAATTTACCATTTAAAAGGATACATCCACATGTATCAAACAGGACCGTAAGTCAATGCTTCATCGGCTAAATGGATCATAACATGGATGCTGATATCGAAAAATGCAGGTGGAAAATATTTCTCAAACACACAAATGGCTTCTACCAAACTAGCCTTTGCTTTTAATAGATGTTCCCTATTTATCACCTTTGAGCATAAAATGTAAAAGAATAGTCTAATGTGATGTATAGCATTACGTAGATCCTTATGTTGCGGATAACAATGCTGAAGCAGTACAGGAAGTAATAGTTGCATTATGACATGATAATCATGCGATTTCATATTTATCAGTACAACAGGATTGATGCTCGCATTATTATGGAAGTTCGAAGAGAATTTGCTCGGTACTTTCAAGTTTCTCAAAATGTTGCAAAATCGTAACTTTTCTTCCATGTTTAAGGTGAAAGTAGCTTTTGGCATAGTTGTTTTATTTGTTTCAGGATCTTCCATCACCTACAATTTCTGTTTTATACCCATGTTTTTCAAATCCTTCCGTCAATGATGCTATCTTTTGATTTGTATTTATAAACTAAAATTGTGCTAATGAGATGTTCAGTGACATTTTTTTCTGTATTCATAACATCAATATTATGTCGAACCAAATTTTCTTTCCAATACGGCAAATCAAAGAGGATGGACCTCCTGTACCATGCAGGAACATTTTCATATTCTTCTTCTTCGACTTTCTTTTTTCATTTTCGACCAATTTCAGGTTTATCTTTACCAACTTTCATCTTGATATTCGCTACCTTCTCTTCAACTTGATAACCATTCAGTGCCCTTGGAGGACGACGATGCTATAGTTTATTATTAAAATTTGATTTTTCATCACGAAACTTGTGTTTGGAAGGAAGGAACCTTCGATGATCCATGTATCACATCTTCTTACTAGCAGAAAGATAATAAGAACATGTTTCTTCTCCATATGTAGGACACGCAAAATAGCCATGGGTTGTACACCCCGATAATGTCCCAAATGCAGGATGATCGTGAATTGCCCACAACACCCTAGCTCTCATTGTGAACTCATTTTTGTTAAACGATTCAAAAGCCATTACTCCTTCCCATAGCTGCTTTAACACGTCTATCAACGGTTGCAGATAAACTTCAATATCCTTCCCTGGTTGTTTTGGTCCAGCGATCAACAGTGTCAACATTGAAAACTCTCTTTTCATCCACATTGATGGAGGAAGATTATATGGTACTACAATTACTGGCCAACAGCTATAGCAGGTACCTAGAGATGCATGTGGACTGAAACCATCCGTTGTGATTCGCAGTGTAACATTTCTTAGTTCAACGGCAAATGTTTTATCAAAAGAATCTATAGTTCGCCACTGTGAAGTGTCGCATGGGTGACGCATTACTGATGGATCTGATTTTGCACGACTATGCCAAGTCATAGCTTCTGCTATCCATGGTATTGTACAAAGTCTCCTCAATCTTGGAATTAAAGGGAAATGTCTCAAAATCTTTTGTGCTACCGTGGTGGCCCTTTTTTCTTCACTAAATGTTGTCTTATATCTTGGTTCGTTACAAATTCTACAAGAAAAACTGTTTGCATCATCTTTCCTATATAGCATGAAGTCATTAATGCAAGCATCATAAGATTTGTAATCCATCCCAACCAGTTTAATTATCTTCTTCATGTCCGAATATTTTGCTGGTAGTTTGTTACCTTCAGGAATTAACTCGTTTATAAATTCGAGGAGTGCGGTCACACCATTGTCGGAAACACCATATTGCGTTTTCAAACCATTCAGCTTCACAATGGTGTATAATTTTGTTATCCCTTTTAGACAAGAAGGGTACAATGGCTCTTTTGCACTATCAAAAAGTGATTTATACTTCTTACTTTGATTGGTCTGCCAGTCAACATCAATGATAGGCGATTCGTCAACATTATCGTGGAATTGACTTGTCGATTGAAAATTATGGAATTTATCGGCATCCTTGATTAGATCTTCCATTCTGGGATATTCGCCATCATCGACATGCATGGCTTGACTGTTGGGTTGTTTTTCCTTTCCCGTCAATTCTCCTCCATGAAAATGCCAAATGGTATACGTTTGATCAATTCCCCATCTAAGCAAATGAAAATGAATATCCTCTAATTTAATCTTTTTCGTCATATTCTGACATTTAGCGCAAGGACAAGAATATATTTCCTTATTACCACCATTTACTTCAACGAAATTAATAAACTCCTTCACTGCTTCCAAATATCATGGAGTTCTACGATTGGATTCGTTCATCCACTGTTTGTCAATGCTAGAAGACATACCGACCTGTGATATCAAATATAACAGGCCATGAATTATTTTTATTCGACCAAGCAATTAAATAGAACTGGTTTGCTACTTTATGTTAGCCTTCCCTACTTTGATCAAATCTTTGAAGCTAATATTTAATAAATTAAAAATATAATTTTTGGCTACTATGTTCATGTCTTTTCAGTAATATGCCATGGATTTCCGCTGTATTTTAGAGCTTTGGATATATTCAAACTTTTATACCAACACTACAAGAGGAACAGTGGATTCCATAGATTCTGCTGGTATATGGATCATTTACACTTTGTTTGTGAGTCATCCTACCTCCCGTTACAAATACAATAACGTAATTAAATCGCGTAAATCTTTTCAATTTAAACGATTCAACAAAATTTCGGTAGCACTTCGCTTTACTTCCCTGGACAATACACAATTGCATGTACACAGGGAACATAAAGTAAGTGCTTTCGAAATTTTGAGAACCATTTAAAATGAAATGATTTACGAGATTTAATTTCGTTATTATGTTTGTAACTTGTCCAATGCAAAGGACAAATCCAACAAATATTGTATATGATGAATATAAATGTCCGTTCTATTAATAAAACGACCATTCACATAACGATCATATATAATACTTATCAGATGAGGCCGAAAAAACTCTCTAAGGCTTTATAAATACGAATACAAAATATTACGTTTGGTGCTCTTCAATCCCTAATTGTACGTATATAAATTTAGACACATATATGTACATTTTCAACATTCAATCCCTAATTGCATGTATATGATTTAGATTCCTTATGACACTTCTTAAAGGATCCTCAGTTAGTGCAGCACTAATCTACGTTGTGAATTATTAGCTACGCCAAAATTTTAAAAATAATAGTTGGGATAATTGGGTCATTTGGTGTGTGGGGTGTTCGCTTGTGGACTACTCGGATGACTTTGAAATGTATTCTAGTGAAGGGCTGAGAATAGTTCTTATGCAATCTGTTGTGATCATTTCTTGAGCAAACATTAATGATTACCTAAGATGATTTTCATTATCAAGGTTTAGAGTTGTATGAATGATGGGATGTGTCTAGTTTAGTTCATTGGTCCTGGGTACAACTCCCTCAAAATTGATGTGCATTTTTTGGGTCCAAAGTCAGATAGAGATAGATTTATATACAAAATAACAAAAAATTTACTTTGTGTTAACAAATTTATTTTTTTTTATAATAAACAAATGATATTATATAAGGACATAAATCATAATAAACAAACAATATGTTACAAGTGTAATATTCCTTATCTGTGTAAATCGACAAATTTGTCTAAAGTTAACATAAAGTATCTAATTTGTACTAAACAAACAATACATTGTATGTCTAGTCGTGCGGTACACCAATTCATATGCTACAGTGCGAGCTCAGTTTTTCTTTTAAACTGAGCGAGCTCCTTTTTTTATGACCGATGAACCTCAAGTATTAACAAAGAGGCGAAGCTCAATAAATTGAGTGCTTTACTCAGTAAGCCGAGTACTTCGCTTCGTGAAAACCGAGCAGTAAGTTCAGTTAAAATCTAAGCAGAAAACTCAATTAAAAATTGTGCTCTCAGTTTTAACCGAGGCAAGACACTTGGTTTCAATTATCAAATTTCAAAGCAAAACATTTGGTAACCAACCGTAATAGATTTATAACTTTGAAACAATGAAAATTACAAGATATCATGCACTTTTCTAATAGATTTTTTTACAGAAAAAAGTTAAAATTTATTGATAATGGTGAAAAAAATCCGTTATTAACTAAAATTATACTTAGAATGTTACTCTGAATTTTCAAAAACTAAATATAATAAATCAAACACCACCTTAGACTCTTTGAATTTTTAAAAACTTAGCGAACTAAAATGTATTTTCTATCAAAACCCGCAAATTAGTTTGCATTTTCTAACGAAAGAAACTTTATGAATTTTATCTATTTTTACATGGACTTTTCTTATAACAACTTCAGAAGTAGGAATCTGTGGGCAAAACCACTAGAATTGAATTTTGACCAATATTAGTAACAAAAATGAAATAAATATGGTCGTTAAGCATTACTATACTACTAAGATGATCACAAAAAACTCTACAGTTCTTACAAGGCCTAAGCTTGTAATCATCTTTTAGATTGGAAAAATATATATAATTGATCCGAGGTATGATTACAGCAAAGTTCTATAAGTGGCCATGACTACAATTTCTACTGATTAACATTGAGAGGTAAAAAGAAAATGAAATGCCACCTTTTTACACTTACCTTTTTTGACTCGAGAGGTTTAAATTTCTTGAAGAATCATTGTAATTTTCTATATACTCTTATACTATGCATAAAAGTAGGAATTACTATGTCCATCTTCCAACTAGTGTGACCCTCTAATTTACCCATAACCAGTCATGTTTTTTTTTTACACTAACCAAGGTCACCTTCTTTCGATCACTCAATTCCAGGATCCCTCTTCACTAATACAAAAATATCAGTTTATGTAAACAAGCTTTAACTTGTGTATATGGAGATACACAAGTCCTCCTTTTCTTTTTATTACCAGAGTTTAAGTTAAATAGTAAAAGACCGTTTGATTAATTATATGCAATTAATCCCAACACAGCAGGGGCAAGAACTTAATTAATTTGCCTTCGTTTTTAGTTCTCCTGAACTCGTACTCTATTTTGCACGACCATTTCTTCACAATACGAAAGAAAATAAATATCTATTATTTACCATAATTCTTTAACTTTTCCTTTTACTAGATCTTTATCAAAATGTATGGATGTATATACCTTAGTATTTCTGGCTTCCTGGTGACAATCATATTCTTGGCATCACAAATTAATTACGCTAACAAACATTATCTTTATAAGTCTCAAGCCATTCTACTTAGACTTTACCAGGGGTTAGTATTTATCTCTATCCCTGTACTTTATACGTTATTTTCATGTGCAGGTGCCTACAATCTACCCTTTTCAAAATACTATTTTACCAAAGATCACATGCACTTATAATTTAGCAATTATAACAGGCATTACAACAATGGACATCTAAACTATTTTAGACCATTCAAGGTTATACTCAACTCATGTAAACTATCCAGAATATTAGAGTTTCTATACCTCTTTAATCAAACCATGCCTGGCAATTTTACTACCAATACTGAAATAATTGGTTACCCAATTACGTACGAAATTTCCATTACCTCAATGCAGATATAAATCCACCTATTCCTAATCTACCCCATGTAAAAAGTATATAATACTAACGAATTTCTGCACCCATTGTCTAGGCTTACTTGCCTATTTGTATTCATTTGTTAGAAAGAATGGGTTTATTTCATTTAGAAAAAGGCTTCTTTCTTATTTCCATTTTTACCAGCTGAACCAATTTTTTTTTACTGAAATTATAATTAAAAGGAAAAAATTAAAGAAATCTATTCTTCTATGATTAACCATTTAATATTCTTAAAGTACGGTAACACCAATTGCAATAAGCCATCTGACATCAGAATTACTGAACTCTTTAAAACATAATTATATAAGCAAAAACTAAAACAAAAAATACCTTTGAACTAGAGGTAAGGAATAAACATTAGCAAAATTTCCAAAGTGAGGAATAAACACTATACATACATTTGTATATATATGTAACAAGTGCAAACAAATGTAATGCACTTTTTTGGTTTTATTGAACTGAAAGCCAATTTAAATAAATTTGCAGATGCATCCATAAAAACATGCATCCTTCATCTTTAAAACGGATTTATTTCATAAAACAAAATCCTTCATCCTATTTCAAAACTGCATGTATCATCTGTGCCAATCATTTACTAGAACAATTGACTTGAACAGAAACATGGACCTGGAGGAGGTGTACTATAACCTGTGATGTGATGTTAAGGTTCTAGATTCAGAAGTAGACTTGGGTTTCCAAGCTTTATGTGAACACTATATTCTTCCTAGCTACTGATAAAGCTATAGGTTTATTTGCCATAACAATCCAATCGTTCTTACCACTGGATTAAACAAAACAATTATCCTGCCACGTTCAAACTATTAAACAAAACAATTTATCTTTGTTTCAGACTCAAGTCAAACCTTAAACGCGTAATGCTGCTAAGTAGCACCGTAACAAAACTAGAAAAACATTATCCATGTATTTAGTAAATGAAACAGACATGCCCCAAAGTGTTGTGTATGCAAGTGGAGCGATGACGAATTGAAACTTTATAAATAACCTTGTAGAGCTTCACTTTTAGCTCATTATTTTCTGAGGAGCACGGAAGTTCTGTCATTCTTTCTTCTCCTATGAAACTTCTAAAAATATATTTTCGACCTAGGATTCTTAGATTCGTATTAAACTGGAGGAGAATTAAATATAAAGAATTAGAAGTTTTAGTCTGTTTAAATAAAAGAGTTTCAACCAAAAAGGTAAACTCTTGGGTTTGATAATTATTAATTAGTTTAAAATCCAAATATCTTTTCATTTATTCCAAATTTAATTTAATACATACATATATACATACCCACACACACACACATATACATATATATATGTATATATGTATGTGTGTGTATATATATATATATATCAATTGTAATTCCAAATGGGTAATTACAAAAGAAAGTTTATTGCTATTAGAAGTAGATCAAAGATTTGGTATGCTTTTGAGGTGAAAAGATAAATTGTATATCTTTTATTACGGTGATACATTATGTCGTTAAATTCCCATTTCGTTTTACTTGTTAAGAACTACGATATTTTTATGTTAATTATAAGATAGACTTATTTGTAAATGCAAGACTTAACTACAAGCTCCAAATTCATGTATTTAAATGCAAAATATGGATATAGTAATAGATGAAATAATGTGTAAATTTGAATCTAGATGAAAGACAAAGAAAATATTAAAGCTTAATATAGATTACTGCAAGTGGTTACAAGAGTTTATTCTGAAACTTACCTACCGAAGAAATCAACCTAAATTTTCCTTCGTAGCAACTAAGCGATATTTTAATCTCTAAGAAAAAATAAAGAATTTTCATATTTTTTTATTTATCTCTTGAAAAGCTATGGTTGTATATACAAGGACAAAAAAAAGGTAAAACAAAATAATGATTTGTAATCACAATAATCGTGTAAACACCCAACTTTTATGAGAAATATGAAAAGGAGCGAGTTATACAAACCAAATAACCAACTTGCCAAAAAATATGGCTAGTTTCAAGAAGGAAAGGTATCAAGAAAACTGTTAGTTTTGATAAGAAATCCGAAATGCCTCACTTGATTCTATGTGCATGCAAAAGTTACGAGACTAAAATACATGAACTCGGACAATTGACAACTACTAGGCCATCACATAAAAACAGCCACAAGCTTCACATTCAGCATACCTCGTATTTGAAACATGTGCATACAAAACATAATTAAAAAAAGGCCACCAAACAACAAACAAAAGCAATAAATACTTACCATAAACACAACCACACTGATGAATTAAAGCAAAAGTGCATTAAACTTCTCCTATCAACCAGCAACAAATTTCAAGTCAAATACAACTCAACAGGATTCTTTGGTCTTACAGTTGGATCCAGATTAAAGTCAAACCTTAAACACAATGTTTTGGAGAAAAATCAACGGATCTTTAGATTCCTCTTTAGATCGATAGAAAATAAATCGAAATCCTAAGTCAATCGAGATTGTTAGAAAATAAAACGGATCGACGACAAATGATTGAAACGAAGAACAGTTCCATACCTTGAGTCAATCGATATTATGGTCTTCTTTTGAAATCGCAATCTTCGTTTTGGAATCAGACCATAAATCGACGACAAATGATTTGGGATCGATAGTTATTTTAGGGTCTTGCTCTCATTTCTTTTTTTATTTTGTTTGTGAAAGTGAGCGTACTGATTTGGATACGGTGTATTTTGGAGAAAAGGGAGCGTACTGGTTTGATGATGGGGACCAATCCTCTGAAGAGCTTTACAACGGCCTGAAGTCATTGCTAATTTGCAACGGCTCAAGGTCGTTGCAAAGCTGCCGCATTAAGGGGTTGCGAAATTGCCATTATGTTGTAGTGTTTAGTACATGGTTTTAGTCATTGTACATGATTTCATCTATATGTCTATGGTTCAGAGTACTAGTTCATTATTAAGATCAGTTTAAGTACATATAGTGGAATGTGATTTGGTAGGAACTCTGAACTTAACACCATATTCATTTGTCTGCACAACCCCTGGTCTAATCCATCATTGTCATTATCTTCCTCATCGTTGCCTCCATCGTCGCCTCCATTGCCACCATCATTGTCATTGTTGTTTTCATTTTCCTTTTCACCATCCTTTATCATACTCCCTTTCATATTCTTCTTTTTTCCATGCATTCCTCCTCATCCTCGTCTTCCTTGTTATGATGCATTTGGTTACCGTTTTCCGTTTTTCATAGATTTGGAATGACCAGTTGCCTCCGTCTATAGCATCAATTTTAGCTGCCTTCTAATTTTCATGCTTTGTATGAACATTTGAATGATAAAAATCTATACTATACTATTAAAGCTGAGTAAGGAATGGTGAGCTCTCAAGCCTCCATCATATCTTACCCTCGATCTAAGCCAAAATTGAACTAGATTTTGACAGCTGTACTCTTAACACTAAACCGTCACATCATTATTAGTGTTTTTTTCCTCTTCCAATAGATGCGTTCGCTCCCATTCTGCTTTCCCTGTCAAACCCTAACGTAATGCCCAGTGATTTCTTCGTATCTAACATGCCTTTTTGTCTCCTTCCATCCATATCTTCTTCTTACCTCCTCACACTAACAGTTCTTCAATTGATTATTTGTTTCTCTATGGAACTTGCATTTTCTATCTAATTGCGTCGATTTCTACATGGTACTACTAAAGCTGAGTAAGGAATGATGAGAATTCAGATCCCCTCCAAATCTTATCCTCGATCTAAAGGAAAAATTGAATCAGATTGTGATGTCTGTATTATGGAGCTAATCCAAACAATTATTATTTTCCATGTTTTCCTGTCTTCCGAGAGAGGTATTCACTCCATTTTCTACTTTGCATACCAAACCCCAAATAATACATGTTGATTTCTTCCTATTTAACGTGCCTCTCCGTCTCCTTCCATCAATTTCTTCCCCCTACCTCCATAGGATGACAATTCTTCAATTGATTATTTAATTCTCTCTAGGAATTTGCGCTTTTTATAAAATCACATCAACTAAACAAGGGACACCGGATTATTTGTTTGACTAGCTGGAGAATCAGGAAAGCAATGGCTCCTCTATGGCTGAATACTGGATTATTTATCGGAATAAATTGGGGACACACTATCAGTAGGAGGGAGCTACCTATCAGACTTTCAAGCAGAAACGTGGTAATTCCTTTTGTCTTTGATAACTTTTGTTTTTGGTTGATTAATGGTAGATTACAGATAGAAATTCATATAGGTCGATGGTGTTGTCATTTTTATTTGTACTTATGCTTTTTCTTTTTCTATGGATATGTAATAATCTGGTATCTCGGATGGATGTTGTTGCTCTGATATTTTTTACTGAATTGATGGGCGTAATTCTAAATTGTAGTAGGATGACAATGGCATATTGTATCTCGCCTTGCATTAGTCTGTTAATAATAGCCTTTTGTTCGTTAGGGTTGAAATTGAAGAACTCATAAATAATAATGTGTTCAAGTCACATGTGCATCGTGATTTTTGTCTATACTGAGCATCAAATGGTTAAACTGGTGATATAAAATAGTGGTTTGGTTGCGTCTAATTTAATCTGGCACTACTACTGATATTTCTTAGTGATATTCATTTCTTCAACATCTAATGTCTGTTTGATGTCAATATCATCAGGAGTCTACTCTAATAAATGTATAAAACAAGTGAATGATTACAAGATATTCTTTGAATTTGGCCTTACTATACTCAATCAGTAGGAGTTTGTTGACACCACTTTTAGTGGTGTCAACGTGACACTATGCCACTATTGGTTACGTGAATCAGATGAACTAATTGTACATCCTTTGAACAACAGTGAAGACACCATTAACAATGATCAGAAGTTCATAGCCAAAGCGTTGTTATGTTGTGATGATCGCCCATATCTTCTACCCGGTCTAATCAAAGCACTTAAAAAGCTTAATTTAAGAACTCTTAAGGCTGAGATTACTACTATAGGAGGTCGAGTTAGAACTTAGAAGTTAGAAGTGTAAGAACTCATGGAATGCTCATATGTAATTGCTACACATGTATATATTTGTACAAACTTTTTGGGCAGAGAGGCTGCTATCCGGGAAGGGAACACGTGGTAACAACCTCGTGCTATGCTATTCTTATTTTAACTAAATTATAGCTCTTGAAAGAGGAGTATTTTTTTTTTGCTGTACTTATAAAAATTTGTTTATATGCATCAAGCGTGTATATACATAAATTTATATGTATCTACTGAAATGCTTCATTGTTGAAGCAACCAACTAAAACTAACGCACGGCCTAACTAAAAGCTATTTTCCACCATTAAAAACACTTTTTATGCATGCGTGCATCGGACGTGCATACATACTGGTATTAGGACAACGTTTTTTTATTTTACTTATTCCAGTTTGTGGAACTAATTTATCACTTATCAACAATGAATAATTTACACTGGTAACTTTTACTGAAAATTCCTTTCGATATAAAAAACTCTAAATAAAAACAAGTTATTTTTTTTAGTATGTACATCTCTCAAGATCTTTATTTTTGTAAATATTTGATACCCAAATCTATACAAAATGAATCAACTGGATCAGCTGCTTTCTCCAATATTTATATGATTCCATTGCTTATTTTCACAGTTCAATTGTTTATTTTTGCAAAGTCTGTATTCATGTTAAAATCCTATTCCTATTTAACACTGCTGTGATATTTTTCAATGTAGGCATATACAAAGATATTTCATTGAAATTTTACAGAAAAATTAATATTTTACCAACGTTTCCTCTATTAGATAAAATTCTTATATTTTGTCCAATTTGTGAAGTTAGCTATGTCCTTTTGGAATCTTTAGAGATAACATATAATGTATTAATCAAGTTAGGAGCTCCATTTCAACTTATACTTCCTATAATCTTACAACATTGCCTTTTTTGTTCTTGCTTCACTATATATCTGATCATGTCTGAGATTGTTTCTTATGACATTAGCTATGTGCAATACACTTTGATGGGGAGTGCATGTTTGTTCGTGGTGAATTACTAGATTCTCAATGGACCACGTCTTCATAATTAAAGGAGCACCACTATTTATTACGTATGTCTACCTTGAAGATATTACACCAAAAAAAAAGAGTCATATAGTTACAATTGTGATTATATCATGTCTTTGCAGCTAATAGAACATTCAAGAATGAAAATGACCAAAATGAACATATAAAAATGCAACGTCAAAGTCTACAAACTAAAATATGTGTTGTTATTACCAAGTTGTTTTCATAATGCAACTTTTAGTGAAGTAATAAGACAATTCATCTTCTATGCAAGCATTTTCCCAGTGTTTGTTTGTTATTTTAGGTTATTTTCAAAGAATAGGCTATAAATCTAGAGTTATCAAACAAGTAACATGCTTCCTTTTCTCCACATTTTAGGTTTTAAAAGTTTCTATCAACGTATCATTGATGTTAACTTTCAACTGAAGTGCTCAAGAGTGAAGACAAGGAAAGGGAATGCATATTTAATGACAGCTATACCCCAAACGATCGTAAACATGGATACTGCTGTCATGCATTTTTCTACTACACCATTTTTCCTTCATATGAACTATATTATGTGGAACAATATAATAATTTGTATTTACACAAAGTTCTACTAAGTTAGTGTTTGAAACACTGTACATGTGTGCTAATGTGTATAGAAAGGGGTTGATCATTTTTGTAGGTTCATATTATTTCTCTCTTAGATATTTTTTACACTGCTTAATCCTTTGCTAAATCAACATATGAATCCAGGGGAATTCAATTCAACTTTTGTCTAATGAAAATTTATCTGGAGAGATTCTAATTTATTAAAGTATTGCTTAGTTAATTTGCAATAGTATAACATGTTCAACTTCTTTGTAATAACGTTTTTACGAAAAGTTATTACATCCTAAATAGTAAAAATAAAATAAGGTGTGAAGTATTATAATTTTAGCATTAGAATAGCTGTCGGATATAGTGAAGTAGAAAATAGGGGCTTTAAATGTAAATAGTTGTTGAACCGAACTCTTTAGTCAACACAATAAATATAGGTAGCTAAGAACGTAAATAAAACTAAAGAATAATGGGAGTAGACAACAATCCACATGTATATTTTGTAATTTCCCAGTCAATGGCGGAGCCAGTGTTTCACCTTAGGTAGGGCCAAAAATGGGTGAGGAAAATTTTCCATCACTAGCAACTTCAGATTATAAAAAATTTCCATTTTAGCAGCAAAAAATATTTTCAAATACAGTTTTCAACAATGCTAAAAAGGTAAAATCATTACCTAATTGATCTATCGGGCAAACTGAGTTAAATTGGGCATTGACATAGGGCAAAACATTGATTATGAGGTAGGGCCAAAGTTTAAAGTTCACTTTTTTCTAATTAAATTTTAAAAATCCACATAGGGCCTCAGCCCTACCTAAGCTAGGTGTACCTCCGCACCTGTTCCCAATGTGCAGGTAATCATACAATGTGTAATTTTGCAGCTGCACTCATGAACGGGTGATATACTGTGAACTATTAATGTATAAACTAACAAAATATTTGCCTTCTTCAGCTATAAACTTGGGAGAGTAACAATGCTATATATCACGTTAATCTTTTACTATCACTGCTTCCGTCATAAAGCTAGACAACTATGGATAAGGTCTATATATTTTTTGTAACTACAGTGATAAATACATTTATTAATATTTTAGTTCTATGAACCCAACTATTTATCACTGCTTATCGTATATATCAAATGTATTATATACTCTTTTCTCTCTCTATGTTTTGAATGCATTAAAAATTATAGTTAACACAACAAGATGTATACCACATTTTGTTTGCTGCATCAAAATAGCATTTTATTTAATGAACAATATTATGTAGTGAAAACATTTTTGTATGACATGCCTTCCTATTTTAGCGTGTCAAACATAGGAATTCACCATAGTGCATGTGCTTCTTTCTTTTAAACTATTGACATGTATGCTATGGTCATTCGAACTTTTCACCAAAACATATGTTTGAGAACATTCAATCCTATTTCTGCATATTGTTTACTTTTGCTAATATTATACTGTAATAATATTTCATATTTCTTTTGGTTAATAGAATATTCATATTATTTAAAAAATATTTTAATTCTCTAACTACAACTATAATAATTTCGCTATGCCCGTGTGCGAAGCACGGGTTCACACTAGTAAACATAAAACACAAGAATAATAATATATGATAATTTTTGAAAGAGATAGTATAACCTAAAAAATCTGTTGCACATCACTTATCATGTGCAATCCTTCCTCATAATTCCAAGATTCTTGAAGAGCTAGGTCTCACGTACCCAAATTCATCTCCAAAATCCGATTGTGTAATGCGACATGATTGGAGGTATGTAGGGAATGCAGAAAATGTAATGGTTCATCTAATCATGTCCACTGTGTGTTTATGTTATATTATGCACTAAGTGAGGCGAGGCGATGAAGGGTTCTCTTCGCTTAATGGTGCTTAAGTGCTAGATCCTTGCATAGCCAAACCATTCCTAAAGGTGTTTAAGTGATGCTTAAGCGCAACACTTAAGTAGTGCTTAACTATTATACATATAAGTCATCGCTTCATAGTGCTATATAAATGCTTAAAT
The DNA here is from genome assembly GCA_030737875.1 of Allium sativum. Lineage (NCBI taxonomy): Eukaryota > Viridiplantae > Streptophyta > Magnoliopsida > Asparagales > Amaryllidaceae > Allium > Allium sativum. Next base: position 218,664,867 of record CM060911.1, read on the forward strand.
TTAAGTGAGGGGAAATTAAGTGTTAAAAAGGCGTGCTTAAGCGCTAATTGCTTAATGCCTTCCGCTTTTTACAAAACTAAGCGATGTAGTTGCAGAAATTGCATAAGCATCGCTTAAACTAGTTTTTCATAACATAGCTGCATATACCGGTTAGGACCTCAGCTCAACCTGCTTGCGGGGGAGACGAAGGAGGGTAAAGATGTGATGCACAATTAACTATTGAAACATCACAAGAAGAAACCGAATACACAACTCCAATGCAGAAGGACCAAAGAAATCCTTATTTCCAATACAAATTGTTACATCTAGTAACAGACCAACATCTCTAGCAGTATGCCACGAATAAGCATCGTTGCTAATGTTTACATCCTGATATAGATACAGTGACAGTCATCCTATTATTGCGCTTGCTACATACCTCGCATATGTATCGTATGTCATGGTACGTATCATGTGAAGCAGAAGGTTTAAAGGAATGACAGGTTGCCCGGTTAACTTTCAATAACACTGCTCCCCTAAAAATATCTCACAAAAGTCGCCTGAAGGAATGATCATTGGCAGTCACTTCATTGATAAGGTACAAGAAACATCAATCTTATTGTAATCAGAAGCAATTGAGGAGTTCCACGGATTCCAATTAATATAATTAGTCTGTCGATGATCAATATGATAGCGTGTAATTGAAAACAAATAGGATGTGGTATCCCGTCTTCTTGTTCTATTTTTTTATCCTAAGTTTTTAATCTTGGATAGGCCAACCGCTTTACACTTTCTTTAATAGTATAAATATTGATAATCATATAGTCAAAGAACCAATACTGCAAAATAAAAATAAAATATGTTAGTCAATTATTAATTAAACATGTACACTAAAATAAATTGAAAATACAAAATCTTGATATACTTGTAAAAACTCGGCAAATCCAATGAGATGACCCTCCTTGGTCACAATTACATCTAAACTCTTACATATAGACCGCATCATAGCTGAACCCCAACCATACTACTTAATTAATTCTAAATTCATAACTGAATCTATATACCCAAGACTAATTGTGTCATTTGTCTATGTAAAGAAAAGAGATTCCATCTGGTATAACACAAAAATTATAGCAATATGATCAAGATTATTCAAAATAGCCAGGAAAATATTTATTTAATTGGGATATGTCAACGTTTTCAAACCTGATATTTTTCTAATAGATAGTGGTAAAAATTGTCTAGCATTTCCGAATCAGCTTCATCGCTCATCATATAGGATATTATGGGCATTCAACCCAATAGGTATCGATGCCGATAACGTAAAATCTAATGGTGTAAAGCCAATATCAACATTCGAAAATTAAAAAGTATGAGTATTTCAGCCACCATCACTCAACTATGGCATGTATACATCTATTATCATAATTTCTCGACATCCATGAATCTACCAAACATTTTCACTATAGGATCTCTAAACTACATATGAACTTTTATTTTTTACCACTATTTTAACTTTGTAAAAGAAACCCGTTTATAGGATAAACGGGATAATGAATCCCATTTATACCTATAAATGAGATTCATTTAACTGTTTGTAGGATGTAAAATATCAAAAAGGAAACCCGAACCTCCACTCAGTGCTGGAGATTTTGGAGTTTGTGGCATTTCTGATTGCCTTGCTCCTCACGAAATTAGAGCAACCGCTAGAGATGCTCTTACACTCATTATTGATAAACATACAATTTTACTTAATTTTACTTTGGGTTGTATGACGAAGTAACCGAGTGGTCAAATAACACCCCTGGTTAACACTCGAATTATAGCTCAACTCATTTGAGTTGATTATGCATAGCGTGCAATTCCTTTCCCATTTATCTGTTCCATGTTGTCATTTCTATAGAATCATTAGTCCCAATACTATTTTTTTAAAAACTGGTTCCTTACTAAAGGATGCATAAAGAACTCTAATATCTTTGCCTTTTTAAAAAAACTCCACCAGGGTAGTAACAAAAAATAGTGCAATAGATATTAGTACACTAGTAAAGTACGTATCCCCAACATACAACCAAATATATAGGAACAAAAGAAAACACCTCCTTAAAACAATGATCACCTAACACACCCAACAAACAACATTAATACAAGGAAAAAAGTCAATCATCCTTCATCTTGTAAAGCAACACCCATCAAGAAGGAATTCTTCATCTTCCTTATTGTAAGTCTGCTCATTTCATTCTTATAAAATCTAATAGGAGAGTGTTCCTCTTATAGCCAAGTTGTATATCAAAGAGATCATCCGACTTCATGGTATTCCTTCTTCGATTGTTTGTGATCGTGATTGTAACGACACGGATTTTGCCCGGACCTAATCGATCGCTAAATCGACTAAGACTATTCGAATCCCGCATATGCTAACTTTGGGCATACAACACATCAGAACAAATAACAAAATACTTTTATAAACATTATATTAATGTAACATCAAAGTACAGAATATCACAGTACATCGAATAAAATACAGCAGAAGATAATTTACAATAATTTTAATACAATACAGCGGAACAAATAAACCAACACTGCGGGAGACTAGACTATCAATGCTCTGGACACAGCTTTAAGCTTTGATCTAGAATCATGCTTAATAAATAAGTATCTGCAAAACAAGCCACTCGGGTGCCCTTATTTTCCACACGGGCGGTCGAGTGGCTTGTTTTGCAGATATTTATTTATTAACCAAGATTTTGGATCGAAGCTTAAAGCTTGTCTAAAGCATTGATAGTCTTCCGCTGTGTTGGTTTATTTGTTCCGCTACATTGTATTAAAATTATTGTAAATTATCTTCCGTTGTATTTTATTCGATGTACTCTGATATTCTGTACTCTGATGTAACATTAATATAATGTTTATAAAAGTCTTATGTTATTTGTTCTGATGTGTTGTATGCCCAAAGTTAGCGTACGTAGGATTCGAACTGTCTTGGTCGATTTAGCGATTGACTAGGTTCGAGCGAAATTTGTGTCGTTACAGCCACAAATCAAGACAACCGGACCCCAATCTGAAGACTCCCGGACCACCGCCTTGGCTTCCTCCTCCGGCGCTCCGATTATGGTGCAACTCGCACCTTGCTTCCTCTCGAAAATATGCACTAAAGTCCACAGCTTTACCCCCTAAATTCAAGCTATTCATGAACTAGGAATGATCATCGCCGTATAGACTTGCAGGCCTCACAACGCTCTTGGAATTTTTGCTTTGGATTCATACTCTAATTCTATGTATTTTGAGAGAGACTAAAGGATTTATTTCAAAAACCATGGCCATTGAGATAAAGAACATGGAGGAGGCTATAGGAATGTATTGAGATTAGGGTTTGCATTGGGGGATATTTATATATTATAATAATTATTATCTTTAAATATTATTTAATTTGAAAATAGCTCGTTTAATCTCTGAATTCCAAATCAAACCTAATGACTGTCGTTCCTAGCTAATTACCCCTATTCCGGACGCAATGAGATATGTCCTGCAAGCCAATTCGACTGTTTCGATTGGTTGTTCTTCAAATTAAAATATAAATCAATATATATTGAATTTAAACATACATTTTAAATTACGGGGGCCACATATTGACTCCAAAAATTACTAAAAAATTATATCTAGCTATGTTTTGACGATACGGTCCTAACAAAATTAATTTCATCGAATTTAGAGACCTTTTGAAAAATGATCAATTTCTGGTCGATCCAATTTAATTGAATTTGACAAAACACATTTATGTATACTGTGCTCACATATTAATTCCAAAAATTATGAAAATTGGAATCTAGCAATAATTTGACATTCCGGATCCAACAAAAGTGGTCTCGTCGAAAACGGAGGTCGTTTGTAAAATAGCTATATATTATATTAAAAAATATATAAAAATTCCATAGCGACTATTATGAATTTTAAACTGGCCATAACTTTTTATTCCCGCTATGAAATTTCAATTTTTCAGATTCATTAGAAAGATTTTTCAAACAAATTTAAATATTTTTGGTTTTACTGTAATCCGATTTATTTTGAATCCTGTACATTCATTTGAAATTTGAAATCGAATTTTCAAACTGCCGCGCCATTTCTAACTCCTTATATAATTAAAATAAATATATTCATTCTAACTTTGATTTAAAATAAATTTTTCGTCGTTGTTATTTAAAATAAATTATTTTAAATATTAAAATCCATTAAAATTGCAAAAATAAAAATTTTAATTTGGTTTAGAACCCCCGTGTTGTTACAGTGATCCTTTTTTTTACGAGTCATATTTGGAGCATCCTTCAGCAAGCTTTTGGAACAAAGCTTAACTTTAGTACTACCTATCCTCCTCGGTCTGATGGGCAGTCTGAACAAATTAATCATATTCTTCAGGATCTTCTCCAAGCTTGTATTTTAGATTTTGGTGGTTCCTAGGAAGATCACCTTCCTTTGGTAGAGTTCTATTATAATAACAGTATCCAGTCCAGTGGTTGCATAGCGCCTTACAAAGCTCTTTACACAAGGCTTTATTGTTTTCCTTCATGTTAGTTGGAAACTAGAGAGAAGCTTATTCTTGGTCCAAATTTAGTTCGTGACTCTTCTGAGAAGATTATTCTTATTAGGCAGAGGATGAAAGGGGTACAGAGTCATCAGAAATCCTACGCGGACAACCATGGGAAGTCTCTTGAGTTCTCTATAGATGATATTGTTTTTATTCATGTTTCTCCTTTGAACGGAGTTACGTGTTTCAGTTCAATAGGGAAGTTGGCTCCTTGCTTTATAAGGTTGTTTCCTATCACTGAACGCATACGATCTGTTGCTTATCATGTATCCCTTCCAGCTCATTTATCGGGTATCCATGATATTTTCCGTGTATCGTAGCTTCGCAAGTGCCTTAGAGATTCTAAATCTGTTATTGATCTATCTAAACAACCTGAGCTCAAGATCTTCCCTGATTTATCTATTGTGCAGCAACCTATTTATGTCCTTGATTTGGAGGTAAGACGCCTTCGAAGCAAGGATGTCCCGCTCATTATGATGTAGTGGTATGAAAATCCCAAAGATTGCACTTGGGAAACTAGAGAGTTTATCGAGCCTTCGTATCATGGTTTTCTTTCTTCTTGTGATGGGGGTAAGAATGCAAGCAAAAGCTTACTTATCTATCTTTTGTCTATCATTGTTGAATGGAATAAATTAGAATGTGTACAACTTACCCCTTAGGAAATTGAGAGGACATAATTTTTGTAAGGGGGAGTCTGTAACAACCCAAGTTTTTGGTAGTTATTATGACACGCCACGTCCATTAATGTCACTCTTTATAAGAATGCTTTAAGTTCCATGAAGAGTTATAGGTAAACAGAAGTAGAATCTCACAAGACAGATATATAAAATAGCAGCAGAAATTTAAAACTTTATTTTTCAACAGAAAAAATCGCAGCCTCAAATCCAATTACAACATTAGACTAAAATACTGGAACCAAATACATCAAATAAAAACATCTGTCTTGCTATAAAAACCATCAGAGTGCAGAAATGTAAAATCATAATCCTCATAAGTTGTCATATCAAAGTAGACAAATAGTCGAACCGATACATCAAAGCAGATCCAAATCCAAGAAGAAACATAAGAGAGAGAAAGTTCTAATCATGCCTGAGCGTTCCCACCCTGAGAACCTAGGAGGGAAAAGGAAAGAGAGAAAAGGAAACAAAATGGGTCAGACATAAAGATTGGCGAGTCCAGTGATTTTTGCATATAAAGAAATAAAAGTATCAAGATAGTAAACTAAACTGGATGAGAGAAAACTGTAATATATAAAAGGTATAAACGGGATGGACAGGATAAACAGGATAAACTATGATTCTCAACTACTTTCTCTGCACCAATACTAGTATATCGAGTTAGATGTTTTCCAATTACTTAACAGAAACAGAGTGATCCCAACAGAAATATAATGGTAGATTTAGGTGTACTTCTAGTAACGGTTTTTACCAAAACAGAAATAATAGGCACCGCAACAGAAATTATGGGTGTTACCCCAAACAGAAATAATGGGTACCTAAATAGGCAGGACTAAATATACCCTAATTACTACCCCCAAGCGATCGACTCCCTAACATGTAAATACCCTATGTCGGCCCCATATTAGGGTGTATTACTTCCTAAAGTGGCAACCTCCAAAAGGACACAGACCTATTTACAGGTGTTACAACGACTTATTTTCCGAGGTAGGCCGAAACCATGCATGCACATGACCCCGTTGGAATGCGCCATCAAACACCCCTTCCCAGATGTACCTCATACAATTAGCTTAATAAGTGTGCCCCGACCCCTACCTAGTGCGAGGTCCCTGTTTAATACCAGAATGGGTTACTAACTAATATGGGTCCCACACAAGTCAAACCCCTAAACTTGTATCACCAATCAACTAGGATTTCAATAGGTTAATTCTTATAAGATACCCCCACAGATTTAACAAGTTAAGTTTCACAGGTTAATAGTGTTTATATAACACCAACAAATTAAACAGGTTTACTTAACCCTCACATATATAACAGGTTACATATGTGATATACAATTTCATTAACATGTTCCACTTAATCTTTGAATTAAGCCTACAGATTTACATGTTCATACACCCCAATTTTCATTCACACTCAATAGTATAAGGTATGCCCCAAATTTTCCTCTTTTATTTTCATTCCCATATATTCCCAAATTTTTCCAATTTCGTTCATATGCATGTTCTCTTACAAAATTGGCCTAGGCTCGAAGGTAGCCTAGGCTTATAAAATAAAAAGAGAATAAGAGAGGAAAAAAACAGAAATAGACATATAATAACAGAAATAGGCATGTAATAACAACTAAACAGTAGAATAGGTGTATGGAAAATTACATGTAATTATAGCAGATCTGTTTAGATATAAATCAGTTTCTTAACGACATAGAATCAGATTCGGTTTATTAACATGTCAAGGTTACTTTTAAATTTTTTAATCTAAAAGTAACATGAACTCACAGAGATTGGATCGGAGTACAGGAAATGTTTCTGATGTATGTATAGCCGGATGCTGTAGAAGATAGTCTAATTCAATCCAAGCTGAGGCAACATCTCCTTGTCTCCATTGTTTTAGGTGTTGGAAAACAATAGAAATGTTGGCCTTTATATAGACTATTTCCAAAGTATCCATCAAACAAACAAGTCCAGGTTCAGAAAATGAATCTTCCCAGATCTGGGATGGGTCGACCCCTGGGTTGACACACCCTTGTATGGGTCGACCCATAGGTCGACCCCCTTGGGGGCGTCGGTCGACCTCTAATGGGTCTTATTCCCGTGTTGGTTTCCTTCTCCTCTAATTCGGTTTATTTTGAATTTCTGGTTTGATTTATTTATATATGTATCCTCCTTATATGTATACAAACTTCTAACCTTTATATATTCTTCATACGATGTATGTTTTATGCAAACTCAGAGTCTGTCTGAACCAGAATTCCAAGACGAACGCAATGGTATAGTCTATTTTACTTAATTCCCAACATTAAATTAAGTATTCTTTAATTCATTAATGTTTTTTAAAATTATAGGTTGTTACATTCTCCTCTACTTAAAGAATTTCGTCCCCAAAATCTCCAAGTTAAGAAAAATGTTACTATCCTAACAACAACAACCATCTACTCATCCATCATCCACGAGCATCCATTGTCCTTAAGATTTTTCTAATGCTTGTATGAACATATGCATTGGTGTGTGTATATGTCCTTACACTAATGCGAAAATCAGACGGCCGACTAATTCGACCTTCTTAATGTAATTTATGTTCATGCCATGTAACCAAAATGTATGCAAATAATGCTAGTATAACATGTAAGCTCTATATGTGTGCACAATAATTCATCCAAACGCAATATCTATATGATGATACATCCATTTTCGTCTATATAAAATCCTAATGCACACACATCCATATGCAATATGTAAGTGATTAAGCCAATCTAGTGCCGTGTGTGTGTATATGCATCCACGAGCAACCACTAGAAAACACTTACATCCACTTGCATCCATTAAACATAAAATGTCTCGAACACATGTTTACACCCATTGGTTTTCTACCTAAAGGTCGAAGATTTGATCGATATGATACACAAGAATGATAGAAGCAAGTACTAATAAAAACTCAAAAAAAGAAGTTAAGAGCAAACTCTCGAAAAGAAAAGGGTATGAAGCACGAATCTTGTCTTCAATCTCCCAAGTTGCATCCTCACGGTCTTCCCCCCATTGCACTTTTATTAACTTAACCTCTCTGTTGCGCAGTTTCTTAACCTCTGATCCAAGAATACGAGTAGGGACTCGCCTAACTGTTACCTCCTTTTCTACCTCCGTTTCCTTAAGCATGCTCGTCTTAACCACCTCTGCTGTATCATAAAGACATTTCCGCAAATGGGAAACATCATGAACACCCGCCAACCTCTATGGTAATCTCACCCAATAGCCATCTGACCTATCTTGGGAAATGGCCCTACAAACCTTAGCGCCAATTTCCCAACAGATCCAAAACGAACCACATTCCTCAACGGTGATACTTTCATGAAAACCATGTCTCCTACCTCAAACTCAATGTCAGTCCTTCTCTTATTGGCATAGGACTTCTTCCTATCCTGAGCTATCTTCATACGTCTGCAGTTAAGATCAATCTTCTCTGAAGTCTCTCTGATCATCTCAGGTCCAAGTAGAAGCCAATCCGTAGAATCCCACTAACAAGTCGATGATCTGCAAGGTCGTCCATAAAGTGCCTCGCCATGCCAATACTAGTCTGATAATTGTTGTTGTAGGCGAACTCCACCAATGGATGGTTCTCCTCCCAAGTCCCTATGAAGTCTAAGATACACAGCCTCAAAAGATCCTCAAGAACTCTATTCACCCTCTCAGTCTGTCCGTTGTTCTGAGGTTGATATAGGTGCTCGAACATAACTGTGTCCCTAGTGCCTCTTGCAGACTCTTCTAGAAATCACTAGTGAAGATGGGATCATGATAACTCACTATGATAGAAGGTACTCCATGAAGATGGACTATCTCACGAAGAAAAACTGATGCCAACCATGTTGTCGTTCTCTTGCTCTTAACATGAATGAAATGAGCGCTCTTAGTAAGCCTTTTTGCTATAAACTAGATACTGGGGTTGCCTCTTCTCGACCTAGGCAAACAATCGATGAAATCCATAGAGACGCTCTCCCACTTCCATTATGGGACATCCAAAGGATGAAGCAAACCGCCCGGCTTCTTCTGTTTTGCTTTTACTTGTTGGCATATTAAACATCGAGTTACAAATTCCACTTCATCTTTCTTCACCCCAGCCCAAAGATACATCTAAACGCAACCCGGATGGATAGTCATCCTAAAATGATGGGCTTCCTCAAGGACTGTACTCAACAAATCTCCAACTCGGGGAACACAAAGCCTACCATCTCGTCGTAGCCACCCTTTAATATCCACGGAATATCTACTAAGGTGACTAGAAATATCACTCTACTGAGTCTATCCAAGATGTCTTCTATCTGTGGGTCCTATCGCTGCGAAGATCCTATCTGATCCACAAGAGTAGATCACACCTCTAGAGATGCCAACAAACTAGGTATAAGATCCGTAGATGGCCTATAATCGAAGGTGGATATGTACTCCAAACTCCGCCTATCTAAGAATAGAGGACTCAATGTCATCCTCTGCCTACTCAATGCGTCTACCACTACATTACCCTTGCCAGGGGTATAAGAAATCTCAAAGTCATAGGACACTAGGAACTCCATCCATCTTTGCTATCTCAAATTGAGGTCCTTCTGCGAGAACAAATACTTGAGCGACTTATGGTCCATGTAAAACTCGAACCTTTCCCCCAAGAGATAATGTCGCAAAGTCTTAAGTGCGAACACTATAGCAGCCAACTCCAAATCATGGGTAGGGCAGTTCCTCTCATGAACCTTAAACTATCTACTACCATAACATACTACCCTTCCCTCTTGCATCAAGACGGCACCGAGCCCTGTACCATATACATCAATATACACTGTGAACACCTTGCTCCCATTAGGCAATGTCAAAACTGGGCATGTTGTCAGTGCCCTCTTTAATCGCTGAAAAGCATCCTCACAATCAATACTCCAAGCAAAGGTCAGATTCTTCTTTGTCTGTCGTGTGAATGGGGTTGATATCTTTGCGAAGTTCTTGATAAACTTCTTATAGTATCCCGCTAAACCAAGAAAACTTCTCACCTCCACTGCATTCTTTAGAACTTTCCAATCTTGACCTGCAACTACTATCGTGGGATCCATCGCTATCCCATCCATAGAGACCACATGCACTAGAAATCTCACCTCCTTTCTCCAAAAGTGACACTTGGACAATTTCGTTTTAAGCTGGTGTGCTACGAGAGTCCTCAAGACCTCTCCTAAATATAGGGCATGATCTTCCTTACTCTTCGTGAAAATCAGGATGTCATCCACAAAGACCACCATGAACTTATTCAGAAACTCCCTAAACACTCTTCTCATCAGATCCACAAAATACGTGGGTGCATTTGTCAACCCAACAAGCATGACCAACTCGACACCCTACATAGACATCCTTAAACCCCGACATATCATAGACAGACAAGCCGTGCCCCCAATGGGGTTTGAGATAATAACGGGATCAGAAACAATACTAGTACTAAGGTGCAGAGACTTAACCACAGAATCAAATATAAAAGAATAAGAAGCGCCAGAATCAAAAAGAGTTCTAACTGGATGATTGGAAAGGGAAATCAAACCTTCCACATAAGCTTTCCTACCTTTATCTGGTCCGCTCTCCTCGTGAGCATGCACCTGCCTTCCAGAAGGTCCTTCCTTTTGCCTCTATCCTTGCTTTTGCGGGCATTCCGTACTATAGCATCCAACTTCACCATAGCCGAACCAAGCATTCTTCCTTTTTCTGCAATCCTTAACCACATGACCCAAGCTCCCATAACCATGACATTTCTTCTTGTTCTGAGCTTTGTTGCTCTTTCCACCTTTCTTTTGCTGTTCTTTCATGGGACACACTTTCTTGTTTTACGTCTCATCGGTCTTGACCTCTTTCTTCTCATCCTTACCCTCTTCGTGCATTAATTCCATGTCAACAAGTTTTCAAAAGTTTCCCCCATAGTTATGTGTGATAATGCTAATGCTTGGAGAGGTTGATTCAACCCTCTCGCAAAACTTATTGCTTTCTTGTGCGGGGTATTCACTAGTTCAGACCAAACCTTGCCAGATGATTGAACTTATTGACATATTATATAACTGACATACTTCCTTGCTTAAGTGCTAAGAATCTCTCCATCTGTATACTCTGTTCTTCCAAAGAAAGAAACTTCATCACGAATCTCTATCGGAAATCAGCCCAAGTATCCATTGGATGACCTTCCTGTGTCACTTCCCACCAAAATGAAGCTTCGTCCTTAAGCAGCCATTCGACAAACTGTATCTTTTTGCGATCGTCGACCTCAAAAGTCCAAATAAATTCTTTGTCTCTCGCAACCAATTCTGTGTTTGCAAAAAGACTTCAGTTCCACAGAGTGGTTTTCCTCCCATAGCACAAAAGTCCTTGCATATCTTATAGAAATTATCTACTCGCTGAGGTGGAGGAACAACGACTACTGCTGGAGGAGAGGCATCTCCTTGGCCTCCGGTATGCACCGTAGCCTCAAGATATTTACAGAACCAAGCTGGTACCTGAACGTTCTCGGGAAGATTCGGTTCCCTAGACATACTGAAAAGAAAAGGAAAAGGGAATCAAATAGTGAATCAAAAGATGTTCTATATGGCCTTGGGGAATATGTTTTTCAAAAGAGATATTTTCTTTGAAAATACTTTGCTTTTGAATATAATTTTATTGAAACTTTTATCCGATCTTGCAAACTTCATCTCTGATACCAAATGTGACACACCACGTCCGTTAATGTCACTCTTTGTCAGAATGCATTAAGTTCCGTGAAGCGTTATAGGTAAACGGAAGCAGAATCTCACAAGACAAATACATAAAATAGCAGCGGAAATTTTAAATTTTACTTTTCAATAGAAAACATCGTAGTCTCAAATCCAGTTACAGCATCAGACAAAAATACTAGAACCAAATACATCAAATAAAAACATCTGTCTTGCTCTAAAAACCATCGGAGGTGCAGAAATATAAAATCATAATCCCCGTAAGTAGCCATATCAAAGTAGACAAATAGCCGAAGCGATACATCAAAGTAGATCCAAATCCAAGCAGAAACAGAAGAGAGAGAAATTCCTAATTACGCTTGAGCGTTCCCACCCTGAGAACCTAGGGGGAAGGAAAGAGAGAAAAGGAAACAAAACGGGTCAAACATAAAGTCTGGCGAGTCCAGTGACTTTTAGAATATAAAGAAATAAAAGTATCATGACAGTAAAATAAATGGGATAAGAGATAACTATAATATATAACAGGTATAAACAGGATGGACAGGACAAACAGAATAAATAGGATAAACTATGATTCTCAACTACTTTATCTGCACCAATACTAGTATACCGAGTTAGGTGTTTTCCAATTACTTAACAGAAACAGAGTGATCCCAACAGAAATATAATGGTAGATTTAGGTGTACTTCATGTAAAGGGTTTTACCCCAAACAGAAATAACAGGTACCCCAACAGAAATAACGGGTGTTACCCCAAACAGAAATAATGGGTACCTAAATAGGCAGAACTAGATGTACCCTAATTACTACCCCCAAGCGATCGTCTCCCTAACATGTAAATACCTTGTGTCGGCCCCATAGTAGGGTGTATTACTTCCTAAAGTGGCAACCTACAGAAGGACACAAACCTATTTGAAGGTGTTACAACGGCTTATTTTTTCAGGTAGGTCGGACCCATGCACGCACATGACCCCGTTGGAATGTAATATCAAACACTCCTTCCCAGATGAACCTCTTACAATTAGCTCAGTAAACGTGCCATGGCCGCTACATAGTGCAGGGTCCCCGTTTAATTCCAGAATGGGTTTTGACTAATATGGGTCCCACACAACAGATCACACAAGTCAAACACCTAAACTTGTGTCCCTAATCAATTAGGATTTCAACAGGTTAAGTCTTACATCATAAATCCTACAAATTTAACTGGTTAAGTTTCACAGCTTAATAGTGTTCATATAACCCCAACAGATTAAACATGTTTACTTAACCCCTACAGATTTTGTAATGGCCTACAAATCTGTACTATCTGAGTTGACTACATACATCACACGTCCAACCCAAATATCACAGAAATACGAATCATTTTTTTTAGAAGAAAAATGTAGAAGAAGAACAGAAATAACAACACAGAATCTCACATCGCAGCGGAACAAAATATAACATATCATAACTTTTGAAATACAAAATTTTAAATGTATAACATATAATTATTAGAGTACAACACCTACAACGCAACGGAAATAAAAATACTATATATATCTAACACTTAAGCCTCCTACTCCAAGCTCCTTCAGATAAATCTGTAAAATCCTGAAATACTTGACTGCCCGTACAAATTTAGGCACCCAAGAGTTTAGGTAAAACAAAACAAAATAAACTTTGGGTCAGTCATGGGACTAGTGTGAGTAAACAATTTAAAATAGTTTGAGAAAATAAACGATATCTCATAAGACCATGCCGTATAACACGGAACAGTTTTTTTCCCATATGAGAATCCAAAACACTTGATTTAACTTTCAAAATCCTTTTGAAAGAAACGATAATCTTTATATCAAAACTCTCCTAATATTATAATAGTGTCTAAATCAAATAAATAGAAATCTAGTGGAACGCTTTCATCTCACGCTCCACATACATAATATACAATCAAAACCACGAGCACTTATTGAGTAATGAATTTCCAACTATGACAAGGTATGGAACCACCTTCCGATAGTGTATCTCTAGAGGAGAATACACAGGCTTCAACAACAACATCTTGTAACCCGACCACACATGACCGACCACTCATTTCGCTTGAGTGTATCGAATGTATATCACCAACGGTTGGGATCAGCAACCATTTTCCCGAATGGGACAGCATCGAATAGAATAAAGAATGAAATGAGTTTCTCTAGATAGGTGATAATACACCCTAGTTGGGGCTACCCACTTAGCCATTCTGCTTGCCCGATTTTTGTCATTTCCCGGTTGTTGAGGCCTGATGCTATGCTTACTTATTTTTCATCGATAGCACAATCACTTTGAATGCCACATTGGCATATCTGTTAATCATTAATTGATTTGCATAAATATTATATGGATATTATGCTAAGAGAATAAATTCTCTGCCACCATATATATCTATACAGACCAACATATGTGATTGTTGAAAATACTCTATCAGATATTCGTCTATACACTTCGTTCTAGGACTGAACAAAACCGAATGCACAATTTCCATTAATCCATCTTAAGCAATTTCTACCTAGGATTAACAGAAAAAGCCGTTGCACTTTACTCCATTTTCAATTATCTTCATATAATCTGATTCACAACACTACTGCCAATACAGAGTGGTTCTCGGATAATAATCCAACCGGTCTCCCCATATTGACAACGATATTGGCAAACACTTCGATAGTCGGTTATTTAACTATTAAAGAATAACAAACATTATTTCAAAGCATCAAACAAATCACTGAGCCTTTTAATTAATATTTCATTAATTAAAACACTTCTCCATTTCCTTATCCTTATTTGTTAACATGATATTTTCGACAATCATCTTAGCCACTTACACTATTTGGAAAACATTTCCAAATATCAACTTCTTTTATTTTCTATATGTGGAAAATATCTTCTATTTAAAATTGGAAACATTCTAATTATTTATCTCTTCCACGACTGTTCATTTCTACACTTAGGAAATATTTATATATTATATTTCCAAAATTTCACTTACTTGGGTTAAAACGAACGTTGTATAAAACATTGTTACAACAGCCCGAAATATTACATTCAACTAAAACTTATTCAAAAGATTTATCTTCGAGCCTGAATCTTGCTATTTATTGGTTAATAATGAAATCAATAAAGTTGGGGCATAACTATCTCTCAGACCTTGACTGAAAACATCCTTATCTTCAAAACGGACAAGACTGCTTATCTCGAATAATCAACATCATATTAAACCAACTATCCATATCTTTTAAATGTATACACGTTTCTCTTTCTATTTTTAGTAGATTAAATTTATAAATTCCTTTTTGTGTATAACATTCTATTTTAGCTTCGTTTCATTATTGAATTCTATATGTATATATCGATATATTGATTCCTAATTATCAAATCTTCTTAAAATATTCTTACTCCTTAAATTTTCGGAAAATTTCGCCAAAACCTCCTTTGTACGGGTCACTTGGTACAACTACAAAATGACTCCCTGGGCCCTTTCCATTCAAAAAGAAAACTAAAAAGCCAAGCGACTTGCCGATTCGGCACCTAAAATCTCATATCGAATTTAAACGTGTACCTTTTTTGTCGGGCACACAAATTATAATCTTCATACACTTCATTCCACATCTGTCTAACCCATATACGTCCATTCCTAATTTATTACAACTCAATCTGGTCATTTTAACTTAATTCGCTAATTTATTCTTTAATTATCTCTTTTTCCCATTTCATAATTTTATTTGAACATATTATGTTCATATACCATTTTAATTTTCTTATAACTAATTGAATTCCATTTTCAACCCGAGTTTCATACTCGATTTGGAATATGAATTTATAAACCTCATTCACTTATCCAACGCCCAGTTTCGATTCAAAACACGATTAACTAATTATTCTCCAAATTAGTTAATTATATTCAATAATTAAAAAATCTGATTTTTTTTTTTCATAAATCAGTTTACTTACTCCACTTAAGTTCATATTTATTTTATATCTCAAGCCCAAATTTTTCTAATAGAAATTGGGATTTTATTTGTTTAAAATCCTTTTATTTATTTAAATAAACCATTATGGTTTTATAATGGTTATGGCGTTGTTTACCTATAAATTTGATTTTAACATAACTCAAAATCTATAATACAAAATTCATATTTTCTCTTCCATTTGAAAACTACTATCCAATTGGTCCTGACGATTATTGTTTTAAAGAATTTCGACTTAAATTGAGTTCTATATACTCAATTGAAGTTCGAAACGCCAAATTACGAACTACCACGCCGCAGCGAGCTCGTTTTAATTTTATTTAAATATAAACATTAAACTTCATTAATAAATAAATTTCAACTCTATTTTAATATATTTATTAATCCAATTTTCCTAATCTAACTTAAATACTCTGATTATCCCTAGTCGTTGATTATTTTAGCACTTAATTATAAATTCAATCACAACTCCATTTTTAATATTAATTTCCAGTTCCGTAAGGAATAAATTACTTTATAAAATTCAATCGAATTCCCAATATAATTTCTTAGACTTATCTTAATTCATTTTTATATTCCGAATATCGAAATAAAACACGTCGTTCCCTTTTTGAAACGATTTCCAATTCACGGTTAAATTCATATTTGAATTTAAATTTCTAAATTATCAAATGATAATTAATTTTCCTTAATTTATAAATGTTTTTTATAAATTTACTTCCTTGTTTTATAATTTAAAACAAGTTTTCATTTTGATTCCATTTCAAATTCTGTTTTCAATTCACACTTGAATTTAAACCTCTAAATTATCTATTGATAATTTATTTCACTAGATTTACAAATATAATTTATAAATCCAACTTCCTTATTTTATATCTTAAAACAAGTTTCGTTTCAAAAATCTGTTTGAAAACCAAAATTTTATTTTGGAATATTCTATTTATTATGACTTATATATATAACAAAGAATTTATTTTCATACTTAATTTTTAGTTCTATCTAATACGATTTCAATATCTTTTCTAAAAAATATTTTATTCAAATAAATTCGATCTAATCGAATTCAAATCATAAATCCATACGGATTTATTTTTAGTTCAATTTACATTCTGAACATTAGAATAAATTTCATTGTTTACTTCTATAAAACGGTTCCCCATTTCTATTTTTAAATTTTGACTTTAAATATTCAAATTATCAAAATGATAATTTTTCTAATTTATTTATAAACACCGTTTATAAATTCATTTCAATTCCCTGATTATCCAATGAAAATCATTCTGTTTTATTTATAAACGTGGTTTATAAATTTACTTCAGTTTTCTGTATTATCTAATTTATAAACATTGTTTATAAATTCAATACTTCAATTTCCTGTATATTTTAATTTATAAACATCGGTTATAAATTCATTACTTGTTTTATTTATTGAAAACAAGTTAATATTTCTATAGCTCATTAAAAATTCAAATTCTATTTTTCAAAATAGATACACTACAACAAAAACATCATATTACAACTTTAATTTTACAACTGGGCAAAAAGCACAGTTGTAATAAACGTATTTTTACAATTGTGCCAAAAGCACAGTTGTAATAAATATTTTTTGCAACTGTCAGCTCTCTAAAGTTGTAATAAACATATATATCACAATTTTTCATTTTATTAGTTGTAATAGATGCCTATTACAAACTTTATGTTTATAATATCTATATTTAATAACTAATTATATTAATATTTAATAATAATAATTTATAATAAACTTGGGAATCAATAATATTTACCAATTATTATTATATAGTTAATAAGTAGTAATTTATTTTTAATAGTTATTGTATGTTAACTACTTATTAATTCTAACAGATTTTTTTAACCCTTTTAATACATATTTTGTTTGAAATACAAAGGATTCCAATAAAAAGAATTGACCTAGATCAAAATATTTAGAAGCTATAAGGTGAGTTGAAATTTATCTAATTTACATAATACCAAGTTTGTTTCATTGAAAATTCTATTTTTGTTATCATGCATATGTGAAAACAATGAAAGGCTTAAATAAATAATATAACTTGAACATTAGCCTACATGTTCAGTAAATTATTTAAATTTGATGAAATGGTAAATACGTCATAGGTTTAGAGTTTTAAAGGATTAATCCTTAAAATTTGTGTAACATGATATTGATAGAATCTATTTCTAGATAATTGTTATTTAGGTTTTATTATTAACCAATTATTTGAAATATTTTAAATCAGTTTGGGGGTAAATTTTCTATATTATGGTTTACCGCTCAGGTTAATGCAAAAGAATGAAATCCAGGCGGGAAATGTGAAAAATTGGCTCCAAAAAAATCTCTCGTATCAAATTTTATTTTATGCGTCCGACCTCTACTGTACGCTTCCCTAAATCAATTTGGATTCCTAATTTCTCTCAGATCTTAAACCATTGTCTGTTCCCTTCTTCCTGAACCCGCCTTCTACCACCTAACGCCGGTCCTCAACTCTGGTCCATCGCCCTGACATCCCCTCCACCAGTCAGCGTTCAGTCCTGCTTCAACCTCGGGCTCGAAGCCTTTCCCTTATCAATCGATCAGAACCCGCGCTGCATCGCGCCACCGCTCCTCTCACCCAGCGATGGTCCTTCGTCCGCGTCGTCCTTTTCCAAGTCGCGACCGCGAACCCTTCTCTCCCCTCCAATCAAATCGCCTCAGCCCGTCTGCTTGTGAGCCCCTGCCTCCTTTGCTACTATTCTTCCATCGCTGCGTCAGATATGTATACGGGCTACCTTGGCAACTCAGTTCCACGCCATCGCAGCCACCACCAAAATGATGCTCATTCCTTCCTTTGCCACTAAAATCGCTGCCGAGCCCACTTCATTCTCAGCGTTGCAAAGGTGAGTTTTCATGATTAATATTGATTCAACCACATTAAATTCATTAAAAACTTGAGTTGTTTTGATTGTGGTTGACTGTGACTAAGAGTTCTTTGTTTGTTTGGTCCTTGGTTGCTAAGAAGGTTATTCCTTTTTCACTGTTCCTTTAGTTAGAGAACAATTAAACAATTTACTAGTTGTCAACAAACAACTACTATTGGTTCGAAAGGAAAATCAGTTATGGTTATTACTGTGAATAAGTAATTTTTGTTTAATTCTATTACTCTACATAAAAGGTTACTAGATAACATCATCTTTTGTAGAAACTTGATAGTAACTGTGTAACCAAGGAGAAAAGTAAAAGTTAGTTGTGCCACAGAATCTAAAGTCATCATTGACGTAAGCTTGATTAACATCCAATGACCATAGATTTAAACAATTACAAAGTTTGAAGAAATTGACAAATTTTTATAACTATAATATTTTTGTAGCACCAACACAACGTTCCTCTTCACAATGCATAATAACGTGAAGGAGAAAAGATAAGATCTAGTAACCTTTGTTTTTATTTTGATTTATACGTTTTTATGACTTGATTAGGAAAAGGAAGAAAGAGAATAGTGAAAAGAAGTTAAAAGTACATATTTTAAACTTGATGACTGTTGATTTTCTCATGTCACTTGGTCATTGCTCCATGTCTTTAGAAGTCCTCCCTTTAAAAAAAATAAAACAAAGTATAACCAAATGTAAGAAGCCCATCATTAGGCTGCTCTTTTACGTATGGGTGACAACAATTATTTTAATTGTTTAAATATGCCATGCAATGGTGCAGTGGTTTTTTTTTGTGAGCTGCCAACATCTGCATATGATTTAACTAAATATACGAGTCATTTGCCACAAGGAAAACATAACAAATGGGAGAAAATAAATGTACAAAATCTCAACTTTACTTGGAATTCCTTGTAATTCTACTGATATTTTGCAGTTGCGTTTTTATGTAATTGTGTTCTCTGCACTTTTGAAAACAAACCATACTCATGGACACAAAAAATGATTTATGTTTCATTCGAAAGGATCTTTCAGATGTCATATTTAAACAAAAATTGACCCTAGATTCTTTGGGAAGTAAGATGATCTTCGAAAATGGAAGAGAGAAGATAACGATAATCATATTTGGAAGTGGCATCCTTTGCCTAAAGAACTTGATATTAAAATTTTATTTACTAAGTGGATAATAACATGGTAGTCAAACATTTAGTCTTCAAAAATGGAACATGAATAATGAAGGATATTTTTTGGAGTTTACATGTTACTGTTTTAGTTTGGCAATGTTTCATTCACAGGTTAGAAAGTTTGGATTAAATGACTACTTTGTTTATTAATGGATATAGCTACCATGTCAATATTATCATCTGCTAATTTGTTTTCTGAAAGTCCAAGTGCAGATGCTCTTTTTTTTAGAAGTTGTGCAACATCCAATTATTTAAAAAGGGGCTTTGGACCACATGCAGTTCAAGCTATCAGGTATGTTAAGCATTATTGTTAAGATTTTGTA
The DNA here is from genome assembly GCA_030737875.1 of Allium sativum. NCBI lineage: Eukaryota > Viridiplantae > Streptophyta > Magnoliopsida > Asparagales > Amaryllidaceae > Allium > Allium sativum. The sequence goes on from CM060911.1 coordinate 218,685,222, forward strand.
TTGTTGGCTTAAAAAAACACTTTTTTTTCTAGCAATAGACATATTCCTATGCAATAGGTTTGATCACTGCCGTGAACTTGCACCAAAAAGATAAATGGCGTAAAGATTTCATTGTCTTCGACTAGTGTACTCCCGTAGGATATGTATTTTTTGGTGGATAACTTGTGCCTGTACTAAGTTGCTTTGTAACGGTCAAGTATTTTATAATGTACGAAATGTTGTCTAAAACTTATTGTTTGTAATACGGAATATTTGAGTATTTTAATAAATTAGTTTGCAAATAACTGCAATATCTGATTTGCTTATGGAGTATTGTTATATTTAATTTATTATTCTTTTTAGTTGCAAAACATGTTTTTTTTAAAGCCCAAATGTCAATCACAACGGTGCAAAACAGTTGTAGTAGATTTTATTACAACGGTGCATAACTGTTGTAATAAAGTTAATTACAACAGTGGAAAAAAGTTGTAAAATATACATATTACAACGTGCTGCAACAGTGCAAAAAAGTTGTAAAAGATTTTAGTCTATTACAACTTCTTAATACACGACGGTTTGCCCACCGTTGTAAAATGTACATTACAATGGTGTTCCACCGTTGTAATATGGTTATTTTGTTGTAGTGATATCCCCTTTTAAATCTCAAATATCTTTTTTACGGTATTTTTATATATCAACATTTTAGGCCTAGTGATATTCAATCAATCAAAAACCCCCAGTTATCAACCATAGATTTTCTAACACATCATATATGATAATATATATGAAAACAAACAATTAATAATATTTTTGAGGAATCCAGTCGGATCCCTCCAACCTGTTTTCCTACATCTACAAACGTTAGCCAACATAAATAATACCCATCCTACTTCTAGGCAGGATATCACGGTATAGAAGGTCATCCACTGTCATAGCGTGGGGCGTATAGGGTCATCCGCTAATGATACTGCGGGCATCCGCTATTGGTACTGCGGGAATCTAACCGCCAATATATACAATAACCACAAACACCAATCCTAGATAACTAATAAATATTTTATAGCTACCATAATATTTCAGTGCATGCAAACAACCAACGAAAAATTATTTTTAACTAAATAAAAATAATTCTAAATAAAATTTGAGTGAGATTTACTCACCGTGAATTTCCTTTGTCGAGTATCCATTTAAATTCTTTGTTGTTGCCGTCTACGGATTTACTCGAGTTGAATCTAATTTGAACCTACAATTATTTGATTTAATTTATTGATCAAACTATTATAGATTTAAATTAACTAACTTAAATAAATAAATAATTTATTCTATAATGAAAACAATACTTTAATTTACTTCGTTAAGCCTTGTTCACGCATTGTTAGCAAATTCCGCTCAATGTTCCTATCACCTATGTTCAAAATATGACTTTAGCAGTACCCCTCTCCATCCCAAATAATAGCAACTTATTGTTCCAAGTACAACACCCAACTGGATCGCCAACACCAACATCACTGCCCTACATACTATCTCACACCAGCGACTTCCAGTTCACCCACCAGGCCTTGACATCGCCTTATGGAACCAACACTCGAATACACTAACACCTTACAGCGAACCTCACATCCACCTCCACTTTACAAAGTCGAGTAACCAGAAATGAAAACCACACCTTGGCAACCCCAAAACAACGATGCCCTCACCTGCATTGATTCCCCAACTTATCATCCATGTTCCCTAGCCCTAGCTCACTATTTCCAAAAATCGCGATGTTTGAATAACCAGCTAGATGTCACGACAGTTTTAACATGTCATTCCTCCTATTTGCTCAGATCAACATCAGTCAAAATCGAACCCCATTACATGGTATTCTTCTTGAAACTGTAATGGTCTTCTTCCCATTAATGCAAACTTCATCTTCAACTCTGCACAAACCCCCTATGTCGACCCAATCCTTAGCTTAAATCGCGACTTCCTCTTCGCACTATTCGATTTTGAATGAATTGACTTCCCCTAACTGGTATCGCACCAATTTCAAATGTGACCTGGTGGTAGCGCACTCCATTATGAACACAGAACGGTCAATTTCATGGTTCAGACTTCATTCGAATATACTATAAAAGAGGAGAGGGTGACCACTTATGATCGATTGAATGAAATTGAATAATAAAGTAATCGTGACTTATAAAGGGGTTGCGGTATATTTTAATATGAATTAAATAGATCTCCATTTGATCTGAAGCTTTGATTTTTATCTCGTTTGCTTGAGGAGAAGTGAACGAGAGGATTAGAACTAAAATAGAAAGGAAGAGAGGGGTATCAATTGTTTTATAATAGAAAATGGCCAAGCGTCCTAAGTAAGATTATGGAAGTGTATTGAACAAGCCAATGATTTTATTATTAAAATAATAGCACTAAACTTACACATGAAGTTTCATGCTAAAACTGTCACAACCGAGCTCCAAATCGCGATGAAACTTGACATACAACTGTGGTTTGACATTCAGGACCCAATGAAATTGGTTTCATCGAAAACCGAGATCATTTGTAAATTCATTATTCTTAAGTACTATATTAAATCAATATAATTTAAATTCAAAAATAATAAATTCTTCGATAACAAATTATAATTATTATCTTATAAATTCAAACATAATTTCTATTAGTTATTTGAATCATTTTGACTCATTTAAATTCCGAATTGGATTAATTCATATTTTCGTATTTCGATTATTAAATCGATAACTTAATATAAAAATTCATTCATATTATCAACACAATATTTAAAACGACATTAAATATTTAAAATAAACTGATAAAAAATCTGGGTCGTTACAGATTTAATAGGTCACACAGGTGAAATAAAGTTTCATTAACATGTTCCACTTAATCTTTGAATTAAGCCTACATATTTACATGTTCATACACCCCAAATTTCAGTCATACTCCATAGTATGAGGTATGCCCCAAATTTTCCTCTTTATTTTCATTCCCAAATATTCCCCAATTTCGTTCATACGCATATCTCTTACGAGAATGGCTTAGGCTCGAAGGCAGCCTAGGTTTATAAAATAAAAAGGGAATAAGAGAGGGAGAACAACATGAATAGGCATATAGTAACAGAAATAGGCATATTGTGACGGCCCGCCCCGCACCAGCCCTTATTTCCTCCGAAAGTGCGCTGTACACATGCCCGACTAGCACAAGACGGTCGTCAGAAGAAAGGAAAGAAGGGAACGAACTAATCAAAGAACCTGTAGAATGTCTCACAGCGCATGGAATAAAATATAATAATAACATACTTGACATAAAACAGGCGAGACAGTGCATAAGCTGATAACTAAAACCAACATCAATCTCAAAGCAGCGGAAATCCAAATACAGCTTATTACAATTTTCCAAATTTACTGTCTCTAAACAAAAGAAAGCTGAAGTAGAAGATACACCAACAATGCCCAAGCAGTGATCTTCAACAATACAGGGAGAATACTATATATGTATATTACGTGGAAGCCTCCTGCTCGTCTCCGGATCATCTACCCGTGCATCACCAGCTAACCTGTCTCTAGTCTGCTCGTGTGAGCACCCAGAGTAATAAGAAGAGACATAAAACTCTGGGTCAGACATAAAGCCTGGTATGAGCGATAAGCATCTAAACAGAATAATAACAGGTATACTAAGCCATACCTGAACCTGGACCTGCAACCAAAGAGTTAGTACCACATACCGTACAATACTCCAAGGTGCCATAATAAATAGTGTAAGAATACGGGGGTGGGGTGTGCATGTCACAATGATAGCAAACAAATCATCCATAGCAACCATCCTCACATCTCTCACTCAGTGCGTAAAGCGTACGACATCTACCACTTTGGAACACTAGACAAACTGAGGTAACGACGAATCCCGACTTGTAGAAACCCTGCTGTGACCAAGCCAAACACTTGGAGTCATGACCAAACATTTCAATGACCCACTTCATTGGTCATAGCCCTTGGTTCTACCAATGCCATAATGGCCCTGAATCCGCCTTCGTACCTCCTACCATAGTGGCCCAAAGCTATAGACGTCGATAACTCCTTGGCATGCGTCCCGCAGCAAAGCCCAATCATGAAGTGAACTCGTTGATTCCCATCTGAATCTTAAACTCCAACTTCTCATTTGGACTTCCTTTGCATCTCGGGTTTGGTCGAATTGGAGTGGGTCTTCAGAAGAGTTGTCGCGCATTAACAGTCCTAGAATTCTGTTCGGTTCGGTAGTCATCACCATCATCGGGTCGGGTCGGTAGTCCACTTCGGGTCGGGTCGGTGTCTCCCTCCGGGTCGGGTCGGTTCAGTGATTCCCCCCCTTCGGATATCGGTTCGGTTCGGGTGCCTCTGCTTGAGTTCGGTTCGGAGGTAGTTCATCCGATCTGATTCTTCCTGTTTGACTTGTTTGCCTGCTCCGATCCGTCCTGTTCCCTTCCTCCGATCCGGTCTGCTCCATCGCTCCGATCCGATCTTCTGTCCAACTCCAACTCTAAGCAATGGCCTTCCTTCCTGCCAAACTTCTTCCAGTGGAAAGTCCTCATCCAGTTCGGATTCCCTTGGTCAGTTCCCTAGTCCGATCCGACCCCTTTTCTCCGATCCGAACCGGTTCGGGACCTGCACACTTCTGCAACTTTCCAGCGAGCTTTCTATGCCATTCGACGACGTTTTCGAGCAATTTAACTATTCTAATCAATCATGGAACATACCATAGAGTCATAGCAACATGTAATAGCAACCACAAACAGCAACCAACAATTTAAATGAATCAACATGAATCAAAAGAGGCTAAATCCTCACATTTGCCTATAATCCCTCTTAATCATGTTTAAGCATACGATTAGCAAAACACATCGAAATTAACCCAAATTTCTAACAGAGCCTTAAAACATTATTTTAGAATTTTAAGAATTTTTCCAGAATTTATTTACGTATAAATTCGCTAATCTTCACTAATTACCCTTAATCACCGTAATTAGTGCAAAAACTATGCAAATCACTCACCTTGGCCACAAACAAAATTCTCAGAACTGAAACTCCTCTGATTTGGGCGAGTACTGATGTCCAACAGCAGCTCTAACCTTGCTTTGGTGCTCTTCTTCTTAATTTGATACCTCTAAGCCTTAATCCTTGATTAGTGAGTGATTTTTGGGTGTTTTAGAGAGATTTAGAGAGTGGAGGCCATGGCTAGGTCAAGAGAAATGAAAGTGGCGGCTGGAAAATGTCTAAAGAAATGTTTTCTAACCCTAATCAGCCTCCATATACCCCTAAACCCGAAATTCCCCTTGGGCCTAGCTGCTAATCACCCGGTTAAGCCCAATTAAGCTGTTTTTAACCATCTGAAACTTGTTTCAGCCATATCTCCCAAACGGTAAGTCCGTTTGGCTAATGTGACCACTCTACGGAAAGAGAAACCATCATCCGAAGCCAATGGAAGTGGTTTCAGATCAAAACTCCTATCCAGTCAAAAGTTATGGCCAAAACAGTGCCAACTAGGGGTAAAATGGTCATTTAAAAATCGGGAAAAATCATGAACATGGGAAATGACCCCAATAGTCGTCTCCCAAAGTTACACGACCATACGACTTCGTATGTGAAAGAAAGAAATATCCTACGATCCTATGATGCGTAGAATGCGGGTCGTTACACTCTCCCCCCCTTAAGAAATTTCGTCCCCGAAATTCCTTAACCCAAAACATACAAGGGATCCCGCTTGCCTAACAACCATATTCAACAATCAAATATGCAAAACAAGCAAACAAGCCTATCCTAGCATGCGGAGAACTAAATCGAAGTCAAAATCTTACCAGGCAAAGAGTTCTGGGTGTGTCTTCCTAATGTCCTCCTCTGTCTCCCAAGTACAATCATTCTCGTCCTCGCTCCACTGTACTTTGACTAGCTTCACCGCCTTCCTTCGAAGTTGCTTCATGTCGTGTGCGACAATACGGGCCGGCTTGCGGTTCCCAACCGCCTCGGGTTCTACTTCGAAGTCCTCTAACTGATCAGGTGAAATAGTCATATCTGAGTCGTGAACGAACTTCCTTAGTTGGGAAACATGAAATACGTTATGAACTCCCGCCATCTTCTTTGGTAAGTCAATCCTATATGCCAAATTCCCGACTAGTTCAAGAACAGGGAATGGGCCAACAAATCTTGGTGCCAACTTACCTCTCCTACCAAATCGTATTACGCTCTTCAACGGGGAAATCTTGACAAACACCAAGTCACCAACGGAGAATTTTAAGTCTCTTCGCCTCTTATCAGCATAACTCTTCTGCCTATCTTGGGCTGCCTTCATTCGTTGCTGAATGATCTTGATCTTATCTGAAGTTTCCCTCACCACATCTGGTCCAAGCATAAACTTCTCGCCAGTCTCTATCCAACATGATGGTGAGTTACACGGCCTTCCGTACAAAGCTTCAAACGGAGCCATACCGATACTGGATTGGTAGCTATTATTATATGCAAACTCTACTAGATGCAAATGGTCATCCCATGATCCTCCAAAATCCAATATACATGCTCTCAAGAGATCTTCCAAAATACGGTTCACCCTCTCCGTCTGACCGTCGGTCTGAGGATGATATGCGGTACTGAGATGTAACTCTGACCCTAGAGCCTCTTGTAAGCTCTTCCAAAACCCACTAGTAAACAACGGGTCTCGGTCGCTCACAATGCTTTTAGGTACTCCATGAAACCTCACTACCCACTTCATATACAACTCTGCTAACTTAGCTGCCGTTCTGGTCGATTTGACTGGTATAAACCTTGCACTTTTAGTCAGTCGATCTACAATTACCCAAATGCCGTCATATCCTGATCTAGTCCTTGGTAAACCATCGATGAAATCCATCGAGACTTGCTCCCATTTCCATTCGGGAATTTCTAATGGTTGCAACAACCCACTAGGCTTCTTTTGCTCGGCTTTAACTAGTTGGCAATTCATGCATTTGGATATAAACTTCCCAACGTCTCTTTTCATCCCTTCCTAGTAGTAGGCCTGCTTCATATCTCGATACATCTTATTACCACCGGGGTGTATAGTCAGTTTTGAGTGATGACATTCTCTAAGCACTTCATCCCTCAATCCATTGACATTGGGTACAACAAGCTTTCCATTCTTTCTAAGCCATCCATCTCGATCAAGCCCATACTTGTTCATCTCCTCATCGATACCCATCTCTAACTTGGAGATGATTTCCAATAGGTTAGGATCGTCCCTCTGACTAGAGCCGATCCGCTCAATCAAAGTGGGTCTGATCGTCAAACTTGCTAACATTTCTGGATCCAATTCGCACTTTGGTCTGAAATCAAACCCCGCGATAAACTCCAGTTGCTCCCATTCAAGGAACATAGCCCCTAAGCTGGCATGTCTTCTGCTCAATGCATCAGCCACCGCATTGCCCTTTCCTGGTGTGTATGCGATGTCAAAATCATAGGAAGCTAAGAACTCTAACCATCTCTGCTGACGGAGATTTAAATCCTTCTGGGAGAATAGATACTTTAACGACTTATGATCTGTAAATAGCTCAAATCTTTCTCCCAAGAGATAGTGTCTCCACATCTTTAACGCGTACACGATCGCTGCCAATTCTAAATCATGGGTAGGGTATCTTCTCTCGTGCGGTTTCAATTGCCGACTTGCATAAGCTACAACCCTACCGCCTTGCATCAATACAGCACCCAGTCCGGTACCACAGGCATCCGTGTATACCGTCATCTCTTCATCCCCCTTAGGAATGACTAACACTGGTGCGCTTGTCAACTTGTCCTTTAGGCTTTTAAATGCATTCTCGCACCTTTCATCCCAAACAAAAGCTTGATTCTTCTTGGTCAACTGGGTCAATGGTGCTGCTATCTTGGAGAAACCTTGGATAAACTTACGATAATATCCAGCTAATCCCAAGAAACTTCTTACATCTGTTGCATTCTTGGACGTAGGCCAATCTTGTACCGTAGCCACCTTTGCTGGGTCCACGGCAATACCACTCTCTGATACAACATGGCCCAAGAACCTCACTTCCCTCTTCCAGAAGTGACACTTAGAAAACTTTGCTTTCAATTGGTGTTTTCTCAACACCTCCATCGCTACTCTTAAATGTTCCTTGTGTTCTTCCTCTGTCCTCGAATAGACCAAAATATCATCAACGAACACAAGGACAAACTTATTCAACTGATCTCTGAATACCCTATTCATAAGATCCACAAAATATGTTGGGGCATTGGTCAGCCCGAATGGCATGACCAACCACTCATAAAACCCAGACGGCGTCCGAAATGCCGTTTTAGCTATACTCTCAGCTTCCACTCTAAGCTGATGAAAACCTGTCGCGAGATCCAACTGAGAAAATACTCTCGCGCCACCCAACTGATCAAACAAATCATCTATCCGCGGTAGAGGATACTTGTTCTTCCTCGTCACTTTATTCAACTCGCGGTAGTCTACACACAAACGAAGGGAACCATCCGCCTTGGTAGCAAACACGACTGGTGCTCCCCATTCAGAAACACTCCTTCTGATAAATCCCTTCTTCAAAAGATCGCTGACTTGCACCTCGAGCTCTCGCTGCTCCCTTGGTGCCATACGACGAAGTGGCATCACTATAGGTCTGGCATCTTTTACCAAATCAATACGAAACTCAATCTCTCGGTGTGGTGGAAGTCCGGTCACTTCTTCGAAAACATCCGGATACTGGCCAACCACGGGCAAACCTGACAACTCACTATGCGGAATGTCGAGGGAGTTTAGAAAACTAGCCAATACCCCCTTACTGGGTAGACCACCAAACACTATCCTCCGCCCATCATCCGCTCTAGCTGTCACCAACAAGCCCTCACAGTCTACCACCACCCCGTATCTTTGGAGCCAATCTACTCCCAAAATAATGCCAAACCCAGTAAAGCCCAAAACAAAGCAATCACAAACAAACATGCATCCATGACTCGATAGAACCACATTACGACAAATCATGCTAAGACTAGTCGAACCACCAATCGGGTTCGTCACTACTAAAGGCCTATCGACAATCTCGGGCTCCAATCCCAACCTATCTACCAGGTCACTAGATATGAAAGAATTGGAAGCTCCGGTATCAAACAAAACTCTAACAGGAACATCATATACAGAAAGCATACCTTGAATGACGACATTCTTTCCCTTCTCCGCCGCAGTTGGGGCATTCGACGAAGAAGGAATAGCATTAAGAGCGTAGGCTTTCACTATTTGCTTTTCCTTAGGGGGCTGTGGACACTTGTCCTTGTGATGTCCCAATTGGCCACAATTGAAGCACTTCCTATCCGCTGGCCTGGCCCGACAATTACTAGCATAATGGCCCTTCTTACCACAGCTGAAGCACTCCACATCTTGCTTATTCTTTTTCTTCTGGCCATCCTTAGCCTGATTCTGCTTTCTCTTATTCTGAGAACCACCTTTGCCTCCACCACTAGCTTGTGGCTTTGGCTCTTCTGCGGATGCAACTTCAGTCTTCGGCTTAGGGTAGAGACTTTCTGACCTTAACGCTTTCCCCACAATCGATTCAAACGTCTCATCGATGTGGTTAATAAGTTTTTCCCCCAAGTACTGATCCAAACCAGTTATGAACTTCTCATTCTTTTTCTCGGCAGTATCAATAAGAGACAACCCATATTTTGACAAAGTGTCAAATTCAGCAATATACTCCGAGACAGCTCTGCCATTCTGCTTGAGTTCCAAGAACTTCTTAAACAACATTGATTTCTGAGCAGCTGGAATGAACTTCTCACTAAAACGAGCCTTAAACTGCTCCCAAGTAATCTGATCTTCGGGAGTAGCTGCCTTTATAGCATTCCACCAATTCATTGCCCGCCCTTGCAGCTGACGGGACGCTAGCTTTCTCTTCATCGCATCCTCGATACCCAAATCCTCGAAGATACGTTCGCAACTATCTACCCAATCCTGAACATCCGTAGCCGACTCCGTTCCGTGGAACGGCTTCCCACCAAGACTAGTATAATCCTTATTCAGCTTGGCGAAGTCGACTCTTGGCGCCTGCACTATTGGACCACCACCATTTCCACCATTGGGAGCTGCCCTCTGTACATCTCTTAGCATCTCTCTCATGAGGTCAGTAAACATCGTCCTCATGTCAGCAGCATTCCCATTATTGGCTCCCCTACCAGCACCTCTAGTATCTCGGCTCATCGTCAATCTGAAAAAGGAAACGATTAACGACTCCATAGTGGTGCTAGTGCAGTACGACTTCATCCTTATACTACTAATAGTATATATATATAGCTTTTAAAAACCAAAGTAATCACAAATACGCTCTCTCGTATACGTATATTATCTCTCCCTGATAACTTCCCTAGGTTAACTACGCAACCTAGAGCTCTGATACCAAGTGTGACGGCCCGCCCCGCACCAGCCCTTATTTCCTCCGAAAGTGCGCTGTACACATGCCCGACTAGCACAAGACGGTCGTCAGAAGAAAGGAAAGAAGGGAACGAACTAATCAAAGAACCTGTAGAATGTCTCACAGCGCATGGAATAAAATATAATAATAACATACTTGACATAAAACAGGCGAGACAGTGCATAAGCTGATAACTAAAACCAACATCAATCTCAAAGCAGCGGAAATCCAAATACAGCTTATTACAATTTTCCAAATTTACTGTCTCTAAACAAAAGAAAGCTGAAGTAGAAGATACACCAATAATGCCCAAGCAGTGATCTTCAACAATACAGGGAGAATACTATATATGTATATTACGTGGAAGCCTCCTGCTCGTCTCCGGATCATCTACCCGTGCATCACCAGCTAACCTGTCTCTAGTCTGCTCGTGTGAGCACCCAGAGTAATAAGAAGAGACATAAAACTCTGGGTCAGACATAAAGCCTGGTATGAGCGATAAGCATCTAAACAGAATAATAACAGGTATACTAAGCCATACCTGAACCTGGACCTGCAACCAAAGAGTTAGTACCACATACCGTACAATACTCCAAGGTGCCATAATAAATAGTGTAAGAATACGGGGGTGGGGTGTGCATGTCACAATGATAGCAAACAAATCATCCATAGCAACCATCCTCACATCTCTCACTCAGTGCGTAAAGCGTACGACATCTACCACTTTGGAACACTAGACAAACTGAGGTAACGACGAATCCCGACTTGTAGAAACCCTGCTGTGACCAAGCCAAACACTTGGAGTCATGACCAAACATTTCAATGACCCACTTCATTGGTCATAGCCCTTGGTTCTACCAATGCCATAATGGCCCTGAATCCGCCTTCGTACCTCCTACCATAGTGGCCCAAAGCTATAGACGTCGATAACTCCTTGGCACGCGTCCCGCAGCAAAGCCCAATCATGAAGTGAACTCGTTGATTCCCATCTGAATCTTAAACTCCAACTTCTCATTTGGACTTCCTTTGCATCTCGGGTTTGGTCGAATTGGAGTGGGTCTTCAGAAGAGTTGTCGCGCATTAACAGTCCTAGAATTCTGTTCGGTTCGGTAGTCATCACCATCATCGGGTCGGGTCGGTAGTCCACTTCGGGTCGGGTCGGTGTCTCCCTCCGGGTCGGGTCGGTTCAGTGATTCTCCCCCTTCGGATATCGGTTCGGTTCGGGTGCCTCTGCTTGAGTTCGGTTCGGAGGTAGTTCATCCGATCTGATTCTTCCTGTTTGACTTGTTTGCCTGCTCCGATCCGTCCTGTTCCCTTCCTCCGATCCGGTCTGCTCCATCGCTCCGATCCGATCTTCTGTCCAACTCCAACTCTAAGCAATGGCCTTCCTTCCTGCCAAACTTCTTCCAGTGGCAAGTCCTCATCCAGTTCGGATTCCCTTGGTCAGTTCCCTAGTCCGATCCGACCCCTTTTCTCCGATCCGAACCGGTTCGGGACCTGCACACTTCTGCAACTTTCCAGCGAGCTTTCTGTGCCATTCGACGACGTTTTCGAGCAATTTAACTATTCTAATCAATCATGGAACATACCATAGAGTCATAGCAACATGTAATAGCAACCACAAACAGCAACCAACAATTTAAATGAATCAACATGAATCAAAAGAGGCTAAATCCTCACATTTGCCTATAATCCCTCTTAATCATGTTTAAGCATACGATTAGCAAAACACATCGAAATTAACCCAAATTTCTAACAGAGCCTTAAAACATTATTTTAGAATTTTAAGAATTTTTCCAGAATTTATTTACGTATAAATTCGCTAATCTTCACTAATTACCCTTAATCACCGTAATTAGTGCAAAAACTATGCAAATCACTCACCTTGGCCACAAACAAAATTCTCAGAACTGAAACTCCTCTGATTTGGGCGAGTACTGATGTCCAACAGCAGCTCTAACCTTGCTTTGGTGCTCTTCTTCTTAATTTGATACCTCTAAGCCTTAATCCTTGATTAGTGAGTGATTTTTGGGTGTTTTAGAGAGATTTAGAGAGTGGAGGCCATGGCTAGGTCAAGAGAAATGAAAGTGGCGGCTGGAAAATGTCTAAAGAAATGTTTTCTAACCCTAATCAGCCTCCATATACCCCTAAACCCGAAATTCCCCTTGGGCCTAGCTGCTAATCACCCGGTTAAGCCCAATTAAGCTGTTTTTAACCATCTGAAACTTGTTTCAGCCATATCTCCCAAACGGTAAGTCCGTTTGGCTAATGTGACCACTCTACGGAAAGAGAAACTATCATCCGAAGCCAATGGAAGTGGTTTCAGGTCAAAACTCCTATCCAGTCAAAAGTTATGGCCAAAACAGTGCCAACTAGGGGTAAAATGGTCATTTAAAAATCGGGAAAAATCATGAACATGGGAAATGACCCCAATAGTCGTCTCCCAAAGTTACACGACCATACGACTTCGTATGTGAAAGAAATAAATATCCTACGATCCTATGATGCGTAGAATGCGGGTCGTTACACATATAATAACAACTGAACAGTATAATAGGTGTATGGAAAATTACATGTGATTATAGCAGTTCTGTTTAGATATAAATCAATTTCTTAACAGGCATGGAAAATTACATGTAATTATATAAAATAAAACAACGCAAAAAACAACGATCACTGGGCGACCCAGCCAGACATGGGTCGACTCCTGGGTCGACACTAGTGTCGAACCCATGGTGAAGGTGTGTTAACCCACCTGCATGTAGGCCATGTTTTTGCGCCTGAATCTAGAAATTTTGGTTTACTACATTCATATGCTGACTCAGCTTGAGGTGTACGTTTTGATTTAATAAACTAATATCATATGGTTTAGATTTATCCTAGCTAATCTATAAACAGGCTAGTAGCCATACCATTTTCTTACACACAAACATTCTTTATCTTCTTCCTCCAAGCTATATTCTAAATAAAATTAAGAAAATGTCGAAGTATTGCCAAAGCTTTGACTGAAGGGATAATTCTTGATTTTCTACAATAACAACAACAACAACTATTTCAAAGGATTTTCTGGATCTGATTCAAACCAGTGTGAGTTCTAGTTATTTTTAGGTCTGATAATTAAAAAGTATTTTGACAATAAATTATTTAGATCTAAAAATTAACAATGTTTATAAGTTTATATGTTATTGTTCTTTTACAGTCAATTATCTTTCCAATTTTCAGTTATTACCTGTTATATGTACATCCTTATTATCCCTTTTCTATTTTAGATTTATTTACAGTCTTATGCCTATTTATTCAATTTATATTTTTCTAAGATAGATCTATCTTTCTTCTTTTTCTTTTTCATTTTACGCTGAGTCTAGACCATCGAGAGCCTAGGCCATTTCTGTTGGAATTTCGTAAATTGGGTTAAATTGGAATAACTTGTAATAACAGTAAAAAGGAGAATTAGGCATAATGGAACACAAGAACCATTGACTGTATAATTGGAATAATATGCAAAACATGTTAATCTGAATAGGTTAGACTTAATTTGATATTAAGTAGAACATGTTATGAAAAGTTATGTGAATCAGATGTAATTAAGTAAACATGTAACTAATCTATATACATTTGAGCATGTGCTTATTGGTTTTGGGGAAGGGTTGTACATAGAATAACATTTAATAGGAAATATCATTTACAACCATACTTATTAATGGACTTAAACTTGCTAAGTTAAACCAGTTAATTAATAAGTTATGAGGTCCCACATCTGCTGTTAATATCCGATTTTGGAACTCCTAAAATCCTTATTACTTATGGACCAAGCCAAGGGGTGGCTTGTGTCAATTCTGTTATTTTTGGAACCTATATCAGTCATTATCCTTGTAGGTATCATATTGGGGCCTCGAACTAGGTAGGAGTCGGGGCACACTTTACTAATCTTGATTGTAAGATGTTCAAAATCTTGGAGGTGTGTACCAGAGCATTTCGGCAGATTCATGAGCGTGCATGGATCCAATTAGGGGAAACGAAGATGCTTTAACACTAGAGAATAGGGCTATGTATTTATAGTTGGCGGGTTAGGGACTTATATCGCCTACTACCGTAGTTGTCACAGGTTATTCGTGTTTGTAGGGTTCCGATCACATGGGTAGTAACTTGGATAAAACCTAATCATGTTATTCTGGTAGTTGGTGCAAAAACTTATTCTTGGGATATGAATGAGAAGCTTACTTGATCTTTACCTTGTCTCGTTTATCTCGTTTACTTCGTACTTTTACACTTTATTTTATTTTCTGAACAATTGTTGATCTGTCTTGATACTTTCTTTCTTATGTTAAAAATCACTGGAACTCGCCAGACTTTATCTCTAACCTATTTTGTTTTTCCTTCCATTTCTTCCTCCCCCTCCAAGGTTCTTAAGGCGGTGGACAGTAACAGTGACCATGGTTCTATTCAGCTTGGACTTGGATTACTTCTCTTTCCATGTATTATTTCAGTTTCTTTTCTATGTTTATTGTTATGGCATATGACGGATATTATTTTATGGTTGTGTAATCTGATGGTTTATGAGACAGATGATTATGAATTTTGTTTGAAAATGAAATGTTGAATTTGGTTTGAAATAAAAATTTGAAATTTCCGTTGCATTTTATATTTTGTCTTGTAAAAAATAGTCTCTACATTATTATTGCGTTTCACAGAACTTAATGCATCCTCATATGGATGACATTAAGGGACGTAGGTGTCACAATTGCTATCAAAGCAAAAGGTTACAAGATTATAGAAAAAGTTTTTGAAAATGTATTCTTAAGTAAAGATTTTCAAGTAAAAACCTATTTTTGAAAATATATCCCCTCAAGTCATTTAAAACATTCCTTTGATCTGTTTCTGAATCCTTGCTTCATCTCTTTTCAGCATGTCTGGGGCTCCTAATTTCCCCGAGGGAATTCCCATTTCAACATGGTTCCATAGATATGTAGAGGCTACGACACCTTCCGAAGTGCAAGGAAATGTCCCTCCCTCAGGTGCAGCCGCAGTAGCTCCACCCAATCCTGTAGTCAACTTCTATAAGATTTGTAAGGATATCTATGCGATGGGAGACAAGCCATTTCGTGGTACGGAGAGTTTCGTGGAGGCATGCAATTGGCTTAGGGAAACATAACATGTGTTTAACTTGTTGGAGCTAGATGACAGGAGAAAGATTCAGTTGTCGCTTGGCAACTGAAAGACGAAGCACCATATTGGTGGGAGGTGATTCAGGCAGGGCAGATGGTGGCCACTTAGGATAAGTTTAAGAATATATTTGAGATGAGATTCTTATCGTAAGTTGAGGAAGGGATGCAAATGGAGAGGTTCTTAAATATGAAACAAAGGAGCATGACGGTAAAGGAATATGTTAATAGCTTTAAACCAATTAGCAAGATTCGATTTGGATTTGGTAAACACTACTCATAAGAAGGCTTTAAGGTTTGCAAAAGGATTGAACCAACCACTGCAAGGACTAGCATTGACCCATATCCAATTAGGAGCGACTTTCGAGATGCTAGTAGACATGGCTTTGATGCATGAGAACGGAAAAGAAGAGAAGAAATAAGCTAAGGCTGAAGAGGACAAAACTAAAACTGCGAAAAAGAAATAGTGGCCCAAGAAGGTATAACTAAGAAAGGAGGAAAATTCGATAATGCACAAATAAAGACAGTGGTTAAATTCCATGGCTGTGGAAATTTTGGGCACTTTGTCAGGTACTGTAGAAAGACCAAAAATGCTTGTTTTAGTTGCGATCAAGTTAGACATTTTACCAAGTAGTGCCCTCACAAGCAAGGATATAAGGCTGGATCATCTGGAGGAAAAGTACATGCGCTTAAGGCTAGCAGACCAGGTAGCGGTAGGAAATTCACCGTAGAAGGTTTGATTTCTATTTTTGACTCTCCTATTAGTACTCTTTTTTATATTGGTGCTTCTCATTTATTCATATCCAATTTCATGGTAGACAGTCTGCACTTAGATACTTGTATAGTTTCTGATCCTGTTGTAGTCTCAAACCCTAAAGGAGGTACAACTCACTTGTCTACGATATGTAGGGGTTTGAGAATTTCTGTTATGGGCATCGAATTTGATTGTGACACATATGTTCTTGGCTTTACGGTTATGGGCTTATTCTAGGAATGGATTGGCTAGCCATGCATGTTGCCATCCTTGATTGTGCGAGGAGAGTTATTAGGCAATTGACGTGCCATAGTAGAACTCTCAAGAATTCTTGTGACCCACAGGGGTCAGTAATGCTCAGTTTCCTAGATTCTAACGATTCTTCTACTGACGATCTTCGATCAGTACCAATAGTCAAAGATTTTCCAGACGATGAAGTTAGAAGATTACCTCCCAAACGAGAGATATATTTCTGTATTTACTTGGTGGAGAATGCAAAATCAATTGCTTTACCAGTGTGCCACATGGCTCCTAGTGAAAGGAGAGAGCTCAGCAAACAAGTAGGTGAGTTATTCGAGAAAGGATTTATTAGACGGAGCATTTCTGAGTGGGGATCTACAGTTGTCTTTGCGACTAAGACAGACGGCTCTCTGTCTATGCATGGATTATATGGAGTTGAATAAACTCACCAGGAAGAATAGGCACCCACTTCTGAGGATCAATGACTTGTTTGACCATCTAATAGGCACTTCAGTTTTCTCATAATTGGATCTAGCCACGGGATTTCATCAACTTAGGGTAGCAGACGATAGTATTGATAAGATGACTTTCAGGACTCCGGACGATTTCCTTGAGTGGTTATTCATGCCTTTTGGGCTGACCAATGCACCCGCATACTTCGTGGATTTAATGAGTCGGGTGTTTAAGGAGTATCTGAAAATGTTCATGGTGGTTTTCGTGGATGATATTCTGGTTTTCTCGATGAACGAGGAAGAGCATGCTAGACACTTAGTGGAGGTTCTCAACACTCTCAGATCGCTTTAACTTAAGGCTAAGTTTTCTAAGTATCATTTCTAGAGAAAGGAAGTAAGGTTCCAAGGGCATGTAATCTCTAAGGATAGAATAGCGGTGGACCCCGCTAAAGTTGTCGCAGTTCAAGATTGGAAAGCTCCTAATAATGCGATAGAGGTAAGGAGTGTCTTTGGATGGGCGGGTATTACAGAAAGTTCGTTAAGGACTTTTCACGGATATCAACTCCGCTCAGCTGTCTGACGAAGAAGAATTTGGATTTTTCTTGGAGCATTGATTGCAAGGATGCATTCCAGAGATTAAAAAGGGATCTAGCGTCAGCCCATATTCTAATTCTTCCTGATGGTAACAAGGTGTTTACAGTCTACACGGATGCTTGTGGCATAGGATTAGGTGCCATGTTGATGCAAGAGGGTAGGGTGGCTTGCTATAGAAGTTGGCAATTGAGAGTGCATGAGATACTACCCCACAAACGACTTAGAGTTGGCTGTGATAGTGTTCGCACTTAAGTTGGGGTGACATTATCTACTCGAAGAAAGATTTGATCTCTACACGAATCATAAGTCACTCAAATATTTGTTCTTGCGGAAGGATCTCAATTCAAGGCAGCAATGATGGATAGAGTTCTTTGTGTCCTACGATTTTGAGATAACTTATACCCCAAGCAAGGGAAATGTAGTTGCGGACGCATTAAGTAGGTAGAGAATGACATTGACTCCTCTTTTCGTAGAGAGGCAGAGCTTGTAGTTTATCTCGACCTTTGATTTTAGACCATCGACGGATTTTACGCTTAGTTTGTTGGCATAGTTGGAGATACGACCTACTCTTATGGAGCGCATTGGATCCACACGGCGAGAGGATCAATAGATAGTTGACATTTTGGATAGGCTCGGTAGTGGAGTGACCTCTAGTCACCTAGAAAGATATTTTGTGGACGAGAAGGGGTGGCTATGTCGAGATGGAAGGTCGAGTTTTCCCAATGTTGAAGATTTGCTGAGTTCAGTTCTTGAGGAAGCTCACCACTCTTGGATGATTACCCATTCGGGCGGTGATAAGATGTACTGAGATATGAAGAGAGTTTTTCATTGACTAGCATGAAGAAAGACGTAGCAGAGTTTGTGGACCCATGTGTGATTTGTCAATAAGTAAAGGCTGAAAAAGGGAAACCTAGTGGATTGCTTCAGGCCTTGGATATCCCACAATGGAAGTGGGAGAGCATCTCTATGGACTTTATTGATGGACTGCCCCGATCGAGGAAGGGAAACACTAGTATATGGGTTATAGTAGACAAACTAACCAAGAGCACTTACTTTATTCCTTTTAAGAGGAAGAGGAAGACGGCTTGACTAACATCGGTATACCTTAGAGAGATCTTCCGACTTTTTAGGGTACCTTCCAGTATAGTAAGTGACTGTGACCCCATCTTCACGAGTGAGTTTTGGAGGAGCTTGCAAGAGGCCCTAGGTACATAGTTATGACTTAGCACAACTTATCACCCTCATACCAATAAACAAACTGAGAGGGTTATTAGGGTTCTTGAAGACTTATTTTGACTGTGTATCCTAGACTTTGGAGGGACTTTGGAGGAGCATCTTCCGTTGGTTGAGTTTGCCAAAAATAATACTTATCAGCTGAGTATTGGTATGGCTTGCTTCGAGGCACTTTATGGATGACCCTGCAGATCGCCGACATGTTGGTGGGAGTCTACGGTCAGACTTCTACTTGGGCCTGAAATGATTAGAGAGATTTCTGATAAGATAAACCTTATTCATAGACGGATGAAGGTAGCTCAAGATAGGAAGAAGTCATACGCCGATATGAGGAGGACTGACTTGGAATTCGAGGAATGAGATATGGTCTTCATCAAGGTGTCATCTTTGAGGAACGTAGTTTGCTTTGGCTCGGTAGGGAAATTGGCGCCATGGTTCGTAGGGCCATTCCCCATAGTTGAGAGGATACGCTAAATGGCATATAGAGTTAGACTATTGGAGAGGCTGGCGGGAGTTCACGACGTGTTCCATGTTTCCCACTTGAGGAAATGTCTACATGATTTAGCAGAGGTAGTTGAGCCAAGTACACTTGAGGAAGTAGAGATAGAGAAGGAGGCATCAATTAGAAAAGTTATTACCCGTATACTTGGATCGAAAGGTAAAAAGCTACACAACAAGGAAATCAAGCTAGCGAAGGTGCAACAGGGAGAAGATCGTGATGATGCGACATGGGAACTCGATGACAAGATTCACACTTCTTACCCTTTTCTCTTCGAGAGTACGTTCTTAATATTCTTTCTAAGCTTTTGAATTCGAAGTGTTTATCCCTATCGTTTGAATCTTGATCCCTAGGTATGAACCTATGTTTGAAACATGTGTTTGACCATGTTATGTTTGATGGTTGCTATGGGATGCAAGTGTTTGCTAGTGGATGCATATTCACATACATTAGGCACAAGATCGGCTCAAGCACTTACTACATATGGATTTGTGCGCATTTTAAATTTTCAGTGGATTAAAATTGTTGAATCATCACATGGATGTTGCATTTTGGTGAATAGTTGTGCACACGTATAGAATCTATATATACTATTAGGATTCTTTGCATACACATTAGATACATGACACAGACATATATTGCATTAAGGAGTTCAACTAAATCAATGAACCGCCTGATTTTCGCATTATTTGAGGGAAATATACACAACACCTTTGCATATGTTCATACAAAGCATTAGAAATTTTAAGGACAATATATGCCACTGGTTGATGGATAAGTAGATTGGTGTAGGTTTCAAATAATAACATTCTTCTTAACTTAGAGATTTCGGGGACTAAATCCTTTAAGGAGGGGAGAATGTAACACCCCATATTTTAATATATATTAATTATATAAAGATGATACTAAAATGAATATTGGTTAATAAAATATTCAGAACTTGGTAAAACCGATTTTACATTTCTGTTCATTACGAAATTTGGGTTCAGATAAACGCTTAGTTTTCATAAATTGGATTAAATATGAAGAAGTTATAAACTAAAGAAGATTGTACTATATATATAATATATATATGTATATATATATATATATAATAATAAAAAATTGCAGAAAACAACGGTCACTGGGTGACCCAGCCAGACATGGGTCGACCCTTGTGTCGACATTTGTGTCAACCCATGGTGAAGGTGGGTCGAGCCACCTGCATGCAGGCCAAATTTCTACGCCTGAATCTAGACAGTTTTGTTTGCTCATACGCTGCCTCAACTTGAGGTATACAGTTTGATTTACTAACTTAATATCCTATGTTTCAGATTTATCCTAGCTAATTTATAAATAGGCTAGCAGCCTCACCATTTTCTTTCACACAAACATTCTTCATCCCCTTCCTCCAAGCTATGTTCGAAATAAAATTAAGAAAATGTCGAGGTGCTGCCAAAGCTTAGATTGAAGAGATAATTCTTGATTTTCTACTACAACAACTATTTCAAAGGATTTTCTGGATCTAATTCAAACCACGGTGAGTTCTAGAAATTTTTAGATTTGATAACTAAAAAGTAATTTAATGGTAAATGATTTGGATCTGAAAATTAACAGCGTTTATAAGTTTATATGTTATTGTTCTTTTACTATCAATTATCTATTTAGTTTTTAAATATTACCTATCATATGTACATCTTTATTATCACTTTTTGTTTTAGATTTATTTACACTCTTATGCCTATTTATTCAGTTTATTTGTTTCTGAGATGGATCTATCTTTCTCCTTTTCCTTTTTATTTTTATGCTGAGCCTAGGCCATTGGGAGCCTAGGCCATTTCCGTTAGTATTGCGTAAATTGGGTTAAATTAAAATAACTTGTGATAACAGTAAATAGGAGAATTAGGCATATTGGAACATGAGAACCATTGATTGTATAATTGGGATAATTTGCAAAACATGTTAATCTTAATAGGTTAGACTTAATTTGATATTAAGTAGAACATGGTATGAAAAGTTATGTGAATCAGATGTAATTACGTAAAACATGTAACTTACTCTTTATACATTTGATCAGGTGCTTGTCTGTTTTAGGGAAGGGTTGTACACAAAATAACATTTAATAGGAAATGTCATTTACGACCATGCTTATTAATGAACTTAAACCTGCTAAGTTAAACCTGTTAATTAATAAGCTAAAAGGTCCCACGTCAGCTGCTAATATCCTGTTTTGGGACTCTTAAAATCCTAGTTACTTTAGGGACCAAGCCTAGAGGGTGGATTGTGTCAATTCCGTTGTTGTTTGGAACCTGTATCAGTCAGTGTCCGTGTAGGTATCATATCGGGGACTCACACTAAATAGGGGTCAGAGCACGCTTTACTAATATGTATTGTAAGAAGTTCAATGTTTTAGAGGTGGGTACGGGTGCGTTTCGGCGGAGTCATGAGTGTGCAAGGGCCCAATTAAGGAAAACTAAGATGCTTTAACACTGGAGAATAGGTCTATGTCTTTATAGTTGATGGGTTAGGGACCTATATCGCCTACTACCGTAGCTGGCACAAGTTATTCGTGTCTGTAGGGAGCTGATCGCATGGGTAGTAATTAGGATAAAACCTAATCATGTTATTATGGTAGTTGGTGTAGAAACTTATTCTTGGGATATGAATGAGAAGCTTACTTGATCTTTACCTTGTCTCGTTTATTTCGTACTTTCACTCTTTATTTTATTTTCTCATCCAGTATTGTTGATCTGTCTTGATACTTTCTTTCTTATTTTAAAAAACACTGGAACTCGTCGGAGATTATCTCTAACCTATTTTGTTTTTCCTTCCGTCTCTTCCTCCCCCTCCAAGGTTCTTAGGGTAGTGGACAGTAATAGTGACTGTGGTTCTATTCAGTTTGGACTTGGATTACTTCTCTTTCCATGTATTATTTCAGTTTCTTTTCTATGTTTATTGTTATGGCATATGAGGGATATTATTTTATGGTTTTTTACTCTGATGGTTTATGAGACAGATGATTATGACTTATGTTTGAAAATGTAATGTTGAATTTTGTTTGAAATAAAAGTTTGAAATTTCCACTGCATTTTATATTTCGTCTTGTAAAAATTAGTCTTTGTATTATTATTGCGCTTCACAGAACTTAATGCATCCTTGTATGAGTGACACTAAGGGACGTGGGTGTCACAATAAATAAATTTGGTTATTTCTAATATTATGTTAGGAATAAACTTTGACTTCACAAATTGGTTTAATAAGTAGGTTTAATAATTTCTAGATGGAAAATAAAATCTTAAAAATATTTTTTCATGCAAATCCTTATTTAAATATATGTGTAGTGGTTTATGTTCAATACAAATGTGGTTTGTGGCTTATATGCAGTACTATTTATTGGCATAATAGGGAACTTTGAAAAAATGAAAGATAAAATGTAAATCTTTGTTGAAAATAATTAATAAACGTAGAAATAGGATATTTATATGTTCTTGGTGGTTTGTGCACTAATATAGTATATTTAGAAATGTTTAATTCATGTGTTAAGTCAATTTACAAAAGTTTATAAAATAACATGTAAATTTAGTGGGAAATATTAATAAATAATGAAAATATGAAATTTTCTGTGTGCCTTGGTCGTTTGTGTATTAAAGAGAAATAGTCAAAACATTTAATTACGTATTATGTAAATTTTACACAAGTTTGAAATAAAACGTTTATATCTTGTGTAAAATGTAATTTGATGTAAAATGTTAATTTTAATCTTAATAAGCTAAAAAATGTTTTAAAATTGTTGTTTACAATTTTAATTATGTGTTTTAATGTTAATACTTGGTTTTTATGTGAAGTAATGACTTTAAACATGGTTCAACTATGTTAAGATAGGGTTAAAATATGTGTTTATTAGCCTAAACACTCACTAATAAGCCTAATTATTTAGCTTAAGGCTTAATTACCTAGATTTATGCCTTAATTGGTCATTAGAGGAGAAAAGTCCAGAAACATATTATAGTACACGTTTCCTTTCTAGGTATTCTTCTTCCGATTAAACACTAAGAAAATAGAAGCACAATGAAAACGTACTGTAAACTTCAGTCCAAGCCTCCAAATTACCCAAATCACTTCTAAGTGCTGAATGGTGTTGCTATACATCATCTACAATAGGTAATTCACATGAAAACTTGAATTAAATTCATTTTCTCCTATGTTTTGTTGAATGGTTCACTGCATATTGAGTATTTTGATTGGCATGTAGATGTGGTTGGTTTCTTAGGTGGAAGCAAGCTTCCTTCATGTAATAAAGCCTTTATCACCTACAAATCGCTCCTAATCTCACTACAGTCGACAATAGAGGTGAGTGTTTGCTCACAATTTCTAGTTTTCATGTGTTTTATTGAATTCGTGTGAAATTCAATCATATCCTATAGCTTTTATTTCTAAGTTTTTTTAGTTGTGCAATCACAACCAAAGCTCAACTTTAAGCTTCTGTAACTCTTTCATTCCTTGTTATTTTTGGGTAATTCTTATTGCATCATATTGTAGAATAAATTGATTTCTCTCTATAGCTTTGGGACTAAACAATTTTATCATTTTAGTTCTTCAATAATAAATTGTTTCAAAGCAATGATATAGTTTTATTATAGATATATAAAAATTTTAAGAAATAGATTAATTTGTTTTCGGAAATCTTTTTATAAACTCATTTTAGAAAAAATAAGTATTTTCGTTATGTATACCTATACATTTATGCACCTTTCAAGAGGGCGTAATGGAGTTTAAACAGTACTGTAAACCCCATGGTATATGAAATCGTTAATCCTAGACTCACCTAATTGAAGTTGATGATTTGTTGTTTTATTGGTTTGATGTTTCTGTTATTTTCCATTGTGGAGTTAACTAGCTAGTAGTAAACTAGTAGTGAGAACTTGTGATATGGGACACACAGTTACCATTGCTTGGGTTACTGACTGAGAGTCTGTAACACATACCTTTGTTTGTTGTTGGGCCATACTCGCTTTGGGGGAAAGCCAGACTAGGGGAGTCTTATATACATGTCCACTTGACTAGGGGCTCAAGTTGCACTCGATCGAGGAGGGGGGCGTAGTGATGGGTGCCTTAATTAAACACGTATATGGTACTTGGCTAAGCTCGGTGGGAGTTATATTATATTGTTGAAGCACATGCCAAAACTCATTATTTTTGGATCCATATATCTTTAGGTGTGTAGTACTAATGCTTCTATGTCAGTGACCTCACCAAATATACCTTTTGCTTTAACTCTTTATATTGGATGTAGACATGAATTTGATAGATCTTTTAAGCTGTGGTTGTAGTGCTTTGAGAAATGATTGAATAATTAATACAAATTGTTTGTTTTCATGTATCCTTAAGAAAACTTTGTTTATGGCATATTTGAACATTATGTATTTTTCTCAAAGTTATGGGTTTTGACTTAACCTATATTTGCAGGTATTGTATTTGTACGGTAGGTTGCCTTTATGAATAACATTGACCAAGACGGTATCTATTGCAAGGGAAAGCAAGAATTAAGAGTGAAGCCTTTTCTGAAGTAATAGCTCTTAAGCAAACATGTGCTGATGCAAGATAATACACATATCGGTCCTTTTTAGTCCTGTATTGAATATATAGTTCTATAAGTCATTACTATTTTATATTTTTTTAGAGATGTACTCTAATTTTGTATCCACATTTACATATACATTGTGTTCAACTTACTCTGTTAACAAATGACGTTTGAATTATACATTAGGTTTAATTCCTTCTCTGTAGCTAAAATTCCATAGCATCATATAAAGGTGTGTCATTACTTATACCTTTTGCAGTGTGAAATTTCTCATTTCTATTTATCATTTAAGGTTCGTTTGCAGTTTCTGGGAAAAAGGTTAATCTGGAAAATTTTATATGTATCACCATTAAGTAGTTAGCAAAATTCTGAAAAACTTCCCACTAAAAAATTACATGAATGCCATGTGCGAAGCACGGCTTCGCACTTGTTTCAATTAATTCGTGCATAACCATAATTCAATAAATTTGTGCCTAACCATAACTCAATTATTCTGTGCCTAAACACAATTCAATAATTCTCTGTCTAACCACAATTTTATTCAATTTGCGCATAAATAAAATTTTATTCATTTTTGCGCATAACCACAATTTTATTCATTTTCGTGCATAACTAAAATTCAACATAGATTGTATATTATGACGCAGAAGAGCGAAAAAGAAGAAGAATATATTGTATATTCCAACAGGAATCAAATGATACAAAATACTATTATCAAAAATTATAATTTAAATCCACTCACCTTATTGCACTCCAATTCCTGAATTAGATTCAGATCTGTCATCCGTGGCCTTGCTAATTGAATCTACGACTGTAATCACTATGGATTTACAAATTTGATTCTAAAAGAAATTAAAAATATAGATCTTAATCCGGATTCATGAAACTTACCTCATACGGAAGAGAATTCTAAGAGACTACAACATAAATATACTATTTTCATTTCCAAATCTCAAATATGAAGTCCTAGACTAAAATTTTATAATTCCGAAGAGTTTGGAGGAGAAAAGAAATGGCAAAGCTCTGGTGTCCTCATAGAAAACATTAGTTGGAGGCTAAATTCTATTGTCTTGATTATAGATGTTCAGAAAAATCACGTCTGTTAGATTCGCGGAGAACAAATCAGAAACATTAAACAAAATAATACACGTCACTTGTCCCTTCATTTATTGCTTATTTAATGCTATAGTTTCTTTAATGTTTCTAGTTTATTTCTTTCCCACTTTTCAGCTAATCTATTTTAAATTTCAAACGCCATTGTTGTCTTGCATATTTCGATTCATTCCACATTTATTATCATCCGTTTTAAGACTACGTTTTTTAATTTTAACTTTGAATCTATGCGTATATATTTACGCAAAACATCATAAAATTTCAACCATTAATAGCTGCATAATTTTTGTCTCCTAAATGTTATTGTTAACGTTATCAATTCATTGATTCTTTCCATTTTATCTTTTTCGTCTTAACTACGTTTTTTTGAAAACCATACGTCTAAATTAATCAGAAAATCGTCACATACGCAATGACGCTAGTTCTGTGATCAAATTCAGAAAATTTTATGAATTTTCTTTTATTATTTAGTTTAAAAATGTGGGATGTTACAATTCGCTTGTCCTATCGGCCTACATAACTAAAAAACTATCTATTATAATCACTTCAATGAGCCGTCTTTTTTCTTCTTCTTTCCGGGCTCAGCTATGGATGGCTCGTCATCATCCTTCGTCCTCCTCTTCTTAGAGCCGCTTCCTCCACTCGCCTTCTTCCCCTTTGTCGGAGTAGGCTTCTACTAGGGCATCATCAAGAATCCCACCTCGTCATTGTCACTTGAGATTTTGGGGGTCTCTGTGCAAGGGCCATCGAGCGCTTTTAGAGCTTTTGGCGGAGGCTTAATGGATAATGCTAGCACTACGGACTTATCTCCTACCTTTTCATCCTCCTTGCCCTTTTTGGCATCCTTGTCGGCCTTCTTCTTGGCCTCCCTTTCCGCTTTCTTTTGAGCCTCGCGCCCAGCCTTTAGGTTCCTCTCCTCCTCTACTTTCAACCTCTTAAACTCAGCCTTAGCTCTTTTTAGGGTGGACTCGTCCTTGGCCTTCTTAGTTGCCTCCTTTACGTTAGTCCGAGTCCTCCCTAGCCTTTTTCATCGCCTCCTCCTGAGCTATCTGGAGAACTGCTTCGTCAACTTCCTCTTTCCCTCATGTTCCTCCGACTTCACGAGCAGTTGGTTTTTCTGCTTTCCACCAACTAGTGCATTGTTAGCCTATCCTTCTCCATCGGCCCGGTCACCTGAATACCCTCCTCAGGTTTTCCTTTCAATTCGGGGAACAGATCGTCCGTTTTGAACTCTCTAAACTCCATATCTGAGAATGTTTCCAAGTGATTTGATCGCTCTCCTTATTGTTCCCTTTTAGTTTCCACACCAACCCGGGCATAGCAGGCATTATTGGCGCAAAACTCGTTGTTACCTCTACTCCAGAGGAACCTGCATGATGAAGGAGAAGAGCAGTCAGTCTACTTCAACATCGTGTTACCGTCCTTATGGACACTCATGATAAAATAGTTTTACCTTCCAATACTTGCTCCGTGGCCTCAACAGGCATTATGCTTTCGATTGTTGGCTAGAGAGAGACTCTGTGTCCCAGGCTCAGATTATCGAGATCATACTCGGTAATGATTGGGGCTGGGACTGACGAACCACTTGTAGAGGAGTGTGGGGGCAACTTGCTGTTGCAGAGAGCTGGCATCTTCAAATGCTTGAGAAACTAATACACTCCGAGTATAAATTGCTTTCGATTTTGTGGAAATAAGTTATGCCACCCTCTCCGCGTCTGTAACACCCCGCGAATTCTATAACTGTGAAATTAACAAATTAAAGTATAATTAATTTGAAATCAAAGAACTAAGGGAAACGGGATACGCCATTGCGTTCGTCTCGGAAAAATACGCGAAATAGAGTCCGAGTTTTCGAAAAACGGAGTCCGTATGAAGAAGATATGGCCTTCGGAAGTTTTTAAATTAAGTTTAAAATTCAAACAGAATAAAATAAGCTCAGAAAAACAAAGTGGGGCCCAATGGGCCAGGGCGGAAAAGGCCCGCCTGACGCACCCAGGTCGACTGGGCTGTCGACCTGGTCTAACCAGGTCGACAGGCCTGTCGACAGGGGTGTCGACCTGGTCCAGAGCCAGGTCGAACCCAGCCCAACCTGGCTGGCCTATTCTATGTTGGTCGATTTTCTGTGGTCTGCTTTGTCATTAGGGCTAGGTGGCAGGCTCTAATTGGTCTCTCCTTAGGATGAATGGCTACGATCAATCCAAGCAACATCAATGGCCCTAATCAGTTCATTACCCCTATAAAAACAACCCTAGACTAACCCTAATCTATTCATTCAAAAATAAGAACAAAGCCGCCATGTTGCTGAGGAGCGTCTAGGAATAGCCACCAAATTGGAGAGAAGATTAGGAGGAAAATTCTAAATCCTAAAGCAATTCAAGCAAATCAAATCAACGCCTACGTCAAAAGGAGTCGCATCTCTAATTCCTAAATTAGAGAATTCGCCGCAACGATTGTAAGTAGAGTATTATTTTGGTATGAACAAATAATTGTGTTGATATGTATACTTGATTTGTGGCGATAAAATAATTCATATTTGTGCGTTGGAATATTGTATACGTTTGGATGTTCTTGAATTATGTTATTCATTATGAAAAACTACATGCGGTAGTTTTATGCAAGTATGACGTTTGGATATTCGCAAAATATGTAATTTATGTTGAAGCTACATGTATGTAGTTGATTAATTGAAATTCATGCAAGTTTGGGATTTTGGTTACTATGCCATCATAATGTGTATTTTTATACAAACATCATTTTTTTGAAGTAATTGGAATAAGTTTGGAATTATGTTGAAAATTTGGCATCATGTATTAAGCCATGCTTTTGTACTAGAAAAACTTATTTGCAAACTTATGAATAGGACTAGGCTATGATTGATATTTGGCACAATTGAAATCCATGTTAAGTCTATATTATATGATGTCATATGTGATACATAGCTAGGTTAGATTCAAAATCCCTTTTTGCAAGTTTACATGACTAAAGTAAAAATCATGATTTCATGTAGAAATATTTATGCCATGGTTATGTGAACAAATTTAACTATACTTATGCCATGCTAATGTTTGACATTATGCCATGCTTATGTTTGACATTATGCCATGCTTACGTTAGAAATATTTATGCCATGCTTATGTTTGACATTATGCCATGCTTATGTTATAAATATTTATGCCATGCTTATGTTTGACATTATGCCTGAAATAAAAATATAGGTTCATGTTGTAGTTAGGCCTATGTGTCAATAATGATATCCAATTTAGATTCTTAGCTTAACTACAAGTTTACATGGTTTGATTCATGTCACTTATGCTTTATGACCAAAGTATATATTACTACTATGCAAGTACACCAGTTTCTATTTTGTGGTTCCAACGTCACATTGCAAGTTCATGCGCTCACAATCCCCCTTTTTGTGCATGTAATCACGCTTTAAGCCTCCCCTCTTTCGCATGGCTAAGTTGGGCTTAAAAAGGTTAAGCCCAACATATAAACGAACGTATTAAACGGGGGAAAATAACGTTGGGCTAAATTAATTAATAAATGAAAACATAAAATAGAAGGGCCCAAATTCAAGTATGGGTTGGGCCCATGATTGGTGTAACCTTTACACCATTAACTTAATGGGCCGCAAATATTTACATATAAGAAAATAAAGAAGAAAGACAAAATATGTAAATGTAGAACATACGATGTGTTTAACCCGAGGTTGGATTGAGTTGTGATGTAAACCTGCCCGGAACCGCCCGGCTGTCCAGTAGTCACAACAATACCTATCCAATGTGGGAGGTTAAACATGGAGCCCAATAAGGACCCGAGGTTAGACTGAGTTGTGGCGTAAGACTGCCCGGAACCAACCGGCAACAGGCAGCCACAACAATATCTGTCTAATGTGAGAGGTCAGGGCCTTAATAAGACAATTAAGGCTGAGTCAGGATTGTTAGGATTAAGTGAACTAAAGACTTAATCAAAATGGAACATGCTAAACTAAACGGACTGGTGGGGGTTAGGTTAGAAAACACTTAACCAACTTAGCATGTTGGTTAGAGATAGAAAACCTAGTAACGGGGGACCCTTTTCAGCAGTAACCCTAGAAGGTGTATCAGGATACCCTGAAACTAGGCAGGGTGGGGCACGATTACTGGGCTGATTGTAAGAGGTCAAATCGACGGCGGTGGTGTAGCAGTGTAGGTTCTAACGGGGTGCGGGCGTGCACACACTCCGGCGCAGAAAAATAAAGCACTGGGCACCAGTAGCATACCTGTGCATTCTAAGGTTGTGTCGGGCCGCCACCATGGGACTTGATACACCCCATGGTGGGACCAGCATAGGTAACTACAACATCGGGGGCCGTAAGACACATGTAACTATGCGAGTAGGAGCCGATCATCATAGAATGGATCACATCACCCTGATTATGGGGTGCCAGTTGGAAACTAGTTTATATGGAGTCAGAGATTAACATGGGGTACGATGGCATATTCGACCCTAGACAACTTAACCAAGTTTATAGTGCTTTCCCACTTCTTGTTTATACTTATCATACCCAGTTCTTTATTCATAGACAGAATAGTACTAGACTTACTCAGGCTTTATGTCTGACTCTACTTTTCTTTCGTCTTCTTTTCTTCCGTTCCCCCCCCCCCCCCGCCAGGTCCACAGGGAGGGAACACAGCAGCTTGACCAACCTTAACATCCAGCTTGAAGAAGAGAAATGTATTGCTTGGACCTTTTCATTTTGAACTATGGCTTTGACAATCCACTATGGGGCTTTTGCAGTTTATCTATGTTTTATTTATGCTTCTTTAAATAATGTAATCAAGACAGATTATGAAAGTGTTATGTTATGTTATGTTTTGGAAAAGATGTAAGACAATTATGGTGGTGTTGTTGTAGCACGTATTTGCTTTTATGAAATAAAAGTTGTTGATTTTCCGCTGTTTACAAATACGTGTTCTTATATCTGTCTTGTATATCTGTGACTTATACTTATAAACCTCCACCAAAATTAGGGCATTCCCTTTGAGAGTGACCCTAACGGAGGTGGGGTGTTTCACTTGGTATCAGAGCACAGGTTTACCAGATAAGATAAAAAGTTTTGAAAATTTATTTTCAAAAAGGAAATTTAAAGAAGCATTTTTAAAAGAGAAAAATATTATTTTATTTTTAAAAGGCAAAGTCCACTCCCCAAAGCCATAGGTACTATCTCTTATCCTTCGTTTTGAATCTATCCTTTTTGTTTCAGCATGTCTGAAGACCTTAACTTGCCGGAAGGGGTGCCAATACCTGGTTGGTTTAGGCGGTTCTTAGAAGCAAGGGCCACTCAGCCAGGTCCTACCGTTCCTCCTCCCCCAGCTGCAGGAAATCATCCAGCTGCAGCAGCACCTTTTCCTCCACCTCCTCCGCGGGGAAACACGTTTGCTAAGATATGTAAAGATTTTAAAGCCATGGGAGGAAGGGATTTCCATGGAACTGAGTCCTTCGTGGCAGCTAGAAATTGGCTGAAAGAAACGGAGGATCTATTTATCATCTTTGAGGTAGAGGATAGACAAAAAGTACAATTGGCGGTGTGGCTATTGAAGGGCGAGGCTTCCTACTGGTGGGAAGTCACTAATGCTGAAAGACCAGTGGAGACGTGGGAGGACTTTAGGGCAAGGTTTGAGACTAAGTTTCTCTCAGATGCAGAAAGGAGTCTGCAGTTGGAAAAATTCTTATTTCTTAAGCAAGGAGACAAGACTGTCAGAGAGTATGTGAATCAGTTCGATGAGCTGGCTAGGTTTGGACTTGACCTAGTCAACACCCCGCACAAGAAGGCCCTCCGTTTCGTCAAAGGGTTAAATGAGCCATTACACGGTTTGGCCATGACCCATATACCCATGGGAGCCACGTATGAAAGATTGGTGCAAATGGCATTGCTGAATGAAGAGGATAAGGGCAAGAAGGAGACAAAGGCAGAAAGCTCTCAAGGGAAGAAAGAGGGCTTGCAGCCTAAGAAGACAGACTTTAAGAAGGGCGGGAAAGGCAACAAAGAGAAGAGGAAGTGCAATTTCTGTGGCAAAGTGGGGCACTTAGTAAAGGACTGTCGGAAAAAGAAGGCCAAGGAGAATGGTGGGTGCTTTTCGTGCGGTCAGACAGGCCACAGGGCTAAGGACTGCCCAAAGAAACGAGGACAGGGGCAGGGCGCTGGATCCCCCCCAGGGGCACAGGTTCATGTGCTAGAAGCGCCACCATTGCAACAGCGAGGTATAAATACTTCTGTAGAAAGTGTAGTTTATCTTTATGATCACCCCGTTCGCACTTTATTTGATTCTGGCGCATCACACTCCTTTATCTCGTCTGCTTTAGTAGAATCTCTGCACCTAAAAACTAGTATGGTAGAGGACCCCTTAATTGTTTCAAACCCAATTGGGGGCCCAGCTCATTTGTCTATGGTCTGTTTGGATTTGAAAATTTCTATCCTAAGTGTAGAATTTCAATGTAGTGCCTTTGTTTTGGGCTTTTCGGGTTATGGTTTGATTTTGGGTATGGATTGGCTATCCAGTAATGGGGCCATCCTTGATTGTGAGAAAAGGGTTGTTAGGCTCCTAACCCAGCTCGGTAATACTTTGGAAATTTCTTGTAATCCCTCGTATGCAGTTATGCTTAGTTATCTTGAATCGCTAGATGCCTCTGTTGAAAATTTGCAAT
This sequence comes from Allium sativum, assembly GCA_030737875.1. Lineage (NCBI taxonomy): Eukaryota > Viridiplantae > Streptophyta > Magnoliopsida > Asparagales > Amaryllidaceae > Allium > Allium sativum. The sequence continues at coordinate 218,717,906 of CM060911.1, forward strand.
CAGTTAGAGTGGTCCGGGAATATCCGGATGTCTTCGAAGAGGTGAAGGGCTTGCCTCCGAAGCGGGAAATAGACTTCCGCATATATCTTGTAGATAATGCAAAGCCCGTTGCGTTGCCCATTAGGCACATGGCTCCACGAGAAAGGAAAGAGCTCAGTAAACAGATTAAAGAGCTTCTAGAAAAGGGGTTCATTAGGAGAAGCATTTCAGAATGGGGCGCTCCAGTGGTGTTCGCTACAAAGGCGGATGGTTCACTCCGTCTATGTGTTGACTATAGGGAGCTCAACAAGCTAACGAAAAAGAATAGGCACCCGCTCCCTAGAATTGACGATTTATTTGACCAGCTTGTAGGAGCGTCTGTTTTCTCCTAACTCGATTTAGCAACCGGTTTTCATCAGCTAAGGGTGGCTGAAGATAGCATCGATAAAACGGCGTTCAGAACCCCAGACGGCTTCTTTGAATGGCTTGTCATGCCTTTCGGCTTGACAAACGCACCCGCTTACTTCGTGGACCTGATGAGTGGGGTATTTAGAGATTTCCTCAACAAATTCGTAGTGGTCTTCGTAGATGATATCCTTATCTTCTCAAAGAGTGAAGAGGAACATGCTCAGCACCTAAGGGCAATCATGGAAACTTTGCGAATCCATCAACTAAAAGCCAAATTCTCCAAATGCCACTTTTGGAGAGAAGAGGTGAGGTTCCTTGGGCATATAGTATCCAAACAAGGGTTAGCGGTGGACCCTGCTAAGGTAGTGGCGGTACAGGATTGGAAGACACCAAGGAATGCAACTGAGGTCCGAAGCTTTCTAGGACTAGCAGGTTTCTATCGAAAATTCATAAGGGATTTTGCGAAAATCTCAGCTCCGCTCACGAAATTGACTAAGAAGAATCTAGTATTCAATTGGGACTTGGATTGCGAATTTGCTTTCCAACGACTGAAAAGGGCTCTTACAACAGCCCCAGTTTTGACACTGCCAGATGGGAGCAAGATGTTCACTGTTTATACGGATGCATGTGGGACAGGGCTAGGCGCCGTCTTAATGCAAGAAGGAAGGGTAGTAGCTTATGGCGGGAGGCAGTTGAAAGTGCACAAAAAGAACTACCCAACCCACGATCTTGAGTTAGCCGCCATCGTCTTTGCACTCAAGTCTTGGCGACACTATCTCCTAGGTGAGAAGTTCGAACTTTACACTGACCATAAATCGTTGAAATATCTTTTCTCGCAGAAGGATCTTAACTTGAGGCAACAAAGATGGATGGAGTTTCTTGCCTCGTACGATTTCGAGATCTCCTACACTCCGGGCAAAGGCAACGTAGTTGCAGACGCGTTGAGCCGAAAGAAATTGACCCTAAGCCCGTTGTTTGTTGAAAGACAAAGCCTAGAGTTTATAGCCAGTTTCGACTTTAGGCCCTCCTCCGATTTCGTACCAGGCTTGCTAGCATCTCTCGAAGTGCGCCCAACTTTAGTGGATTCAGTAGGGACAGCACAACGCGAAGACCCTCAGCTTGTGGAAATAATTGATAGGCTAATTAGGGGTGAGACTTCAAGTCACCTCAACAGATACTCCATCGACGATAAAGGTTTGCTAAGGCGAGACGGAAGACTATGCGTCCCACAGACAAAAGATTTAGTAAAGAAGGTTCTCGAGGAAGCACATCACTCCAAGATGACGATACACCCAGGCGGAGATAAAATGTACAAAGACATAAAAAGGACTTTCTTCTGGAACGGCATGAAAAAGGACGTGGCAGAGTTCGTTTCTAAGTGTATGGTGTGCCAACAGGTTAAGGCGGAACAGAAAAAGCCTGGCGGACTGCTACATCCTCTGGAGGTCCCGCAGTGGAAGTGGGATAACATCTCAATGGACTTCATCGATGGGCTGCCTAGGTCTAGGAGAGGCAACACTAGCATTTGGGTAATAGTGGATAGGCTTACTAAAAGCGCCCACTTTTTACCTGTCAAAAGTAAGAGAACTGCCTCATCCCTAGCATCACTTTACCTCAAGGAAATCGTTCGACTCCATGGAATACCATCTAGCATTGTTAGTGACCGAGACCCCATCTTCACCAGTGAGTTTTGGCGGAGTCTGCAAGAAGCAGTAGGAACGCAGTTATGCTTGAGCACAACCTATCATCCCCAAACCGACGGCCAAACAGAGAGAGTGAACAGAGTTTTAGAAGACCTTCTAAGACTATGCGTCCTTGACTTCGGAGGGACATGGGAAGACCACCTTCCTTTGGTGGAATTTGCCTACAACAACAGCTATCAAGCAACCATCGGAATGGCGCCCTTCGAAGCTTTGTATGGAAGACCGTGCCGATCGCCCACTTGTTGGTGGGAATCTACTGATAAGCTCATACTTGGACCGGATATGATCCGAGAGACTTCAGAGAAAGTGGACTTAATACGAAGGAGGATGAAGACGGCCCAAGACAGACAAAAGTCCTATGCCGACAAGAGAAGGACCGACCTTGAATTTGAGGTTGGAGACAGAGTTTTTCTCAAGGTATCACCACTAAGAAACGTTGTTCGTTTTGGAACCACAGGAAAACTGGCACCAAGGTTCGTAGGGCCATTCCCTATCATCGAGAAAATTGGGAAAATGGCCTATAGATTAGAGCTACCCGAGAAGTTGGCTGGAGTCCACAACGTTTTTCACGTTTCACATCTCCGAAAATGTCTACATGAGTCTGCTGAAGTGGTAGAGCCAAATATCCTCGAAGAGGCCGAAGTGGAACGCGAAGCAACCATAAGAAAAGTTCCAACCCGCATCTTAGGAATGGAAGTGAAGAAGCTACGCAACCGCGAAGTCAAGCTCGTCAAAGTTCAGTGGAGCGACGCCGAGGGAGACGCGACTTGGGAAACTGAAGCTAGAATCCGTACAGCCTACCCTTTTCTGTTCGAGGGTACATCCTTGATCTTTCCTTTTCCTTAAGTTGCGCTTTTATCTATTTTTTTTAGGTATATTTCCTCGACCTTATCTCTTAGATAGGAACCCTTTGGATGGAAACATGTAATTGAAACATGTTATGGATGATGATTGCAAGTGGTTGCAAGTGATTGCTAGTGGTTGCTCGTGGTTGCATATACACACAATCTAGGTTTTAGATCGGCTCAGTCACTTCATATTGCATATGCATATATGTTTGCATTCGTATATGGTTGAACTTTAAATGTGTTGTCATGTGGATGTTGCATTTGTATTGAATGATTGTGCACTCATGTAGAATCAAGAATAGGAAAATTTGCATACATAATGGATTCATGGCACTTACATAATTCACATTAAGGAGGTCAACTGAATCAGTAGACCGCCTGATTTTGCATTAGATAAGTACATGTACACACACACTTCGCATATGATCATGAAGCATTAGAAGTCTTTTAAGGACAATGGATGCTCGTGTTTGATGGATGAGTAGATGGATGATTGGATGTTAGGATATACATTCCTCCTAACTTGAAGATTTCGGGGACGAAATCCTTTTAAGTGGGGGAGAATGTAACACCCCGCGAATTCTATAACTGTGAAATTAACAAATTAAAGTATAATTAATTTGAAATCAAAGAACTAAGGGAAACGGGATACGTCATTGCGTTCGTCTCGGAAAAATACGCGAAATAGAGTCCGAGTTTTCGAAAAACGGAGTCCGTATGAAGAAGATATGGCCTTCGGAAGTTTTTAAATTAAGTTTAAAATTCAAACAGAATAAAATAAGCTCAGAAAAACAAAGTGGGTCCCAATGGGCCAGGGCGGAAAAGGCCCGCCTGACGCACCCAGGTCGACTGGGCTGTCGACCTGGTCTAACCAGGTCGACAGGCCTGTCGACGGGGCTGTCGACAGGGGTGTCGACCTGGTCCAGAGCCAGGTCGAACCCAGCCCAACCTGGCTGGCCTATTCTATGTTGGTCGATTTTGTGTGGTCTGCTTTGTCATTAGGGCTAGGTGGCAGGCTCTAATTGGTCTCTCCTTAGGATGAATGGCTACGATCAATCCAAGCAACATCAATGGCCCTAATCAGTTCATTACCCCTATAAAAATAACCCTAGACTAACCCTAATCTATTCATTCAAAAATAAGAACAAAGCCGCCATGTTGCTGAGGAGCGTCTAGGAATAGCCACCAAATTGGAGAGAAGATTAGGAGGAAAATTCTAAAGCCTAAAGCAATTCAAGCAAATCAAATCAACGCCTACGTCAAAAGGAGTCGCATCTCTAATTCCTAAATTAGAGAATTCGCCACAACGATTGTAAGTAGAGTATTATTTTGGTATGAACAAATAATTGTGTTGATATGTATACTTGATTTGTGGCGATAAAATAATTCATATTTGTGCGTTGGAATATTGTATACGTTTGGATGTTCTTGAATTATGTTATTCATTATGAAAAACTACATGCGGTAGTTTTATGCAAGTATGACGTTTGGATATTCGCAAAATATGTAATTTATGTTGAAGCTACATGTATGTAGTTGATTAATTGAAATTCATGCAAGTTTGGGATTTTGGTTACTATGCCATCATAATGTGTATTTTTATACAAACATCATTTTTTTGAAGTAATTGGAATAAGTTTGGAATTATGTTGAAAATTTGGCATCATGTATTAAGCCATGCTTTTGTACTAGAAAAACTTATTTGCAAACTTATGAATAGGACTAGGCTATGATTGATATTTGGCACAATTGAAATCCATGTTAAGTCTATATTATATGATGTCATATGTGATACATAGCTAGGTTAGATTCAAAATCCCTTTTTGCAAGTTTACATGACTAAAGTAAAAATCATGATTTCATGTAGAAATATTTATGCCATGGTTATGTGAACAAATTTAACTATACTTATGCCATGCTTATGTTTGACATTATGCCATGCTTATGTTTGACATTATGCCATGCTTACGTTAGAAATATTTATGCCATGCTTATGTTTGACATTATGCCATGCTTATGTTAGAAATATTTATGCCATGCTTATGTTTGACATTATGCCTGAAATAAAAATATAGGTTCATGTTGTAGTTAGGCCTATGTGTCAATAATGATATCCAATTTAGATTCTTAGCTTAACTACAAGTTTACATGGTTTGATTCATGTCACTTATGCTTTATGACCAAAGTATATATTACTACTATGCAAGTACACCAGTTTCTATTTTGTGGTTCCAACGTCACATTGCAAGTTCATGCGCTCACAATCCCCCTTTTTGTGCATGTAATCACGCTTTAAGCCTCCCCTCTTTCGCATGGCTAAGTTGGGCTTAAAAAGGTTAAGCCCAACATATAAACGAACGTATTAAACGGGGGAAAATAACGTTGGGCTAAATTAATTAATAAATGAAAACATAAAATAGAAGGGCCCAAATTCAAGTATGGGTTGGGCCCATGATTGGTGTAACCTTTACACCATTAACTTAATGGGCCGCAAATATTTACATATAAGAAAATAAAGAAGAAAGACAAAATATGTAAATGTAGAACATACGATGTGTTTAACCCGAGGTTGGATTGAGTTGTGATGTAAACCTGCCCGGAACCGCCCGGCTGTCCAGTAGTCACAACAATACCTATCCAATGTGGGAGGTTAAACATGGAGCCCAATAAGGACCCGAGGTTAGACTGAGTTATGGCGTAAGACTGCCCGGAACCAACCGGCAACAGGCAGCCACAACAATATCTGTCTAATGTGAGAGGTCAGGGCCTTAATAAGACAATTAAGGCTGAGTCAGGATTGTTAGGATTAAGTGAACTAAAGACTTAATCAAAATGGAACATGCTAAACTAAACGGACTGGTGGGGGTTAGGTTAGAAAACACTTAACCAACTTAGCATGTTGGTTAGAGATAGAAAACCTAGTAACGGGGGACCCTTTTCAGCAGTAACCCTAGAAGGTGTATCAGGATACCCTGAAACTAGGCAGGGTGGGGCACGATTACTGGGTTGATTGTAAGAGGTCAAATCGACGGCGGTGGTGTAGCAGTGTAGGTTCTAACGGGGTGCGGGCGTGCACACACTCCGGCGTAGAAAAATAAAGCACTGGGCACCAGTAGCATACCTGTGCATTCTAAGGTTGTGTCGGGCCGCCACCATGGGACTTGATACACCCCATGGTGGGACCAGCATAGGTAACTACAACATCGGGGGCCGTAAGACACATGTAACTATGCGAGTAGGAGCCGATCATCATAGAATGGATCACATCACCCTGATTATGGGGTGCCAGTTGGAAACTAGTTTATATGGGGTCAGAGATTAACATGGGGTACGATGGCATATTCGACCCTAGACAACTTAACCAAGTTTATAGAGCTTTCCCACTTCTTGTTTATACTTATCATACCCAGTTCTTTATTCATAGACAGAATAGTACTAGACTTACTCAGGCTTTATGTCTGACTCTACTTTTCTTTCGTCTTCTTTTCTTCCGTTCCCCCCCCCTAGGTCCACAGGGAGGGAACACAGCAGCTTGACCAACCTTAACATCCAGCTTGAAGAAGAGAAATGTATTGCTTGGACCTTTTCATTTTGAACTATGGCTTTGACAATCCACTATGGGGCTTTTGCAGTTTATCTATGTTTTATTTATGCTTCTTTAAATAATGTAATCAAGACAGATTATGAAAGTGTTATGTTATGTTATGTTTTGGAAAAGATGTAAGACAATTATGGTGGTGTTGTTGTAGCACGTATTTGCTTTTATGAAATAAAAGTTGTTGATTTTCCGCTGTTTACAAATACGTGTTCTTATATCTGTCTTGTATATCTGTGACTTATACTTATAAACCTCCACCAAAATTAGGGCATTCCCTTTGAGAGTGACCCTAACGGAGGTGGGGTGTTTCAGCGTCAGAATCCTCTCTCAACAATGACCTTCCTTCGGCCAACACGTGACTCTCTTCATCGGTCAAGTATTCGAACATCAGTGCCAACTCCTCGACCGAGTCCACTTGTTGCTGCCTCGCCTCAAACTCCGCCAGCTTGTCTCAGGCTTAAGCCAGAGTGCGGTGTAGTCTTCGACCCATGAGATTTTGCAGAATCGAAGCGCCTTAACATAGAAGCCCCATATTGACGGCTCCAACTTCTTCTCTGTTCTCTTCTCATCCTCCTCTACCTCAGCCCTTAGCTTCTCCAATTCAACCTGGTGCTCATCTTTTACACTATCAACCTGACCCGACACCTCCTTATTTAAGGCCTCAGTGGCCTCTTTCTCTTTCTTAGCCTACTTGAGTTAAGCACTACTAGAATCTAGAAGTTTCCTAAGCTCTTTTTTCTCTTTGATGAGTCCATGCACTCAGTCATTCTCTTCTCGCAGCTTTTCATTCTCCTGGGCCAGGTTTGCATTGTTTTCTCAGAGCTAATGCATTTCCTCGTTTTCTTGCACCAGTCGCTTGTTCTCCTTAAACATGACTCTACTGTCCTTCTTAAGTGCAGTGTTCCGGGAGGAGACAGAGGTCAATGTGTCTTTGAATGACTCCCACGCCTGGATCATTTCACCCTTGATCCATAGAAGCGCCTTCTACATCTCAGCTATTTCGACAATAGAGAGTTAGCTCATAAACGTGTTACTTGAACACATAGAAATAGACACTGGTTGAAGTGTTTTCTTACCTAGTTTGGCCTCCTAGTTTCTGAGGCTCTCTTTCTCAGTATCGACCTCTAGCTGTAAACCCTGGAGCACTCAGTCTTTTTTGAAAACAAACTCTGAGAGCCTCCTCGCGTACTTGTTCATTTCCCTGTACTAATAGTAAACATTGTACACCTTGTTGTACACACCATTGTCCACTTCCAACGGGATCTGATGTATGTTCAGCAGCCATACCAACTCATCAAAGTAGAAGCCAAGGAATGACTTCTTGAGTGCCTCTTTCTTACCTTCGTTACTGAGCCGCGCGACCTACAACATGTCAGGTAGCACTGGACTATGCTTTTTCATGATTTTATTCCTGTGTCCTGACCCTCTAAACACCGTCTCCTTACTTACCAACTTGGTCACAAGCACCACGGGTGGTACATAGCGAGGTATTGTCGATACTAGTTGCTTCATGCTCAAATTTTCTGCTCCCAACGGCTGGATAGGAGGCGGTGAAGATTTTAAGTGTTGGGGTTGGTCTCTATGGCGTCAGTCACTGCTACGGTCATGAGAACGAGAGGGCTGGAAAAAACAAATCTGCACTCCTCCTGAAACAACTCATAGCCCCGCTCTTCTATGGCCGATGACTTTCAAGCCCTCGACCTCGGTCTTTATCGCATTCTCTAACCATTGCACCTACATGGTGTAGATTCAAAGCCAGAACCAAACATTCCATGCACACAAACAAATGTTGTGTCATGTAGTGTTTATGAGTGTGTGTCCTAAGTGTTCTCTCCACATACCAGATTTTAGCTCGCTTGAAGGGGTGACCTCCCCAATGCTCAGTGTAAGGCTTCTAACTTTAGTACCAATCGGCCAAGACATTTTTTGTTCAATAAGGATCTTGTCCAAAATTTTGGATTGGCCCTCTATTTTCAGCGATGCGGTAGTCTAGAGGTGGAAACTAGAGAAACTAACCTGAGCAATGCTCCAGACCTCGTCTCATCTATTGGAGACAGGACAAGGGTGGTCATCAGACCCTCTCCTCCAGTAATCATCTCATCGTCACTGTCGCCTCCTCCTCTAGGTTCTCTCTGAGCTCCTACGGTTTCATGTCCTTAGGTCATGACAGGGGCACCCTTATTGCGGACTCAGAGAACTGTTTCCTCCCTTATCTTTCGCAACTTCTCTTTCTCCAGTAGAGCCCAGATGGCCTGTTGGGTGACCTGTAGGAAGTAAGCCCGCTCGACGAAGTAGACGTTCAACTAGTATATTTTGGGCAGTGAAAGATTCAGTTGAAAGCCCTCAACGCTTCAAGTTGCTCATGATAAACTTTACGTTTCAGGGTTGAGGGGACATTTTTCACATATATTTCAAATTAGTATCTAGCTTACGACTCGATTAAATACGAACCCAAAATAAGAAAGAAATGCTTACTTCCGGCCAAAAATCGCCTTGCAAATCATGTAGGACATCAAATATAGAACTAGTCATACTTAAAGCTACTGAGCATGTTCCACGCTCCCAGGATGAATCAGGTGTTGGTTTGTGCCTCCAAGTAGACATGAGAAGGCGCAATAGCAGATTTCCTCTTCATCTGAAAAAGAAACCGAATATCCTCTCCGATTGGTACTTTGTGCACGTATTCTGAGAACATGATACATGTAGCAAGCATAAAGGCGTACGTGTTCTGATGGAACTGCGTCGGCGCTAAGCGAAGCAGCGCAGCATATCCTAGACGAGCTCGCAGGACGGGGGCATGCAACCGACAGTGCATATATGTTTGATCCAAACAGTGTACCCTTCCAGAGGTGCGTGTGCCATATCCCCTTCCTCTGCGAGACGAACCTCGTCCTAGTATATGTTGTATTTCTTACAAATGTGCCTTAAAGCAGCTTCATCCATCCGCAAAGGAAACGAATCTGGTGGATTATCGACTACCGTGACATCCACTTTCATGTCATGTGCCTCAAGAACGTCTTCCTACATGATATAAACATCCTCTTCTCCCTTATGGCCTCTTTCTAAAGCTTTAGCCCCTTCCAGTATCGTTGACTCGACCATACACCCAACCGACTACTGCGGTCCTTCCGACTGCCAACCTTGGTCGGGTGCAACAGATAGGATTACATGCTGGGAGGCGTGGAAGCCTCAGAGGTCTCAAGCTCACTGCCCGACGAACTGGAATTGTGGGAGGACCTATTCAGGGACGGTGCGAGTTTCGTGGTTTCAACTTACAAGGCTTTAAGTCTTCGAGAAGTTCTCAATGCCATTGCAAACTATACTTTTAAGATAGTCGCATTAGATATCACACTGAAAAACCTATGCCCCTATGTTGGTGTAAACTAACATGGAACGTACAGTGTGTAGGCATTATTTGAATTACCAGTTCAAGTTCGAGCGTGAAGGCATTATTGATCAACGCACTCGAATCCAAGTCTAATCCAATCACGCAACGTTGCGAAAATGACCCGAGTCCAACAACGAATCTTTCAGGAGCCGAATATTCCTTACGCATGTCGAGATGCGAAATTTCATATCCGATCACACCAATAATCCAGTTCGACCAAAGAAAATTAGCATCCAACTCCCCTAGGGATCCTAAAATTGCTTAAGTCCCAGAGATACGAAAATTCGCAACCCCCACTGCTACTATCCTCATTCTCTCTTATCTCCTCCTTCTCCCTTATCGAATCGCCTCACGAATGTTGAATCCTAGGGATGCAAAATCTAAATTTGTATCTCAGGGACTTTGTCCTCGCAGAATCTTCGTCTCCCACAAAGCACTTCGAACACCCCCAAAAGACGCCTCGCCTCCTCCTCGAGACGCCATGACCGAATCCAGTGCCATGGTCTCAAGCTCCAAACTCCACGAAGACACAAACTCGAAACTGGATCGAACAAGTGCACAGGAGTATAACCCTATCTAAGTTTAATTCAGTTGAGAGTTGTTGGAGTTCATATGCTGTATGCGGTGTGTTTGTTTCGAAGGAAAGTGCTCAGGTTTCTGGGATGCGAGTTTATGCCAAGTGAAGGATGAGAAATTTCATATCCGAGCATTTATATGAAGGGGGAGGTTTGGAAGGATGCAAAATCATATCCCTCGGGATACAAAATTTCATTTCCCCTAGGGTACGATTTCGGGAGGTTCAAAAGTACTTGACTCAACTCAAAGAACCTCATGTCAAGACAAGACGTACTTTTGGGGGCAAGTGTTAACTGGCTTTTTGGCCCGGTTTCCAAAAAGGCTCACACGACTCGGCCTATCACGCGGTGCAACAACCCAAAGCGTCGCCAAGATACTTAAGATTCATGCTCGGAGGGATTTACGCGAGTGTAGACCTCACAGCTCCTCGAGAAGACCCCCACTAGGGCAATTTCATATTCCCCATATGCACAAACTCCTCGCATTTCGTTTCCTATAGGATACAAATTTCTTATCCCTCAGGGTATGAATTTTGTATTTCTCGAGGTATGAATTTTGTATCCCCTGGATACGAATAAAAACCTACTATGTTGGGATATGAATTCTGGCCTGTAGGCCCCGTTTCTCACCTACTCCACTACATATAAATATCTTTTGACCTCACATACGAAAGAGGTGGTGTAACACCCCGTGTATTCTATAACTGTGGAATTAACAAATTAAAGTATAATTAATTTGAAATCAAAGAACTAAGGGAAACGGGATACGCCATTGCATTCGTCTCGGAAAAATACGCGAAATAGAGTCCGAGTTTTCGAAAAACGGAGTCCGTATGAAGAAGATATAGCCTCCGGAAGTTTCTGAATTAAGTTTAAAATTCAAACAGAATAAAATAAGGTCAGAAAAATAAGTTTAAATTTGAAAATGGGGCCCAATTGGCCAGGGCGGAAAAAGGCCCGCCTGATGCAACCAAGTCGACAGGGCTGTCGACCTGGTCTAACCAGGTCGACAGGGCTGTCGACAGGGCTGTCGACAGGGCTGTCGACCTGGTCCAGAGCCAGGTCGAACCCAGCCCAACCTGGCTGGCCTATTCTATGTTGGTCGATTTTCAGAAGTCTGCTTTGTCATTAGGGCTAGGTGGCAAGCTCTAATTGGTCCCTCTTTCGAATGAATGGCTACGATCAATCCAAGCAACATCGATGGCCCTAATCAGTTCATAAACTCTATAAAATGACTCTAGACTCTACCTAGGTTTCTTACACAATTCTCTAGCCTCCATTGCTCTCTTCTTCTAATAAAAATAAATAAAAATGGCGTTGCTGCTCTGCTGGAATTAAAACTAGAAGATAATCAACATCAGCCTAAGCAACTCAATTCAAACTAGAGATTAAAGTTTCTGCAAAGATTCTACAACAAGTTAAAGTTCTTTCTTTAATCCAATCAAGGCAAGTACAGTTATTTTCCGCTATAAACGTTAATTATAATTTTGATATGTTTTTAATTCTGAATCTGAGATTGTATATATATTCTCTTCTGTCAGATTTGTTTTTCTGTGACTGTTCTGTATCCCTTTTCTTCTTTTCTGTTTTTATAGCCAGGCTACCACGAGCCTGTGCCTAATCTTATAAGAGATGAACGTATGAACGCAAATTTTGGGATAAATAATGAATGATGCGAAATTTGACAAGACTAAATTGAATGTATGACTTTAGGTCTGAGGCATAAAATATATTGGACATATGCATAAATTTGACTATGAACATATGATTTATGCATGTTGTATGCATAGTTATGTTGTAATTTAGAACTGTAATTAATGAGCATATGTTGTAAACTAGATTTGGATCTATGCATATTCTATGATAGAAGAAAAGAGGAACCATTGTAAGATTACATATGATTTGAGACTTTGGACAAAATGCATATAAAAGTCAAGATATGATTTTTAGAAGATATGATTTAGAGATTTATATTGTTGGGTATAGTTTGCATAATGATTCATGACTCAAAAAGAAGAAAATATGGAAACTTAGGTGTAAAGATTTACATTAATTAGGATATCTATTATTGTGATTACACCTAAATAGGGATTTTTGGATATATGGCATGCATTGAAATTAATGGTTATATTTGGTATAATTTATATGTGAATCTGCTGTAAAATGCTAGTTTAACAAAAATTGGAACATATGTTATATGGCAAATTATGTCCATATTCTGCGCTTATGCAAACATGGAGTATATGTTGTGAATCATGAAAATTATGTAAGCATATGAATTTAGGCCAATTTATGATTGGGCAAGGCATGTAAATAGAACTTTTAGAAATATTAAATTTGCTAAATCTGCTAATTTGTCAAGTTGCCTAAACTACTAGTTTTGTTATATTGCTTAGACTGCTAATTAGATTGAAATGCCTAATCTGTTAAATTTGTCGGTTGAAATGCCTAACCTGTTATATGCCAAAATCTGCTAAGTTGCTAAATCTGTTAAATCCGTTAAGTCATATAAAATCTGTTATCTGCTATGTTGATATAATCATCCTGTTATTGATATAATCTGAATTGGCATATATATTGGGTGTGCGCATAAACGGTAAATTATTAATTAATTGGCCGCAAAGATAAACATGGCTAACTCGAGGTTAGAATGAGTTTGCGGCGTAAATCTGCCCGGAACCGCCCGGCACATCCAGTGGCCGCAAACAATAGGTTCTAATGTGAGAAGTTAGTCATAACATGCGTAAGACACGAGGTTAGGTCTGGCTTGTGGCAGAAGTCTGCCCGGAACCGCCCGACATATCCAGCGGCCACAAGCTACCGACCTAATGTGAGAGGTCTGTGCATTAATAATTAATTAATGCAAATCTAAGATAAGAATGACGTCTAAAACGTATTGGGGAAAAATAGGGTTAAACCAAAGGGATTAATAGATGTAGTAAAACCCGTCCATGAATCTGTAGGCCCAATACAAAGTTAGACAAATCTGAAAAATCTGTACATCTGATCCGTTAGTCTGAAAACTTGTTAACTTAATTTGTGAATTAGTAAATCTGAATTCTGTATGTCTGAACTTGTAAACAAGTTAATCTGAAATCTGTTAGTCTGGGGACACAAGGTTAGGAGGGGAATTACTTGTGTCATCTGTTGTTTGGGACCCATATTAGTCAGTAACCCTTTCTGGTATCAAAACTTTGACCCAACAGTAAGTAGGGTCCGGGCACGCTTACTGAACTAATTATAAGAGGTTCATTCTGATAATGGCGAGGGGTGTTGATGGTGCGTTCCAACCGGGTCATGTGCGTGCATGGATCCCGGTCTGCCTCTGAGGATGTAAGACGCCGTGACATCTGTAAATAGGTCTGTGCCAATTGGTTGTCACTTTAGGGAGTGATACACCCTACTGTGGGGCCGACACAGGATATTTATGTATTAGGGAGCCGATCGCTTGGGGTAGGGTTTTAGGGTACGCTTAGTTCTGTCTGTTTCTGTTGGTACCGTCTGTTTCTGTTGGGTGGTAACACCTGTCTGTTTCTGTGTGGTACCGTCTGTTCGGGTGGTAAAGGCCCATTACTAGTGTACACCTAATTCCACATTCTGTTCCCATAGGGATAAATATGTTTCTTCTTCTGTCTGTTTCTGATCGGGTAGTAAAGGCCCATTATTAGCATTCTGTTTCTGTTAAAGTATTCTGTACCCGTTCCTGCTTCAATTTAGACAATAGGGTGACACCTAATTTTGCTATACTATTATTAGTGCAGAGAAGTGTAAAACAATAGTTTATACCATTCTGTTTTTCTGTTATATCTGCTACACCTGTTATAGTTATCTCACATCCAGTTTTATGTTCATATCATATTATTATTATCTGTTCATATGCTGAAAGTCACTGGACTTGCCAGACTTTTTGTCTGACCCTTGTTGTTTCGCCTCCTTTCTTCCGTTTCCCCCCCAGGTTATCCAAGGAGGGAAATACTTTAGCTTGATCCGGATTTCTCTTTGCTTGAAGTGCTTAAAGTATGGCTTGGCTCTGTATAGCTTCCGTTCCATGGGGATTATGATTTTAAACTATGCATTTTGAAGGCTTTTGTACAAGACTGATATTTTGTACTTGAATTCTGAAATTGAAAGGATGTAACCATATTAATTTCTGTTTCCGCTGTAATAAAGTTAAAATTTTTCAAGTACTGTTTTACTGTCTTGTAAGTTTCTGTTCTGCTTACTAAAATGCTCCACCAAAGTTAAGGCATTCCCTTTGTGAGTGACCTTAACGGAGGTGTGGTGTTACACTTGGTATCAGAGCTGAAGGTTACCAGATTGGGTAAAGTTTTTGAAAACTGTTTTCAAAAAGGTTTTGGAAGGAAGTATTTTCAAAAAAGAAAATAAAGCTTATTTTGGAAAACATGATCCCCAAGAGCCATATATCTTTCTTTCAGTCCTTTTTGTATTGAACCTTTCCTTTTTCATTCCAGCATGTCTGAAGCATCTGAGATACCAGAGGGTGTTCATGTACCCGGTTGGTTTCGTCAATATCTTGAGGCTAGGACCGCCGCTGCAGGTCCAGCAAATGATCCCCCTCCTCCACCCCCTCCTCGTGCAATTGCTTTCTCAAAGATCTGTAGAGATTTTAGGGCCATGGGTGGGAAGGATTTCAAAGGAACTGAATCATTCGTAGAAGCAAGGAATTGGCTCAAAGAAACTGAGGATCTATTCGTTATCTTCGAGGTGGACGATAGGCAGAAGGTACAGTTGGCAGTATGGCTGCTCAAAGACGAAGCTTCCTACTGGTGGGAAGTCACTAACGCCGAGAGGCCGGTTGAGACATGGATGGATTTCAGAACAAGGTTTGAGACAAAATTCCTCTCGCAAGCTGAACGAAGTTTACAATTGGAAAAGTTCTTGTCTCTTAAGCAAGGAAGTATGACGGTCAAGGAATACGTCAACCAGTTCAACCAACTAGCAAGATTCAGATTGGATTTAGTCAACACTCAGCATAAAAAGGCTCTTCGCTTTGTTAAAGGATTGAATGAGCCACTGCACAGCCTAGCCATGACCCATGTACACATGGGAGCAACTTACGAGAAATTGGTGGATATGGCACTACTGCACGAGGAAGACAAGGGCCCGAAAGAGACAAAGAAGGAAGAACCACAGAATAAGAAAGCGGGGCCCAAAAAGGAAACACAAAAGAAGGATGAGAAGTCCGAAGATAAGAAGGGGAAAAAGTGCTTTACTTGTGGGAGCTCAACTCATCTGAATAAGGATCGCAGAAAAAGGAAGGGCGCTTGCTTCAACTGTGGGGAGATGGGACACTTCACTAGGGACTGCCCGAAGAGACGAGGACAAGGAGGGCAGGCGAACACTCTTGAGGCTAGTGGCTAGGATAGAAATAGGAAAATCTCTATAGTAGGTTTAATTTCTTTATCTGATTATGGAGTTAAGACTTTTTCTGATTCTGGTATTTTGATTTTGTAATCGATACTCTGCACTTTAATACTAGTATTATTTCTGAATTCCGCTATAGACTCAGACCCATAATGGTTATGGATCATCTGTTTGAGATTGGGGTTTGAGGGATATCTGTGTTAGGCGTCAAGTATGACGCATACATTCTGAGTTTTCGTGGGGTATGATTTTATCATGCTTAGCTTCCTAAGAATCATTAGGGAACCTGATCTGTACCAGTAGTCTGTAAATATCTATATACTTTTTATAGGATTTCCAGTTTTGACATTGTCTAAAGAAGGTAATCCTCTGGGTGTCAATTTGATGTTGGTTTCGGTCTTTGGGGCCGATACTTAGGACCCATGTCTAATGGGAACCAAATTTTCGTTCTATCTGTACTCGCTTCCATCATTCGACTTTATCCTATCGATCGAATATTTGAACTTTAGGTAGAAACTAATGGGTGTAAACATGTGTTTGAGACATGTTATGTTTGATGGTTGCAAGTGGATGCAAGTGGTTGCTAGTGGTTGCCCGTGGATGCATATACACACACTAGGCACTAGATCGGCTCGAAAACACTCTCATACTGCATATGGATGGGTGAGCATTTTTCAATTCTTGTGGATGCAAATTGGTTGATTCAGCACATGGATGTTGCATTTGAGTGAATGGTTGTGCACTCATATAGAAATAATATATATCATCAGAATTCTATTGCATACATGTTGGACTCATGGCACTGACATAATTCGCATTAAGGAGGTCAACTGAATCAGTAGACCGCCTGATCTTTGCATTAGGTAAGGAACATATACACACACTTTTGCATATGTTCATACAACATTAGAAGTTTTCTAAGGACAATGGATGCTTGTGGATGATGGTTGAGTAGATGGGTGATTGGATGGTAGGACACATTCTTCTTAACTTGAAGATTTCGGGGACGAAATCCTTTTAAGTGGGGGAGAATGTAACACCCCGTGTATTCTATAACTGTGGAATTAACAAATTAAAGTATAATTAATTTTAAATCAAAGAACTAAGGGAAACGGGATACGCCATTGCATTCGTCTCGGAAAAATACGCGAAATAGAGTCCGAGTTTTCGAAAAACGGAGTCCGTATGAAGAAGATATAGCCTCCAGAAGTTTCTGAATTAAGTTTAAAATTCAAACAGAATAAAATAAGGTCAGAAAAATAAGTTTAAATTTGAAAATGGGGCCCAATTGGCCAGGGCGGAAAAAGGCCCGCCTGATGCAACCAAGTCGACTGGGCTGTCGACCTGGTCTAACCAGGTCGACAGGGCTGTCGACAGGGCTGTCGACAGGGCTGTCGACAGGGCTGTCGACCTGGTCCAGAGCCAGGTCGAACCCAGCCCAACCTGGCTGGCCTATTCTATGTTGGTCGATTTTCAGAAGTCTGCTTTGTCATTAGGGCTAGGTGGCAAGCTCTAATTGGTCCCTCTTTCGAATGAATGGCTACGATCAATCCAAGCAACATCGATGGCCCTAATCAGTTCATAAACTCTATAAAATGACCCTAGACTCTACCTAGGTTTCTTACACAATTCTCTAGCCTCCATTGCTCTCTTCTTCTAATAAAAAAAAATAAAAATGGCGTTGCTGCTCTGCTGGAATTAAAACTAGAAGATAATCAACATCAGCCTAAGCAACTCAATTCAAACTAGAGATTAAAGTTTCTGCAAAGATTCTACAACAAGTTAAAGTTCTTTCTTTAATCCAATCAAGGCAAGTACAGTTATTTTCCGCTATAAACGTTAATTATAATTTTGATATGTTTTTAATTCTGAATCTGAGATTGTATATATATTCTCTTCTGTCAGATTTGTTTTTCTGTGACTGTTCTGTATCCCTTTTCTTCTTTTCTGTTTTTATAGCCAGGCTACCACGAGCCTGTGCCTAATCTCATAAGAGATGAACGTATGAACGCAAATTTTGGGATAAATAATGAATGATGCGAAATTTGACAAGACTAAATTGAATGTATGACTTTAGGTCTGAGGCATAAAATATATTGGACATATGCATAAATTTGACTATGAACATATGATTTATGCATGTTGTATGCATAGTTATGTTGTAATTTAGAACTGTAATTAATGAGCATATGTTGTAAACTAGATTTGGATCTATGCATATTCTATGATAGAAGAAAAGAGGAACCATTGTAAGATTACATATGATTTGAGACTTTGGACAAAATGCATATAAAAGTCAAGATATGATTTTTAGAAGATATGATTTAGAGATTTATATTATTGGGTATAGTTTGCATAATGATTCATGACTCAAAAAGAAGAAAATATGGAAACTTAGGTGTAAAGATTTACATTAATTAGGATATCTATTATTGTGATTACACCTAAATAGGGATTTTTGGATATATGGCATGCATTGAAATTAATGGTTATATTTGGTATAATTTATATGTGAATCTGCTGTAAAATGCTAGTTTAACAAAAATTGGAACATATGTTATATGGCAAATTATGTCCATATTCTGCGCTTATGCAAACATGGAGTATATGTTGTGAATCATGACAATTATGTAAGCATATGAATTTAGGCCAATTTATGATTGGGCAAGGCATGTAAATAGAACTTTTAGAAATATTAAATTTGCTAAATCTGCTAATTTGTCAAGTTGCCTAAACTACTAGTTTTGTTATATTGCCTAGACTGCTAATTAGATTGAAATGCCTAATCTGTTAAATTTGTCGGTTGAAATGCCTAACCTGTTATATGCCAAAATCTGCTAAGTTGCTAAATCTGTTAAATCCGTTAAGTCATATAAAATCTGTTATCTGCTATGTTGATATAATCATCCTGTTATTGATATAATCTGAATTGGCATATATATTGGGTGTGCGCATAAACGGTAAATTATTAATTAATTGGCCGCAAAGATAAACATGGCTAACTCGAGGTTAGAATGAGTTTGCGGCGTAAATCTGCCCGGAACCGCCCGGCACATCCAGTGGCCGCAAACAATAGGTTCTAATGTGAGAAGTTAGTCATAACATGCGTAAGACACGAGGTTAGGTCTGGCTTGTGGCAGAAGTCTGCCCGGAACCTCCCGGCATATCCAACGGCCACAAGCTACCGACCTAATGTGAGAGGTCTGTGCATTAATAATTAATTAATGCAAATCTAAGATAAGAATGACGTCTAAAACGTATTGGGGAAAAATAGGGTTAAACCAAAGGGATTAATAGATGTAGTAAAACCCGTCCATGAATCTGTAGGTCCAATACAAAGTTAGACAAATCTGAAAAATCTGTACATCTGATCCGTTAGTCTGAAAACTTGTTAACTTAATTTGTGAATTAGTAAATCTGAATTCTGTATGTCTGAACTTGTAAACAAGTTAATCTGAAATCTGTTAGTCTGGGGACACAAGGTTAGGAGGGGAATTACTTGTGTCATCTGTTGTTTGGGACCCATATTAGTCAGTAACCCTTTCTGGTATCAAAACTTTGACCCAACAGTAAGTAGGGTCCAGGCACGCTTACTGAACTAATTATAAGAGGTTCATTCTGATAATGGCGAGGGGTGTTGATGGTGCGTTCCAACCGGGTCATGTGCGTGCATGGATCCCGGTCTGCCTCTGAGGATGTAAGACGCCGTGACATCTGTAAATAGGTCTGTGCCAATTGGTTGTCACTTTAGGGAGTGATACACCCTACTGTGGGGCCGACACAGGATATTTATGTATTAGGGAGCCGATCGCTTGGGGTAGGGTTTTAGGGTACGCTTAGTTCTGTCTGTTTCTGTTGGTACCGTCTGTTTCTGTTGGGTGGTAACACCTGTCTGTTTCTGTGTGGTACCGTCTGTTCGGGTGGTAAAGGCCCATTACTAGTGTACACCTAATTCCACATTCTGTTCCCATAGGGATAAATATGTTTCTTCTTCTGTCTGTTTCTGATCGGGTAGTAAAGGCCCATTATTAGCATTATGTTTCTGTTAAAGTATTCTGTACCCGTTCCTGCTTCAATTTAGACATTAGGGTGACACCTAATTTTGCTATACTATTATTAGTGCAGAGAAGTGTAAAACAATAGTTTATACCATTCTGTTTTTCTGTTATATCTGCTACACCTGTTATAGTTATCTCACATCCAGTTTTATGTTCATATCATATTATTATTATCTGTTCATATGCTGAAAGTCACTGGACTTGCCAGACTTTTTGTCTGACCCTTGTTGTTTCGCCTCCTTTCTTCCGTTTCCCCCCCAGGTTATCCAAGGAGGGAAATACTTTAGCTTGATCCGGATTTCTCTTTGCTTGAAGTGCTTAAAGTATGGCTTGGCTCTGTATAGCTTCCGTTCCATGGGGATTATGATTTTAAACTATGCATTTTGAAGGCTTTTGTACAAGACTGATATTTTGTACTTGAATTCTGAAATTGAAAGGATGTAACCATATTAATTTCTGTTTCCGCTGTAATAAAGTTAAAATTTTTCAAGTACTGTTTTATCTGTCTTGTAAGTTTCTGTTCTGTTTACTAAAATGCTCCACCAAAGTTAAGGCATTCCCTTTGTGAGTGACCTTAACGGAGGTGGGGTGTTACAGGTTGACATTTGCTTGATTTGACATCTTGAGAGGAAAATTCAAGACTTTGGACACCACTAAAGCCTCTTGAAGCTTGAGGAAGAAGAAACTCCCTCTTTCTCCAAGCTTTGAACTTGCAGACAGCGAAGACTTCCGAGAAGAAAGATTAATAGAACTTAATTAATCATTATAACCCCTTGTAATGATGATGTCCATCATTGTAATCCTTCAATAGTGAATAAAATCAACAAAGCCTTCAAAGTTCACGTAGGTTCAATCTGAACCAAACCACTATAAACATCGTGTTCTTTACTTTCCGTACGCGAAACTTTATTTTCGATTGTTCTGAAATCTACGGGTGTCGCGCCACTTTTGCGCGTCAACATTTACCGTTTGGCAAATACTGTTACCGTACTGTTTTTACTGGTAAACCAAAATTGCTTACCATTACCGTTACCGATCGATTGATATACTGAAGACTAGTATACTGATAATTTGGTAACCGTTATATCGGTAAAGGGAAATTATCATTTGTCCATCAAAGTTAATATCATTATATTATTTTGTACACAGTTCATCTTTATTATATTATATGTAGTGCTAGTTTATAAGGAAAACATAAATGAGAAAGAAAATAAGTGTACCTGAAATTATTTCACATAATCATTGAACTAAATATAATTATTTATTTCGTTCTAAATGCATGTAATAAAGCATATTGGATGGATATACATATATTTTCAGTTAACTTTTAAAATTACCATTGGTTCTGGTATTAAAAAAACGTTACCGATAATGTATTATTAAAAATGCTAAATTTACCGTTATCATATTGTTTTAACTAGTATACTTATTTCAACTAGAAATCTGTATTAGTTTAATGATAGTGCAACCTTGCTCGTGCGCCTACCAATGGTATGATTGAGTAGCTCTGACTAAATTTTGGGAGGCTTGGAAGGTCGAGTGCAAAAAATAATTGGTTGTGCAAGGCATACGATTGCCCTTCCTAATTGTAGGCAGTTCTGACGATCAACTGTGCCGCTCTACGCGATCATGGCTACATCTTCTCGAGTTCAAAAATTGATGCTCCATTTTTCCTCGAACTCTCCGCGACGATTTTTCTCCACGATTAGAAATTTCGCCTCTTCAAGCTCTATTCCGTTTAATTTTGAGGTGGGATACATTATCACTTCTTTTCCTTTATTTTTTTTTTCGAGTATACAACCGAAATTTGCTGCTTTCTTAGTACCCAGATTTCTTCCGTTACCTTTTTTGTCCTTGTGTGCAAGGTTTTAGTTGATTTTGATTGTTAAATTAAATCATGTAGCATACTTAGTTTTGTAGGAGTGTTGTTATTTACGCACCACAAATGGATAAGGGGATACGTCTGAAAATAGAATTCGGTATAACTCTACATTTTTTTTTTTTTACTTTTTCCACTTTCGACAGCAAACACATGTAATAGAGCCGTAGACAGAAAAATGAAATCCAATCCACGAAATAATTTGATCTGTGGACAGCATCATCGTGGTAAATGTCGTAATGCCAGAGGAATCATTACCGCAAGACATAGAGGGGGAGGTCATAAGCGTCTATACCGTAAAATCGATTTTCAACGGAATGAAAAAGGTAGAATCGTAAACATAATTAGAAAAAATTCTATTGGAATGGAAGAAATTAGTAAAAAGGAATCTAGATGGTCATACAAATTAACAGATGATTTGGAAGAAGAAGATGAAGAAGAATCGACTCCACCGAATTTAAAGGTCAAACTTAGCTATACCCCCACCCCACCAAATTCTGTGAATAAATACGGCACACCCTTACCGAATTTCACACGTCCTCCCCTTATTCAAAACGGGTGTGCCATTAACAATTCGTTTTTGGAGTACCGGTGATAGGAGGTTTTGAAAGTAAAGTATCCGCGGTCAGAAATATTTTGATTGGTTTAAGTGTTATAACAGATCGATACATACTCTAGAATCCAACAGTTTAAGAAGTTTTTCACAAAAGCAACGCTACATATGCCACATTATATTCATTGAAAATTTCTTGTTTTAGGATAATAATAAGTTTTATATAAAGCAATTCAAAATAGTTAGTTTTGAAGATAATTTACAAGAAAATGATAAATTCATCAATCTTTTTTAGTTATACAGAAAAAATGATAAATTCATTTATTATTATTCTAGTATAACTGAAAATTCATTTATCTTTTTCTTAATAATTTTCCTTAAAATATTTTTTTCAAATTCTCGTCTTTGAAATTTACTAGGCCCGACTAAGTAAATCTTTAAGTGAAAATCCCCTTAATTATTATTATTATTATTATTATTATTATTATTATTATTATTATTATTTAGTTTTGTGAAGATTAATTTTCCAACATAATTAACTGAGGTATAACTGAAAAAAGGTTAGAATCCTCAAAATAACACACTTTAACGAGTTGAGATTTGCCACTAAAATTACATTTCATCGGTTTTATAATCAGTAGTTACTAATGGGAGAAAAAAACCCCATAAGTAGTGATTATGCCAAGACCTGAATACCGAGTCATCCACAACCAGTCAAAACCGATAAAAAAGAAACTTTCAATCGAAGAGTTTTGCAGTAGCAGCTATGAAAGGTTTTGAAGATGTTGGTTTTGATTGATGATGGTAGTCATTTTGATTGATTTGTAGGAATGGTTGTTACAGTCTATCAATACATGCTTACGCTTGTAGGGATATAAATGGAAAAAAAGTCAACCTTTCATACCACCCAATTTGATTGTACGATGATTACCATCAAAACTACACTACCGTTTTTTACCTATTATATAACTAATAATGACTAGCATGCAAAAAAAATACAAAGATTATGATGACCCCTAAATATAAAGTCATCCGAAACCAGTTAAAAATCAGTATGAACAAAATAGCTCTCATCTTTTATTATTCTGTTAATTTGGTCTATTGATAGAGATTCAACTTCATTCTCAGCTTGTTTATAACTGCTGTATTAGATGTGTAATTGAATGTTTAATGTATGATACTATAAACGCAGAGAGTTGGATTCATAGGGCTTGGAAACATGGGTTCTCGTATGGCCATTAATCTAGCTAATAATGGTTATAAAGTCACCGTATATGACATGTAAGTCTTCATGTCTTGATTTAGATCTTTTGCTGCTAGTAATCACAAGTACTAAGCACATTGTATGTGGTTTCAAAATATATGTGAAATGTATGGTATCAGAAAAGCTATAAGTCATGTGTTTTAAGCATATAAAATGATTTTCTTTATATTTGTAGAGAACAGGTATTTCTCAAGTTAAAATGATCAAGTTGTTGCGAAGATTCAGTCTTGTTAATGGATGTTTTCAGATACGAATAATGTCATATTCACATAGAAATCATTTTCGGATATTGAACATTTGTGGATACAGGTAGATATCAAATATTTATCATTGGTGTTGATAACCTATAACTAGTAGAAAAACATAATATATTTTTTTTGGTTTAACATTAATTTTGTATAGTCTTATTAATCATTAAAGTATGAAAAAGAAACAAATATAATGTTTATAAATAGTTTTGAGCAATTAATATGAATTAAATGCATAAACTTGAACTACTAACTTAATAGTAAATATCAAGATTGTAAAGATCGCTAGGTGGATGCTAGGCGGTAAGCATAGACTAAAGATTAATCGGTGAGATGGGGATTAATCAAGGATTAACCAAAGCCAGATATTTTTGATAAAATCATGCATTTTGGATAAAATTTTAATATTTTATTTAGTATTAGCTTATCCACAATGGTATATCATAGGTTTTGTTGGATCTTGATGCAAAGATTGAGATAAAATCGCTAGAAACAATTTTTTTGATGCTTATAAGAGACATCAAACCTAAATTAATGCATAAATGACGCCTATAAATATGTTTATATGCTTATATAATATAGAGAGCATCATTTATGCAGATTAGTCAAAAATTGGGGCGGTGAGTTAAGCCTAGCGTCTGGCAAGAGTTTTTTTTTTTTTTTTTTTTTTTTTTTTTTTTTTTTTTTTTTTTTTTTTCAACATCGGTAAATATACATTTTTCTTTGCACTAACATACATAATATGAACTATAATCTTGATAAAAACCAATGGGTAATCTTTCAACGTAGGCGCCCTTATGTCTTCCTTATGTTTTTCAAATGCTAGATATTTATTTGCTTTTTAGATATGGATGCATACAAATTTAATATTATGAATATTAGGCTGTGGTTCTTAAAATCAAACTTAATACACAAAACTCCTTAAAAAAGACTGTAAGTTAGTCTTTAGAATTTAATTATCAAATAATTGCATATAATTATGCAATAGTTTAGTGAATAATTACTGACATTTATATTCAAACATTATATGCTGACATTTCATTGAATTATTGCGGAAATTTCTGCAAAATTTTCGTTGAATTATTGTTGAAATGTCTGCAAATTTTGGATCCAACTGCATAAATGTCTGCAATTATTTACCGAGTAGTTGCTTCAATTTATGCAAATATTCAGTAACTTAATTCTAGCGATCTAATTTACATATATTTTTTTAACAAGAATTTTTGCTGGTTTATTTATTTATTTATTTAAATTTGACGGAGACTTTAGTCAAACTGTTCATTTAATATTTTTGGGGATCCATTGACAGGCTTAAAATTTTGGGTTTAACAACCAAACGTCAACACATAATTATAGCAAACAATGGAAGGCTTTCAATTGTTATAAGATGTACAACAAAACAACTAATCAGTATATCAATCGAGTCTCAACTAATCTGAGCACAAAACCAATCACAAAAGAAAATGTATAGCAATTACGAAAGTTAATAATGTACGAGATCCGTAGTTCGACTAAAAACATGTTTGCATCCACCATGGAGGAGACAGTTTTGTTAATATCGTTGAAGGTGTACCAAAGGTTGCTTACAACTGATCGCTAAATTTGCAAATTCTCAGTAGATTTGATTTGTATGGAAGTGAAGAAGAATAATGAAAAAGAACTCGTGTTATTTCCAAACTTGCCTTTTTTTTCCTTGATCAAAAATAGATGTCAAATCTGATGTCATATGGATCCTTTAGTTAACAAAATCCAAAATTGTCCTTGATATTTTACACGTTTGCATTTTGGACAAACTCAGAAATCTAAATGTTACTTTAGGATGTCTGAATTCGATGAATTAATTCTGGATATGCACTCCAAAAACCATGTGCATACCGCTAATTCAAACAGCAATAACTTTGAGTTCCTTTACTCCAAATCGCAAACGGTTTTCTTCATACGAAGCTAATTAACTCTCTTACATCTGACCCATAGTGTGGCAATATACAACATAAGTAACTTTCCATGACCAATTATCCGACTCTTTGATTCATTTTTTTAATTAAAAAACTGGCTATTTTGGTGAAATAAGATTCACAAAATATTTACCCATTTTATTGGTAGAGAACTAGAGCTCAATGTCTTGCTATAATGAAGCTGTAATGAGTCACCACTGCCCACTGACCACCTTACTTTATTTTTGAGGAACTTACAGTCAGTATCAATGATCGATTTTCTTGAAGTAAAAGAGATCTTGTGTTCTGTTTGTCTACTTTCTCTGTACCCATGACAACTTCGAACCTTAAAGCAACTTTCAAGGCAACCATTTTCCATTTTAGTTACTCAAACCTGATGCATATTACAAGCTGATTTCGACTTATGTCTTCTTTGTAGTAAACACAATGCATTGAAGAGATTTTCAGAGATGGGAATGACTACAAAAGAAACTCCTTTGGAGGTTGCAGAATCAAGTGATGTTGTGATAACAATGTTACCTTCACCATCTCATGTTAGTACTTGAAAAAAAACAACATTTTTTCTTCACAACTACGTTATTTATGATCTTGTAGTTAGGAATATGTTTAAAGTTTGACTTTTTTTTGTAGCCTTGTTTTCATAAATCAAATTAACTAATTTGCCAATCATTTTTTTTTTTTTTTTTTTTTTTTGTTTTTTGCAAATAAGCTAGTATTACTTGAATATTCCTGATATCCAATTTTTCTTGCAGGTGTTGGATGTCTTCACTAAAAAAGATGGCTTACTGACTAATGAAAGTCATTTAAGGCCGTGGTTATTTATCGACTCTTCTACAGTTGATCCACACACATCGAGAGATCTGTCGGCCAAGATCTCTAAATACTTAATTAAAGAAAACAAAGGTCTTACTCTACATAGCAGAATCCCTTCGATGTGATACTTATATTTTTGGAACTTCATTATAGAAAACATAAGGTCGTATAATTTGTATACTGATTTTCTTACGTAGGCAGCATTTCTAATCCAGTATTTTTGGATGCTCCTGTGTCTGGAGGTGTCCCTGGAGCAGAATCTGGCACACTTACTTTCATGGTACAGCATACTGTTTCTATGCAACTTATCTCATACATCCACAACACCAACACCAACACCACCACCAACAGCAACAACAACTAAGCCATAAATCTCAGACAAGATGATCTCTCATACATGTCCACGATGTAGTTTAATATATTAACACAAAAATGGTGGTGATTTTGATTTCAGATGGTTTGCTGTGATGATTTTGTAATGCAATAGTTGTTCCTAGTTGTATAGGTTGGTGGGCCAGAGGTAGCATACGAAGCAGCCAAGCCTTTATTTCTATCAATGGGCAAAAACTCAGTTTACTGTGGGAGCTCTGGAAATGGTTCTGTAAGTCTTCCCCTCAACCCATAAAGTGAAACTGAAACTCCATGTACAACATTTACATTTAAAACGTGTTTTGTAGGCAGCTAAGATTTGTAATAATTTGGTTGCTGCTGTCAGCATGCTTGGGGTTTCAGAAGCTTTGGTGCTTGGTCAAAATTTGGGTATTTCGGTTGCCACTTTAACAGAAATTGTTAACTCATCAAGTGCAAGATGCTGGAGTAGGTACATGTTTATCTAACTGTGTAGTCATTGCCACGGATAGTCCCATGTTAGTCGATCTGTGTAGTATGTAGCACTTAATATAATGATTTTTTTATATATAAATGTTAGCTTGTCACTTTATTAGGTGGTTCTCTAATAGTTATTCAGCGTGGATGTGTAGACACAGAATGTTACTCAGCCTTCCGTTTAACTTCGCTATTATATATGACTGGAAGAATCAAACTCAGAATTTTTTATTGTAGAATCAAATTTTGAAACACCATTACCAGGATACATCTTCTATGAAACGGAACTTATATCTTCTATGTTCATATAGTCATATGACTGTAGTTATGTGTTGACAGTGATACCTACAATCCAGTTCCTGGAGTGATGCCTGGGTTGCCTTCATCAAGAAATTATGATGGTGGCTTTTCATCCAAGCTTATGGTCAGTTGATCTCCCTTGAATTTTCTCCACTCAATGCTATTTTTTTTTTTTTTTTTTTTTTTAAATATTACCAGGTTTGATTTAAATTCATTTCATGTAAATTTCAATTATACCTGACTTTTAAAATTATGACCCCTTGTAGCTAACGTCTGGTTTCCCCTCTCTGTCCACATCTGAACAGGAGTATATATATTTGTGGCTTGGTAAATGTTATTTTTTATGCAGGCAAAAGATTTAGGATTGGCAATTGAAGCAGCCAAGGAGGTCAATATTAAACATCCATTTACTTCCAATGCTTTTCACATGTACGTATTTTTATAACTCAAAATATACTTAAATCTGACAAAAATGCTTTGTTGGTTATTTAATGTACAATTTCATTACAGATATACAGAAATGTGCGAGAAAGGATATGGTTGTAAAGACTTCTCTTCTGTCTTTCACTACTATTATTCAGAAAGCGACTAAAGTTTGGAAATTCAAAGAATTGATGTTCTAGGTATCCAGGCATTAAGGCCATGAATTTAACTGTGTATGTGCATGCAATTGTAGTAGAAAATAATAACCAAACTTAAATTTACTACTAAACTTGAAAGCCACCATACAAGTTTATCTCTATACAAAATTTGCCATTGAAAACTTATGACATGACACATTTTCAAAACATATAAGTCAACCTATATGTTGGCACGTTACAATGAATAATATCAATATTTTACATTTCCCTTAATTTCGTCAAAGTTGACAGAACCTCTCTCATGTCTGGTCGCTCCTCGGCATCAAACCGCGTACAGGACAAAGCCAATCCTAATATATCGATACCTTTATTCTCTTCAGCTTTGCTTGGAAGTTGCATTTCATCATCCATGACACCAAGAACGCTTTCTACTCCAACATCAAAAGCTGTTTCCACGTACTTTTGTAGTGTTAATGATTCTCCATCCATTTCAATCGTCCCGGTTGGCCTTTTGCGTGTTATAAATTCCATCATAACTATCCCGAAACTGAATACATCGGATTTTTTCGTAATCTTTCTCATGTAAGCAAACTCTGAAACATTAAAATACAATAGAAATCCAGTAAATTACATGTATTTTTTTGGTAATAAGTGTATTGACCCAGAGGGAGTTATCGTGGTCGACCAAATTTATCGCTACCATTCTCTCTTTGACATATCAGTGATAAAAAAAGTTTCCTTTTCTAAATAACCTACTTTTTTAATCATCCATCTACCATGTAATAATGAACCATACTATGAACATTTTTACGATTTTTCATGCATTTGTACAATCATTATTCTATTCCTTTTTCATTTTTTTTCTTGGGTCAAATAAGTTACCCTTTATGTGGGTAGTTATGTTCTAAACTGAATTACTGAAATATGCATTAAAGCGAAAAAGATTAACCTGGAGCTATGTAGCCAATGGTACCCTGAAATCCTGTGGATGCAGTATGCTCATTGCTGCCAAACATGTGTGAGGTTCCAAAATCGCTGAGATGCGCATCCCAGTCTCCATCAAATAGAATATTAGAAGGCTTAAGATCACAGTGAACAATTGCGCAGCCATACCCAAAATGCAAATATACAAGAGCTTCCGCCACAGACACAAGCACCCGAAGCCGTTCATGTATTGTCCATCTCGATAAGTTCCCTTCCATTCCATGTAGAACATCATTCAGATTTCCATTTTCCATATATTCAAGCACTATTGCTCTCAGCTTCTCAGTCTGCCAGGCGTAGCCCACTATTTTAACCAGGTTTTTGTGCTTCAGTTGCACTAGAATTTTAAGCTCTCTTAAAAAACATCTGTTTGATTCGACTGGAAAGCCGGTTATGTTCAGTTTCTTGATCGCTATTGTTTCCCCATTCTCAAGCTTTCCTTTGTAAACCGTGCTCAGATTGCTTTCACCAATTATATTCTCAGAACTGAAAAGTTCTGTAGCTGCTGCTAACTCGTAACTCGAAAATTTCTTTAAACTTGGTACTATTGAATCCTCGCTTATTGCATTCTTACTGCTTTCTTTCTTTGTTTGATGCTTGCAGTAAATCAGTATAACAAAAATCAGTCCTAGTAGAATACTGAATGATACCAGCGTTGCAGTTATTATACATATCTTCGCTGTAGTAGAAATTCTTCTTCTGCTACTATCACTGTCACCATTTTTGCAGGGAGAGAAGTACTTTGATCCACACAGTGCGTAGTTTCCATCTAAATCTGACCTATTTAAGTTGGTAAACGCACCTCCATTAGGAACTAAACCGTCGAATCTGTTGAATGAAAGATCAAGGACTTTCAAATTCTTAAGACTTGCCAAACTTTGTGGTATATTCCCTATCAATTCATTGTGTGAAAGATTTAGTCTTTTAAGCATATCCAACTTCAGGAAAATATCATCCGATACCTTGCTTGATAAATTATTGTTCGAAAGGTCAAGTGAGTTCAAATTTCTACACCCTTTTAGAGAAGAAGGTATATTGCCAGATAAGTTATTATTGGAAAGATCGATGGATTGGACCATTACTAACGCTCCAAGATCACTAGGAATCGAACCGGTGAATAAATTATTCGATAGATTAAGATACAGCTGAAGATTTTTCATTCCTCCAAATACCGAACCAGGTATAGTTCCTTTAAGTCGATTGCTAGAAATATCTAAAGCCAATAGTTCAGTTAAATCTGCTAATGATTCTGGTATTGTTCCACTAAGCAAGTTGCCACGAAGATCTAAGTACGAAAGCGATTTAAGTTTAGATATTTCTTTCGGTATTTCACCTACAAACTTGTTGAGCCGTAGCTCGATTAAGTTAAGCTTTGTCAGTTTGAAAAGTTCTTTGGGAATAATGCCTTCAAAACAATTGTTTGATAGATACAACCCTTGAAGAAGTGATAATTTTGAAATTGTATGAGGAATTTTTCCTGCTAAACTGTTATAACTGAGTCCCAGCAGTAAAATTGATGTGAGATTCCCGATTTCTTCAGGTAACGTACCAGAGAATGAATTAAATGCAAGCAGCAAGGTACTAAGGTTGATAAGGTTTCCAATATTTGGACTGATAGTTCCTGAAAAACTGTTGCTGCTCAAATCGAGTGTAGTTAGCGAGCTACAGCTGTACAAGTCTTCAGGAACTAAACCCGACATTTTGTTTTCACTAACAGAGAAAAATGTCAGATTTACCAAGTTACTCAAACCCGAAGGAATTTCACCAGTTAGTTTATTATGGGTCATGCTTGCATTTGTAAGATGAAGGCAGTGTACAATGCTGGAAGGAATTGAACCATTTATCATGTTGTTGTGGATGACAAAATATTCCAGTTTTGAAAGTGAGCCCAAGTTCGAAGGAATGTGACCCGAGATGAAGTTAAAGCTTAAAGAAAAATAGGAAAGCTCAGTTAAGTTCATCAGCGATGAAGGAATAGTGCCTGTGAGCTTGTTTTCATGGAGAGTTAATCCTTTCAAAGAACTTAAAAGCCCAAGTTCTTTTGGTATAGAACCTGCTAACTCATTATTAGATAACCGCAAAGAGATCAAGGATTTACAGTTGGATAAAGATGAAGGAATAAAAGAAGAAAGGCTGTTATCAAAGAGTCTTAGACTTTGTAAGTTAACCAAATTTCCTAGCTCATGAGGAATGCTACCATTGAAATGATTTTGTTGAATATTCAATACAGTTAAGTTTGTGCACATCCCAAGCTCTTTTGGTATGTTACCCGAAAACTGATTTGTGAGAAGCTGAAGAATAAATAGATGTGAAAAATTACCTATGGCTTGTGGTAAATTCCCCGACAGTTGATTCATACTTAGATCAAGAGTCTTCATCTGTACAAGATTTGAAAAAGAAGGCGGCAGAGGACCAACCAAATTGTTTCGATAGGCTTCGAAGATTTGAAGTCCGACCAAGTTACCTATGTTTTCGGGTATCGACCCGGTTAGATTGTTTTCGGATAACCCTAAAGCAAACAAAGAAGTCAAGTTCGTTAAACTTGGAGGAATGCTTCCATGGAGAAAGTTCGTAGTTAAATCAAGAAGTTCGAGCTTTGTTAGTTTACCAAGCTCGGAAGGTATCAGACCCGAGAGAAGATTATTGGGTAAGACGAGTTGATTTAAATTGGTAATTTGAGATAGTTGAGTTGGGATTGAACCATGGAAGGAGTTTTCGGATAAATCAATCATTTGAAGAGTTGAAATGTTGGCTAGAGATGGAGAAATGGTTCCTTGGAGTTGTGCTTGTAGCAAGGAGATGGAGATGATTTCATTTGAAGAAGGATCACAAGTGATGCCATACCAATTGCAATGGTCTGTTGAAGTGTTCCAATTTGATAAAGTATTTAATGGGTCGTTTGTGATTGAAGATTTGAAAGATAGCAAGGCATTTAGTTGGATGCTTGATTTGGGTACTGTAATGGACTGTGAAGGAAGAATGCATATTAGAACAAGAAACAGAGTGTAATGATGAGTTGCCATTTATTTTTGAGAATGTTGTAAATGTGGAGTGGAGGTAATGGCGTAAACCTGCTATTTATATGTTATCAATGAGAAGAAGAAATAGCTGTAAAGTCAACTTAAACAAAATGAAGTCAACACTTATGGAGAAGAGTAGTTTTGAGAAAAGAAGCTAGATTCAAAAACTGTTGGAAATAATTAGAGGGTTGAATTCTTTGAAACTTGAACTAAAATAATCCAAATGGGCTGTGAAGTTTTGATGAGACAGAGACTGAAAGAGAAGTCACAAGAAACAAAATAACATCTCATTTTTGTGTTTCATACAAATGTATGGGATTATTATCACGTTCATCCCGAACTGAGCCAAATAATGGATATTATGATAAGGATGACCACTATTTGGAGATCCACTGTATTTTGTATTTCAATGGACTCCATATATATATATATATATATATATATATACACACACACACACACGTGTGTGTATATCATTGAAATACGACCGTTTTATAAATAAATTTTTTTGTGATATTTGGCTTGCAAATATTTTGTGGTTTAAATGTTTGTATCTTAAATACCTGCGTTGACATTTGTTAGTTGAGAATATGAATAGAAACTATGAGTACGTTATTTTCTGCATTTCTAGGATATGACTGAAAAAAAAGTGATCTGCATTGTATGAATAAAAATATGCAGTCTACTTTTTTATTTATAATTTTCTTAACAGGTAGGAAGACCTTTTTTTTTCTTTTCTTTTTAGAAGATTTATGTATACTTTCCCAATTTACATGGTTAAATGGATGCCGAATATACGTTTGACCTTGCAAGTGCAGAATTCAATATAATGCAGCAAAGATTCTTTGTTTGGCAAAAATCATTTTCAGGGGATCAACAAGTGGAAGAAGAAGACCAATCTGAAAGCAAAGGGGCGAAGTCAAAAAGCTGCGGAAATGAACAAAAATAATTGCTTTGATTTTGGCTGTCAGTTAGCAACTGGCAGGCAGGCAGTAGGGTCTGTTGGAATCGGGATAATCGCAATATATTCGAAATGAACAGAAACAAAATGCAAATTGGGGTTTAGGTTTACGTACGTCCAGTGGGTAGAGATATGATTGTGTCCGAAGGTGGGAAATCTTATCAACACTGGTGCATCTTTGACTCTTTAGTAGTACATGCGTTAATATAACCATAATTAGTTATTCCAAGACATAAACGACTCTATGTTATAAGTTGAAAATGGTTCTTTTTGGGTTACGTTATTAGCAAGACATAATTGTTTTTCCTCAGAGAAGGGAAATCATGGTACTAGCGGTCATTTCAATTAGGATTTCATTGAAAAGGTACTCAGCGGGTTTTCGTATATCTTAAATTAAAGAACCAGCCGATATACCTATCTCAACGTCAAATAAAATATCAATAGTTTGATATTTTATTTGTCCAAAAACTGGTTTCCTACTTAAAATGTTTTAAGTGTATGACCTTATAGGTTACTAAAACGTTGGTAATAATTTTAAATCATATTTAAAATAATAAGCAGTGAGCGACATCTAGTAATACATCACTATTACCCAAGTTATAATAAAATCAACGATTCGGTACAAACTTTTCTATGATCAGAGATTCAACGTAATTTAATCCTTTTAACTAATATATCCGAGATTAAAATCGAAGCATGGAACGTATCATTCTCTTTATAATTTAATCATTTTACCTTAATCGATGAGAACAAATCAATATTTGAGCACGACCATGCATTTTATAATCATACTCAATCAAGAGGCCCATGGATATCTCTGTTTATATTATAGGGTTAAATTCCATCTAGATTATTCATATTATTCAATAGATTCGAGATGTATCCGATAATCACATTTATCGTCTACTCGGTTAAAAATAACTTTTGATGATATCAAATCACAAATATCCTCAAATAAATATATATAATGATTTCAGGTCCGAGGACCATTACATCGCTGTCACAATGAGAATTACTTATGAAACTATTAATTACGTTCCATGAAGTTTTCTCATGTTGGGTCAGTCCAATACACTATTCTCTAATACGTATTTATGTATTGACAATATCACATATATTAGTGATCAATGAGATATGATCATTGGTCAATCAACGTACTAGTCTCAATGTTTTATTACTGTCTTATATACAATAAAACTTGACTGTAAACATTTAAGAATTATAATACTTATTATTATATTATATTATATCACGTTCAAGTCACTTAAAATTATATAATTTTATATTATTACTCTAAGGACTTCTATTATGTTAATATTTATATTACACAGTAAATATAACATAACAAGAATCTTTTATGCAAAGTAAAATATAACATCAACAGTGTTACTAATCACATCAAATGGATTGCCTCTAGCTCATAAACTCTAACAATCTCCCAATTGCGTTAGAGTCAATCATTCATATATCATATACCCATGAAACTAGTGTGACTACCATTCTTCTATTGCGACAACGTTTTAGTCAGCGGGTCTGCAACATTATTATCTACTGGTACTGCAAATATGCATATCTTCTCTGTGAACAATTTCACAGACGAAATTTTATTTCTTAAATATGTGTTTTGATCAATAATGAGATGCAGGTTTCTAAGTTTGACTAATAGCTCCATTGTTATCACAGTGTAAAACCATTGGATCAACAGTGGATATAATTAGTTAAATAATGAACTTCTTATTGCAAACATCCTCCTTCGCAGAATTAGTATCTATTTATTGTTTTAAACTAACATCATTCTCAATAAGTAATATTTTATCAATATATAACATTAGTATTATTGTGTCGCTCCCACTAAATTCTTTGTCTACACAAGGTTCAATAGTATTTTGTGGTTCCCGAGACGTTTCGAGTTTCACTTTATTCCCAACGGTATTTCAGAGACTAGTTCTCCTTATAAAAGATACCAGTTTGAGCAATAAACATTTTATTCTCAGAGGGTTTGTAGAAATAATATCTTTTTGCTTCTTTCGGATATTCCACAAAATAACACTTATCGGATTTAGGTTCAAGCTTGTCAAAGGTAAGACGTTTAACAAACACTTGACATCCTAAGTCTTCATAAAAGACACACTAGTACATTTCCTAGTTCATATCTCATATTGCGCCTTCAGAACCGTTTTGGTAGGTTTACAATTAAATATGAATGCAATTGTTCCAAGAGTATTACCCTTAAATTTATTGAAAGATCTGTATGACTTAACATTAATCGCACCTTACCTAATAGGGTGTGATTTCTCCTTTTGGACACACCATTCCAATGTGGTGTTCTAGGTGGAGTGAGTTGTGAAACAATTCTACATTCTTTTAGATAGTCATTAAATTATTAACTTAAATATTCTACTCTTTGATTTGTTTGAAGAGTCTTTATATACTTTCAAAGTTGGTTCAGAACTTCAATTTTAATTCTTTGAACTTTTCAAATGATTCTGATTTGTGTTTCATAAGAGACACACAACCATATCACTGATATCATCAGTAAATACAAGGAAATAATAAAATCTATCTCTAGCTGATGTACTCATTGGTCGACATACATCACTATGTATAAGGGCCAATACATCACTAGCTCATCCACTGTGTCTAATGAAAGGTACTTTAGTCATTTTGCCTAATAAACAGGATTTGCATTCTTCATATGGTTCGAAATCAAATGAGTTCAAAATTTCATCATTATGGAGTTTTGATATGTGTCTTATTTACATGGGCTACATGAAAATACCAAAGGTATGTTCGATTTAAATCATTGGATTAAATCCACTCAGTATTTATGTTATAATCAAGCACGTTAAAGTTAGGGATTTATAAAGATCGTTAATGTAATGATCCAGAATTTTGAACCAATTTGAAATCGGAATTTTTAATACTTAATTTAAATTTTCTGAACATAAAATAAGTTTGAGAACATTTAATAACTTTGATAGGTTAAACAGTAGGTTTTATTTGAATTATAACATTTATAAATGGAAATGATTATTAATAAGTTTGGATTTACTGATAT
This sequence comes from Allium sativum, assembly GCA_030737875.1. Lineage (NCBI taxonomy): Eukaryota > Viridiplantae > Streptophyta > Magnoliopsida > Asparagales > Amaryllidaceae > Allium > Allium sativum. The sequence goes on from CM060911.1 coordinate 218,754,289, forward strand.
TATTTGTCGTTTGATCGGATTTGTTAAAAGATAACATAAATTAATAGCATTAGTATTATGCGTTGCTCTTTGTTTTCATAACATTTAAGGTAAATGCTACCAAAAACACATTCCTTCTCCTTTTTACAAGTGTTAAGACACTTGTAATTTTGCATGCAATATTTCACGCATAAAATACACATGTCCTATGATGTGTCACTCTCTCCTTGCTCCTCTTTTCCCATAAATACCACCCTTTCCTTCCACTTTTCATTCATTCTCACTTCTTTTCTTCTTAAAGCTTATGGTCATGGTTTCCATGGCATAAATCTTCCTCTTTTCCACCACCACCTTGCAAAAGTTCATCATTCTCCTCCTCCTCTTATAATATAAAGAGAGATTAGTGTATATTATATATTTTTTGGTGAAGAAGACGTTGCTATGAAATACTGTCCGACGGTTTGTTTAGCTAGGCTCGTCTACCGTGAAGATTTGGAAAGCTGTTAGGTGAGAACTCTTTAACCACGGTTTATATATTTAACTAGTAGCTAGACTAATTTAATTATAGTGATGAATTATTATTGGTTAATGATGATTGATATTTGTTGTGATGGATGATGGATGCGAAGTTTACAACACACACTATTAAGCATTAGTGTTATAACGCTTGTGCACAATTATGATTTATTGAATCATGTTGATGATGGTTGCTATGTATGTTTAAATGGTTGTTGTTGTTTTGCACACACTATGACACAACAATTATGGTATCACATTGGTGATCGACAAATCTCCTTCATAATTAGAAGCAATATCATTATTGAAATTGAAGGTTAATAACTGGAAAATGCCATATGTATGAATTCATATATATTGTTAAAGTAAAGGAATAAATAAATACCGGAACATTCTAGGATGACAGAGAGGATAGCGTATAGGCTTGGGTTTGGAAATGAAGTTTCCTGCTCTCCCTGGCTATCTCTAACTGATCCGACGAATGGGAAGGTTAATTTGAAGTTATTTGAATTTAGAAATGAATTGGAATTTATGAAAGTTGAATTTTAGATCCAAAATAATTTGGAAAGTAAATTTAAATTATTTTAGAAGGGTTATATAAGGATATAATTGTTTTCTAAGATATTTTTAAGTAACGTAGAATAATGGTTATTATGGTCAAAATAGAGCTTGTCGCATAACGACAATTTACGTATTTTAGATGACGCTTATAACTTTTGCAATCTAAATCGGATTTCCATAAAATGAAAAATGTTTGATTTCCATTAACAATAACTTTCAAATGTGTGAAAGCATATTTTAAATTCGAGTTATAATTTTCAAGTTATGTTTGAAACCGTTTTGGAAAAGATCGATGTAAGAACAATTGTTGACCAAAACTATAAACAGGTATTTTTAAATGTTTTAAAATTATGGAATTTTTTTGTAAAATCATACAAATTATGAAAAGGTGTTTTGAATTTGTAAAGTTTAAGTTTTGGCAAAGATAAACGATATTTTGATCAAAATGGTTAAGATAACTATTTTGTAACGCTTTTGTAACACTTTTGAAGCACTATTGTAACGCTTTCTTTGAAAACAACCTATTTTGAAGTATTTAAACCGCTAAATGTTTTCCGAACTATAGTAATCATTTGTAAATGATTTGTTGATTGTTTTCAAAGGTTTAAAAGTATTGAAAATAATTTTTTTGGAATCTAAATTGATTTATTTAATAATTAAATGTGTTTTTTCAATTTTAAATAATTAGATATGGTTGGAGATAAATCTTCGGATGTTTGATATTAATCCGGTAGATGATGATTCTTACTATTTGAGGAATTTAAAAGGTAGTTCACAATTATTCCGCTTATAGTGTGAGTTGGATATCGAGATTAATATTAAGTATAAGTCGAAGGTATTTCTATCCAGATCTAATGTCAAAGAGTTGGATAAATCTTTTAATTAAGATACGAGTTTCCTAAGTTGACTGGGATAAGTTGGATAGAAATATTCTTCAGATATTTGATATGAAATTCTGTGGTGTAAGCGTATACTATTTGAGGAATTTGGAAGATATTATTATACCGTTATTCCACTTATAGTATTCGTTGATTATGAGAATTGATATCGAATATAAGTAGATACAATTTCTGTGTAACTTATGTTCAATATCAATTGATTTGGGTTTTGTCATGAATCATATCTTCAACAATATCATTCTTGAAACCCCGTGAGATTGATTATGGAAATTCATATCGTAATTTGAGGATTTAATCAGATCTTTGATTTGAGGAAATTAAAAGTGAGGAATTGGAAAGAAAGTGTAACCTTTTAGTTAAGATTAAAGAATGGAATGTTGGAAAATCAATTTAATTGGAAACTATGGTTGAAATGTGGATTAAGGATTTTCAAAGGAAACTGGATTTTCGATAACGAATTATCAAACGGAAAATTAATTAAGGCTTTAAGGCTAAATCATCTTTGATTTAAGGGATGTGTTTAAAAAGAGAAAGGTTAAATATGAATTTTGTAATAATTTGAGAATGGGTTTAAAGAAGTTTAGGGTGCGTTTGGTTTGCCGTTTTCGATTCGTTTTCTGTTTTCCATTTTTCAAAATACTGAAAATGTAACGACCCGCAAATCCGGCTATCTGAGTTGACTAAATACACCACACGTCCAACCCAAATAACACAGAAATACGAACCATTAATAGAAAGAAGTTAGGGGATGAGAAATAGAAAGAAAGAAATATTAGAATAGAAGAAAAACGAAGATCACAAACTCACAGCGGAACGAATAAAATATATTATATAACATAAGCTTGGAAATACAAATCTGTTTTGTACATATATACATACCATCATCAGAGTACACATAACATTTGATTCAGCGGAAGTAACTCTAAATAACTAACGTTGAAGCCTCTTGCTTCAAGCTCCTCCAAGTGTATCTGTAAAAGCCTGAAACACTTGACTGCCCGTACAAATTTGGGCACCCAAGAGTTTAGGAAAAACAAAACAAAACAAACTCTGGGTCAGTCATGGGACTGGTGTGAGTAAACTCCAACCACTTGTTTAACTTTAAAAATCCTTTCAAAAGAAAAGATAATAGTAAGACCAGCCCACACATAAACATGGACGGTTTTTACCTCACTATGACCCAAAACACTTTGATATCAAATCCAGTGATATTATAGTAATGTCTACATCAAATAAGTAACCAAATAGCAGAACGCTTGCATCTCACGCTCCACATATATAGTATAAAATCAAAAACCGCATGGCGCTTATTGGAGATTGGATTTCCAACATGACAAGGTATGGGACCACCTTCCGACAGTGCATCTCTAGAGGCGAATACACCTGGGTTCAACAAGAACATCTTGCAACCCGGCCCACACATGACCGACCACTCATTTCGCTTGAGTGTATCGAATGTATATCACCAACGGTTGGACTCAAACCACCGTTTCCCGAATGGGCAGAATCGATAGATTTAGAAACAAAAGGAATTTCTCTAGATCGGTGATTATACACCCTAATGGGTGCGACCCACATAGCCATGCTGCCTGCCCGATTTTTGTCCTTTCCCGGTTGTTGAGGCCTGAGGCTACGCATACTTACCAGTCCTTGATAACACAATCACTTTGAATGCCACATCGTCAGATCCGTTAATCACTAATTGATTTGCACAAATATTCTGGATATTATGCTAAGGGATAAATCCGTTGCAACCATATATATTCATACAGACCAACCCATTTGATCATTGGAAATACTCTGTCAGACATTCGTCCATTTACGTTCGTTCTGGGATTGAACGAAACCGAAGGCACTATTTCTAAAAATAGAAAAGCCCTTGCACTTCACTCCGTCTTCAATATATTCAGCATACTTGGTTCGCAACGCTTATGCCGATACGGAGTGGTTCTTCGGATAATAATCCAACCGGTCTCTCCATATTGACAACGATGGTCAAAACTTCGATAGTCTGTGATTTAACTATCGAATAAAAACAAGTGTTCATCCAAACATATCAAACAAATCACTGGGCTCTTTAATTAATATTCATTAATTAAACCACTTCTCTATTTTCTCAATCAATATTTGTTAGCCAAATATTTTCAATAATCATTCTTGGCTCTTATGCCATTTGGAAAACGTTTCCACATATTAACTTCTTTTATTTCTATATATTAGAAAATATCTCTATTTGCAATTGAAACAATTTCAATCACTTGTCTCTATCCCCTTTTTGTTTACAACATTCGATTTTTATATTCACTTTACTATCGAATTTAATACGTCGATACAATGATTTCAGATTATCAAAATCTCTTAAAAATATTCTAACTCCTTAAATTTCCGGAAAATTTCGCCATAACCTCCCCTGTATCGGGAGCATCGGGAAATTTCAAATAGCTTCCCGGTATCTTCCTCAATCAAAAAGAAAAAGGAAAAGCCAAGCGGCTTGCCGATACGGCGCATAAAATCTCATATATGAATTAAAACGTACCTTTTTGTCGAGCACATTATTTATATACCTGCATTATCCTTGTCCCATACCTGTCTCCTGTATGTCTATACCTGTCAAATTTATTTCAACTTCACACACTCGTTTTGACCCAACTCGCTAATTAACTCGTTAATTAACTCGTTGGTCCATTTCGCTTGTATATTGGAATATAACATATTTCAAATATATTTCAATCTACTTATCAAATAATGGAATTCAAATTTGAATTTAAGCGCTATGTTCGATTTCGAATATATATATATTTACGAACGCCAAATTTACTTTTTCAAGGTTCGACTTAGTTCAAACTCGGTTAACTAATTTCTACTTGACTTAGTTAATCCTAAATAATCAAAATAGGGTTATTGTTTCAAAAATCTCTGTACTTACTTCACTTGAGCTCGCCTTTATTTTCTAACTCAAGATTAGGCTTTTAAAATGGGACTTTGGATTTTTATTTGCTTAAAAATCCTTATATTTATATATAAAATCCATTATGGTTTATAATGGTTTCTGGCGCTGCATTTTTGAAAATTTGATTTTGACATAACTCAAAATCTATACGACGAAATCCAGATTTTTCTCTTTCATTAGAAAACTATTATCAAACTGGTCCTGACGTTTCTTGTTTCAAAGAATTCCGACCTTAATTGCGTTATGTACACTCAATTGAAGTTCGAATTGCCAATTTACGAACTGCAGTGCTGCGGCGAGTTCGTTTTAATTATATTTATATATATAAACTTTTTAACTTCCTAAAAATGAATTCAACTCCATTTGAATTCCTTGATTCGAATTCCAATCTCACCTTTGAATTCTATATTTCAAATCCCAATTCCTTTTCTATTTGATATTCAAATTCAATATTTGAATTTCTATTTGAATTCCCTATATTCAAATTCTAGACTTGAATTCATTTGAATTCTCTTATTCAAACTTTATACTTAAGTTCCATTTGAATCTTTACATTTCAAATTCCATAGTTTTAAATCCTGTATTCAAATCCCATTTGAAATCCTTTATTCGAATCCCATTTCAAATCCTTAATTCGAATTCCATTTCAAATCCTCTAGTCGAATTCCTACTTTAATTCAACCCCTTTTTGAATTTCTATATTTGAAATTCATACTTGAATTTAGATATTCAACTCCATTTTGAATTCCCTATTTGAAATTCAAATATTCAAACCCCATTTGAATTTCTATGTTCAAAATTCTATAGTTTAAAACCCATTTGAATTTCTTATTCAAATCCCATAGATTAAATCCTATTTGAATTCAATTTGAATCTCTTATATTCAAATTTCATTTTCCATTTCCATTTGAATTCTAATGTTCAAATTCATTTCCAACCCCATTTGAATTCTAATATTCACACTCATTTTAAATACCATTTGAATTTCTCCACTCAAATCCATTTGAATTCCCTTGAATTCAAATTCCATTTCAAAACCATTTGGATTTCCTATTTTGAAATCCTATTTGAAATTCTATTTCCAATCCTACTTTGAAATCCTATTTTCAAAGTTTATTTCAAATTCTATTTTTGAAATCTCATATTCAAATTTCTACTTGAATTTCTGTATTCAATTCCATGTTCAAATTCAATACTCGAATTTCTATTTCCACTCTCTATTCAAATTTCATATTTAAATTCCATTCAAATCTCTATTCAAATTTCACATTTGAATTTCTTTTTGAAATACTATATTTCAAATTCTATTCAATTTTTCTTTGAAATTCTATATTTCAATTTCTATTTTGAAATTCCACATTCAAATCTCTATTTGAATTTCTTTATTCGAATTCCTTTGAATTCAAATTTTATTTTTCATTCTAATTTCGTCTATTCAAATCCTATTTGAACTTCTATTTGAATTTCTAATATTCAATCTCTTTTAAAAATTCAAATATTTAAACTCCCTTTAAAATTCAAATGTTATACTCAAATTTCATTTGAGTTATATATTTAAAATTTCTTTTCACATCCTATTTTGAAATTTCATTTCAAATCCCAATTTCACGCTTGTATTTCTATTTCTGAATTTTCAAATGATAATTCTTCCACTTCATTTATAACTTCGTTATAAAGAACTATTTATAAACTTCGTTTAAAAAGAAACTACTTGTTTTAATTTTCAAAAACAAGTTTATATTTTATTCCCATTTAAAATTCAAATTCTATTTAAAAATAGAATTTTTTCCTTTTTAAATCTCAAATATCCTTTCACGATATTTTTATAAATCAATATTCAAGCCCAGTGATAGTTTAAACAACCAAATCAATCAATTTCCAATCATTTGATTTTAACACATCATATATGAATATATATGAAATCAAACAGAACAAACAAACAAATAGATAATATAATTTTGAGGAATCCAGTTGGATTCCTCCAACCTGTTTTCCTGCATTCACAGATGTTAGCACATAAATAATACCCATTCTGCTTCGTGGCAGAATATCGCGGTATAGAAGGTCATCCACTAATCATAGCGTGGGGCGTATAGGGTAATCATCCGCTATGAAACTGCGGGCATCCGCTAATGAGACTGCGGGAATCCAACCAATCAATCAACCCAATATATATATATAGCCTAAATAACTAATATATATATAAAACAAGCAGAAAGCATCCACACAAGCAACAAACAATTATTTTTAATGAAATAAAAATAATTCTAAAGGTGAGTGAGATTTACTCACCGTAATTTCCTTTGCTGAATATCCAATTTGATTCAACTTGTCCCAGCCACAAATCATCTCGAATTGTCTTGAATGAATTTATTCCTACGATATTTTATTTTATCTGACGATTAAATGATTATTAATTTAAATCAACCACAATCATAATTAAATTATTTATGTTGTGTATTCCTAAAATTTCCAGTAAAAAGTATACCTTAATATCACATTCTAAACTCCTTCCTGTCTGCAGCGAAGTCAAACCAGACCCCATTTCCCTTCACTGCGGATCTTCCCAGGCTTAGCAACTGCGAACCCTAAAACTCCATCAGCTCGAAGCACCCAAACCCATCGCACTCCCTCTGTCAACCATCGAACAACTCCAGTTCGTCATCTAGACATCGCGCCTCACAGGCCATCCAGTTCACCACCATCGACGAACTCGCCCCCGCTACCAATCAACTCCGCTCTCCCCAAAATCCATCGCGACCGCTTTCGTCGCATCCAACTCCATCGCAACCTTCCTGAACAGATCGTACTCCCCAATGAATTCCAATCGCAACCCAAAATCACCCAGACCCCAAAATCACAACCCTAACAACGTTGCTCTAATCTCGAGCTCGACTGAAGGCGTCGCACCAGGAATAAGGCTCTCAAACAAGAAGTTTTCGAGCTGTAGGATCTATCGCGACTTTGATTTCAATCCTTTTTTTTTTAAATTCGAAGAAGTGATTCGCAGAAGGAATTGAAGGAGAGGTAGTTGCGGTTTTAAAAGGGGAACTTGGGTTTTGTTTTGAGCTGAAGGAATAGAAAGGCGAAGCATTGCAATTTATAGAAGAAAGGGGGAAAACACGATGTACGCTGCCATTTAATTGATGTCCCCTTGATATCGAGAGCGAGAAACAAAAATTACTGCTCGAGAAGAAGAGATAGCCTGCGCAAAAATAATTTAGGGCGGCTGATGTAGGTCGGCTCTGATTTTTTCTTTCTTTTATTATTTATATTGATTTTATTTTAATTAAATAATTAAAATATTTCGTGGTCCTTAACTAGTAATCCCGAACCACTATTCAACCGTGACGACCGATGTTTCCAGCGTTATTCACTATTCTGAATTCAATGAAATAGATTATACAATTAGATTTGAACGTATATTAAAATAACCATATTAAATCATTTTAAATTCAAAATAAATTCTTCATCAATGAATTTCTATTATCATCGTTCAGTTTTATCTTCAAATTGAATTATTTCAACTTCTCGTATTTCGATAATTATCAAAATAAATCGTATTTCGATTAAACAATAACCCAATAAAATACCATCTATATTTTAAATTCAATATTTAAAACCATACTAAATATTTAAAATAAGCTGTTCAAAAATCTGGGTCGTTACATTCTTTCCACCTTAAAATAATTTCGTCCTCGAAATTGCTAAGGTAGGAAAAATGGTACAAATCTATTACCTTTCAAAAATTCACTTATGTTGAAACTCAACTCCTCATATTTCTATGACTTTAATTTCAACCAAAACTTTTGGTTTCCATTCATATGCATTCTAATTCATATTCATTTCAATTTATTTCAAATTGATCCTAGTCAATTTATTCACCCCGAACCATTTAACTTGCTTCAGTTAAATTTTAATTCCAGAATCCAAATCCCCGGGTTTCTATTTCAAATCCTTTTGAAATCACATAAATATATATATATATTTATTTCCATCTCAAATTCAAAACACTTGAATTCTTCCCAAAATAACTTGTTTTCTTTCAAACAAATTTCCAACAAAACTTTTTCTAAGGTAGCAATTCATCACTTAGAAACTCGGAAATGAACACTGATGATGTTGCAATCATCATCAGAATAATTTCCCAGCCACTGAAGTGAGTTCAGTGCTTTATTATTTCAAAATCCATGATTTCTTTCAAATCCTTTAAAACAAATCTATATTATTTTAATATACTTTGAAAAATATTTTTCAACTTCCCAGGATTTAAATTCCAAATTCTGGTTTGAATTTAATTCTAATTCATCTCATTTGTATATATTTCATTCATATACAAATTTTATTTGGTTATAATTAACCATTTCAATCTTCATAATCTCATTCGATTATAATCCTAACAAATTGACACATCCATATAATATAATAATTTCAGAAAATTATTCTTTTATATCAAAATAGAATTTCGGGTAAAATTATTTCATTTACCCTCTTTAAAACAATACTGTGTCGAATTTCTCTGTTCAAGTGTTTAGAAATCCCTATCGACTTCGTGGCGTCCCACGATTCGACCAGAATTCATAAACCACTCAACAGACTAGCCAACACAATATAAAACAGTTTCTTTATATCAATTTACAAATACGCTCTCTCATATATACACTCAACTCATTCTAGGGTACTACTGACCCTATCTCTAATGAGCACATCCCACCAAAGCCTAGGTATTCGCTCAACCTAAGCTCTGATACCAACTGTAACGACCCGCAAATCCGGCTATCTGAGTTGACTAAATACACCACACGTCCAACCCAAATAACACAGAAATACGAACCATTAATAGAAAGAAGTTAGGGGATGAGAAATAGAAAGAAAGAAATATTAGAATAGAAGAAAAACGAAGATCACAAACTCACAGCGGAACGAATAAAATATATTATATAACATAAGCTTGGAAATACAAATCTGTTTTGTACATATATACATACCATCATCAGAGTACACATAACATTTGATTCAGCGGAAGTAACTCTAAATAACTAACGTTGAAGCCTCTTGCTTCAAGCTCCTCCAAGTGTATCTGTAAAAGCCTGAAACACTTGACTGCCCGTACAAATTTGGGCACCCAAGAGTTTAGGAAAAACAAAACAAAACAAACTCTGGGTCAGTCATGGGACCGGTGTGAGTAAACTCCAACCACTTGTTTAACTTTAAAAATCCTTTCAAAAGAAAAGATAATAGTAAGACCAGCCCACACATAAACATGGACGGTTTTTACCTTACTATGACCCAAAACACTTTGATATCAAATCCAGTGATATTATAGTAATGTCTACATCAAATAAGTAACCAAATAGCAGAACGCTTGCATCTCACGCTCCACATATATAGTATAAAATCAAAAACCGCATGGCGCTTATTGGAGATTGGATTTCCAACATGACAAGGTATGGGACCACCTTCCGACAGTGCATCTCTAGAGGCGAATACACCTGGGTTCAACAAGAACATCTTGCAACCCGGCCCACACATGACCGACCACTCATTTCGCTTGAGTGTATCGAATGTATATCACCAACGGTTGGACTCAAACCACCGTTTCCCGAATGGGCAGAATCGATAGATTTAGAAACAAAAGGAATTTCTCTAGATCGGTGATTATACACCCTAATGGGTGCGACCCACATAGCCATGCTGCCTGCCCGATTTTTGTCCTTTCCCGGTTGTTGAGGCCTGAGGCTACGCATACTTACCAGTCCTTGATAACACAATCACTTTGAATGCCACATCGTCAGATCCGTTAATCACTAATTGATTTGCACAAATATTCTGGATATTATGCTAAGGGATAAATCCGTTGCAACCATATATATTCATACAGACCAACCCATTTGATCATTGGAAATACTCTGTCAGACATTCGTCCATTTACGTTCGTTCTGGGATTGAACGAAACCGAAGGCACTATTTCTAAAAATAGAAAAGCCCTTGCACTTCACTCCGTCTTCAATATATTCAGCATACTTGGTTCGCAACGCTTATGCCGATACGGAGTGGTTCTTCGGATAATAATCCAACCGGTCTCTCCATATTGACAACGATGGTCAAAACTTCGATAGTCTGTGATTTAACTATCGAATAAAAACAAGTGTTCATCCAAACATATCAAACAAATCACTGGGCTCTTTAATTAATATTCATTAATTAAACCACTTCTCTATTTTCTCAATCAATATTTGTTAGCCAAATATTTTCAATAATCATTCTTGGCTCTTATGCCATTTGGAAAACGTTTCCACATATTAACTTCTTTTATTTCTATATATTAGAAAATATCTCTATTTGCAATTGAAACAATTTCAATCACTTGTCTCTATCCCCTTTTTGTTTACAACATTCGATTTTTATATTCACTTTACTATCGAATTTAATACGTCGATACAATGATTTCAGATTATCAAAATCTCTTAAAAATATTCTAACTCCTTAAATTTCCGGAAAATTTCGCCATAACCTCCCCTGTATCGGGAGCATCGGGAAATTTCAAATAGCTTCCCGGTATCTTCCTCAATCAAAAAGAAAAAGGAAAAGCCAAGCGGCTTGCCGATACGGCGCATAAAATCTCATATATGAATTAAAACGTACCTTTTTGTCGAGCACATTATTTATATACCTGCATTATCCTTGTCCCATACCTGTCTCCTGTATGTCTATACCTGTCAAATTTATTTCAACTTCACACACTCGTTTTGACCCAACTCGCTAATTAACTCGTTGGTCCATTTCGCTTGTATATTGGAATATAACATATTTCAAATATATTTCAATCTACTTATCAAATAATGGAATTCAAATTTGAATTTAAGCGCTATGTTCGATTTCGAATATATATATATTTACGAACGCCAAATTTACTTTTTCAAGGTTCGACTTAGTTCAAACTCGGTTAACTAATTTCTACTTGACTTAGTTAATCCTAAATAATCAAAATAGGGTTATTGTTTCAAAAATCTCTGTACTTACTTCACTTGAGCTCGCCTTTATTTTCTAACTCAAGATTAGGCTTTTAAAATGGGACTTTGGATTTTTATTTGCTTAAAAATCCTTATATTTATATATAAAATCCATTATGGTTTATAATGGTTTCTGGCGCTGCATTTTTGAAATTTTGATTTTGACATAACTCAAAATCTATACGACGAAATCCAGATTTTTCTCTTTCATTAGAAAACTATTATCAAACTGGTCCTGACGTTTCTTGTTTCAAAGAATTCCGACCTTAATTGCGTTCTGTACACTCAATTGAAGTTCGAATTGCCAATTTACGAACTGCAGTGCTGCGGCGAGTTCGTTTTAATTATATTTATATATATAAACTTTTTAACTTCCTAAAAATGAATTCAACTCCATTTGAATTCCTTGATTCGAATTCCAATCTCACCTTTGAATTCTATATTTCAAATCCCAATTCCTTTTCTATTTGATATTCAAATTCAATATTTGAATTTTTATTTGAATTCCCTATATTCAAATTCTAGACTTGAATTCATTTGAATTCTCTTATTCAAACTTTATACTTAAGTTCCATTTGAATCTTTACATTTCAAATTCCATAGTTTTAAATCCTGTATTCAAATCCCATTTGAAATCCTTTATTCGAATCCCATTTCAAATCCTTAATTCGAATTCCATTTCAAATCCTCTAGTCGAATTCCTACTTTAATTCAACCCCTTTTTGAATTTCTATATTTGAAATTCATACTTGAATTTAGATATTCAACTCCATTTTGAATTCCCTATTTGAAATTCAAATATTCAAACCCCATTTGAATTTCTATGTTCAAAATTCTATAGTTTAAAACCCATTTGAATTTCTTATTCAAATCCCATAGATTAAATCCTATTTGAATTCAATTTGAATTTCTTATATTCAAATTTCATTTTCCATTTCCATTTGAATTCTAATGTTCAAATTCATTTCCAACCCCATTTGAATTCTAATATTCACACTCATTTTAAATACCATTTGAATTTCTCCACTCAAATCCATTTGAATTCCCTTGAATTCAAATTCCATTTCAAAACCATTTGGATTTCCTATTTTGAAATCCTATTTGAAATTCTATTTCCAATCCTACTTTGAAATCCTATTTTCAAAGTTTATTTCAAATTCTATTTTTGAAATCTCATATTCAAATTTCTACTTGAATTTCTGTATTCAATTCCATGTTCAAATTCAATACTCGAATTTCTATTTCCACTCTCTATTCAAATTTCATATTTAAATTCCATTCAAATCTCTATTCAAATTTCACATTTGAATTTCTTTTTGAAATACTATATTTCAAATTCTATTCAATTTTTCTTTGAAATTCTATATTTCAATTTCTATTTTGAAATTCCACATTCAAATCTCTATTTGAATTTCTTTATTCGAATTCCTTTGAATTCAAATTTTATTTTTCATTCTAATTTCGTCTATTTAAATCCTATTTGAACTTCTATTTGAATTTCTAATATTCAATCTCTTTTAAAAATTCAAATATTTAAACTCCCTTTAAAATTCAAATGTTATACTCAAATTTCATTTGAGTTATATATTTAAAATTTCTTTTCACATCCTATTTTGAAATTTCATTTCAAATCCCAATTTCACGCTTGTATTTCTATTTCTGAATTTTCAAATGATAATTCTTCCACTTCATTTATAACTTCGTTATAAAGAACTATTTATAAACTTCGTTTAAAAAGAAACTACTTGTTTTAATTTTCAAAAACAAGTTTATATTTTATTCCCATTTAAAATTCAAATTCTATTTAAAAATAGAATTTTTTCCTTTTTAAATCTCAAATATCCTTTCACGATATTTTTATAAATCAATATTCAAGCCCAGTGATAGTTTAAACAACCAAATCAATCAATTTCCAATCATTTGATTTTAACACATCATATATGAATATATATGAAATCAAACAGAACAAACCTGTTTTCCTGCATTCACAGATGTTAGCACATAAATAATACCCATTCTGCTTCGTGGCAGAATATCGCGGTATAGAAGGTCATCCACTAATCATAGCGTGGGGCGTATAGGGTAATCATCCGCTATGAAACTGCGGGCATCCGCTAATGAGACTGCGGGAATCCAACCAATCAATCAACCCAATATATATATATATAGCCTAAATAACTAATATATATAAAACAAGCAGAAAGCATCCACACAAGCAACAAACAATTATTTTTAATGAAATAAAAATAATTCTAAAGGTGAGTGAGATTTACTCACCGTAATTTCCTTTGCTGAATATCCAATTTGATTCAACTTGTCCCAGCCACAAATCATCTCGAATTGTCTTGAATGAATTTATTCCTACGATATTTTATTTTATCTGACGATTAAATGATTATTAATTTAAATCAACCACAATCATAATTAAATTATTTATGTTGTGTATTCCTAAAATTTCCAGTAAAAAGTATACCTTAATATCACATTCTAAACTCCTTCCTGTCTGCAGCGAAGTCAAACCAGACCCCATTTCCCTTCACTGCGGATCTTCCCAGGCTTAGCAACTGCGAACCCTAAAACTCCATCAGCTCGAAGCACCCAAACCCATCGCACTCCCTCTGTCAACCATCGAACAACTCCAGTTCGTCATCTAGACATCGCGCCTCACAGGCCATCCAGTTCACCACCATCGACGAACTCGCCCCCGCTACCAATCAACTCCGCTCTCCCCAAAATCCATCGCGACCGCTTTCGTCGCATCCAACTCCATCGCAACCTTCCTGAACAGATCGTACTCCCCAATGAATTCCAATCGCAACCCAAAATCACCCAGACCCCAAAATCACAACCCTAACAACGTTGCTCTAATCTCGAGCTCGACTGAAGGCGTCGCACCAGGAATAAGGCTCTCAAACAAGAAGTTTTCGAGCTGTAGGATCTATCGCGACTTTGATTTCAATCCTTTTTTTTTTTAATTCGAAGAAGTGATTCGCAGAAGGAATTGAAGGAGAGGTAGTTGCGGTTTTAAAAGGGGAACTTGGGTTTTGTTTTGAGCTGAAGGAATAGAAAGGCGAAGCATTGCAATTTATAGAAGAAAGGGGGAAAACACGATGTACGCTGCCATTTAATTGATGTCCCCTTGATATCGAGAGCGAGAAACAAAAATTACTGCTCGAGAAGAAGAGATAGCCTGCGCAAAAATAATTTAGGGCGGCTGATGTAGGTCGGCTCTGATTTTTTCTTTCTTTTATTATTTATATTGATTTTATTTTAATTAAATAATTAAAATATTTCGTGGTCCTTAACTAGTAATACCGAACCACTATTCAACCGTGACGACCGATGTTTCCAACGTTATTCACTATTCTGAATTCAATGAAATAGATTATACAATTAGATTTGAACGTATATTAAAATAACCATATTAAATCATTTTAAATTCAAAATAAATTCTTCATCAATGAATTTCTATTATCATCGTTCAGTTTTATCTTCAAATTGAATTATTTCAACTTCTCGTATTTCGATAATTATCAAAATAAATCGTATTTCGATTAAACAATAACCCAATAAAATACCATCTATATTTTAAATTCAATATTTAAAACCATACTAAATATTTAAAATAAGCTGTTCAAAAATCTGGGTCGTTACAGAAAACATGTTCCTTTTATCATTTTCGAGAATTCATTTTGGAAAATCTATCATTTTCGAAAACAGACCCAACAAATAAAACCCAAAACAATTTTTTGTTTTTTTGTTTTTGACGTTTTCAGGCCCAGCTGAAAATTAGAAAACCCAAACCCAAAACAAAGCAAACGCGTTGTTTTACCCTAATCATTTTCTGGCCGCACTTTCTCTCTTTTCCGATAATCGTCGAACATGCTAAATCGAGGTAAAATCGGAACTTTTTTGCTCATCTCGTATCTCCTTTGATTCAACTTAACTAATTCATCAAGTTTTTTTCATTTAATAGTGGCTCTTCTCTTCGGCATGAATTAGGGTTTATTCTTGGATTCGAGCTACTTCTATTTCAACGGTTTTAAGGTAAAATTGATACTATATCCCTTTCCGTTTTGTGTTTTTTCAAGTATTTGATTTGCTTTCAATTTAGATAAGGTTGATAATAATTGATGTTTTTGATGTGGCTTTACTTCATCTTGCATTTGGTGATTTTGATGCGGATTGTGTTAGTGAATGGCAGTTAATGATTTTAGTGAATAGTGTATTTAGTTTGGCAGTTGAAAATAATTGAAGTTTATTAAAAGGGTTATCTGAATATAGTAAAAGCTATTTTGAGTTGAAAACATTTACATAGGGATTGCTAGGAGGCTTCATGCGAAAAAGCATCTGAGTGCAATTGTATAAAAGATTTATGAAGTGGGTAATTGTCCCATGATATTATAAAGTATTACAACTCCATATAAAAATAATAATACATATCGAATTGATTTACTGTTGTTGTTTGTATCAAAACAGAACTCTTTTTAGTTATGATATACTTTAACGTGAATAACTGAGAGGAAATATGTTTGTTTTGAGAATTTAGTCCTATTTTTCTAAAGGGGCTTATATCATGAAATAAAGTTGATAGTTCACTCATATCTCCTTAGTAATATCACCTAGTTATGGTATAACATTTGTGTTAAAACTCTGTTTTTCAGCTGTTATATAAGCATAAAGAATGTGAAGATTGGGTGATTTTCATATTTCTAAAATCAGTCCTAAATGAACCTATATTAAAGGTGATTGAAACCCAGTAAAACAAGTCTTGATGTAATGAATAATGCCATGGTGCTAAGGCTTATATGCATTGAATAAAGAAGGTTGGTATAGGCATATAGGCGTGGCAGTTACATTCTTGTATATGCATGTAAAATTTCCCTGTGTTTAAATTGTGTTCCTACAAAAGAGAAAAGAGCTGTAATATAAAGAACATGCTTTAAATAAATAGAAACTTAAATAAGGATGCACTAGGAAATAATGAAATACTCAGCCATGCCTTTTTATAATAAGCAAACTCACTAGTAAAGAGTTAGTGAGATTTTCCATAGTATGATGTGCTCTGCTGCTTAGATATGTATTAGCTAGAAAATGCATGAGTCTAGCACCAAATATAATGCGATTTGTAATAACATATTTTGAAGTGCAAACTGATATTTATATGCATGCATATGGCTTAGCCATGCCTTAAATCTAAGATACATTTCGAGTAAAAGACCCGCTTTTAATATAAACTGGTAAGTGAAGGTCAATTTGGTTAGTACACATGTTATATGTTCTTCCTGACACCGGATTATGAGGTGTAGTTAGGTTTTCCTACTAGAAAGATCCGTTTCTGTTCTCAAGTCATCCAAAAATGCTAATGATAAGGCACTTGCCATGCTTGCTTTGAGGAGCTTTATGAATGATCATGGTATGTCATGTTATCATTTATTGTGTTGTAACATGGATCCATATGGCGTTAAATTTTAAACTATTTATGTTGTGACGAATACATGCTCATGTTTCATAATATTGATAATTTAAGAAGGAATGAATGACCATG
The DNA here is from genome assembly GCA_030737875.1 of Allium sativum. Classification (NCBI taxonomy): domain Eukaryota; kingdom Viridiplantae; phylum Streptophyta; class Magnoliopsida; order Asparagales; family Amaryllidaceae; genus Allium; species Allium sativum. Next base: position 218,771,755 of record CM060911.1, read on the forward strand.
TGAGAACTCAAGAAGTCATTGGTATATTACCATAATTTATTTAAATCTCTTTCATTTTAGATTTTATGGAGATTTTAGAAATGCATTCCTCATGTCGTGCATAAGCCATCTTCATAATTTTTTGTCTGTTTTAAGTACAATCACAGAATGAAAATGATACATCAAATTTAAAGATTGATACAGATTTTTGTTGACTAATATTTATTTGTAACTTTTTTAGAAAGGAATAGAATTTCCACATCTTTTGTAAATACAATGTAAGTAATGTGAGTGCAAAATTTTAATTTGAATTGTCTTTTGAGTATTATTATATTGAATATTGCAAATCAGAAGACATATGTGTATTCTACAATAAGATATGACTTTTTATAGGCTAATTTCTCATGAATAATGCAATAATAATGGTTGTGCTAATGTGAGCCCTTAATACGCAGTGATGTTCCTACTATACCATTATCAACAAAAGAACCCTCTCAAATTTGTTTTTCTTGGTTTACTCACTGCGTGCTTAAGCCTCAGTATGAGATTAGCTTGTGCAAACACTAAAGATAATCTCTCTTTTCCATTAAACATTTTGCTGTACAAAAATGTAAATACTAGCAAGTATGGTTTTTCTGGATAGCTGATTATGTTAAACGGAGTCTCCATTAACATTTTAGGGAAGATCGTACTGCTTTAAATTTAAATATTTAATACTAGCAAGTATGGTTTTAATATTTATAACTAAGTGATTGTATTATGCATTAATTTTCTCTATATCGCCTGGTCAGTAGCCTGTTACCTATAATGAATATATAACAAAATCCTTGTGATAATTGTACGCTTTAAATTTTAATCTCAACACGTACGTGCTTCTGATAGCTAAAGATATTTAACACCTACACGATTTGTCATTTTTTACTTTAACTTTTACAGACTAAAGGGTATTTCTCTATAGGTTAAAGGATATTTTTTGTTAAAAATGCCAAATTCTGTTTGTGTAATTTTTTTACTTGAGTTACAATGATATGCAAGTGCAAATTCTGTTTACTTGAGTTACCTGAGTTACCATTTCTCCATAGGTTAAAGGGTCATTTTTTACTTGAGTTACAATGCAAGTGCAAATTCTGTTTGTGTAAATTCTGTTTGATGCTTTCACATGATATGCAAACACAAAATATGCATACAAATCCATAAATAGTTTTTTCTGTGATAATAAGCTAACAATATCATTCTATACATTTTCACATGAACTTCTTTTAAAAAATTACAACAATACTGTGTGTCTTTCTTTTTATTTGGATATGGTATACATGCTGAAATCAGATTATATTATGATTTATTTAATGAATGAAGTAATAATATTTAATTATTTACATAGAATATGGGAGGTCATAGTAAGGCAAAAGAACCAATGTCATGGTCGTATGGGAACGAGCAAGCTTTCATTGGAATACTCTATGAATACGTAAAAGCAGGAAAACTTCAATGCTCTACTTTCACTAAGGAACAATGGGGAAAGATCAATGAAGAGATGATTGAAGCAACAAAATCTTATTATGAGATAGAGAGGTTGAAGGGAAAGTGGAACTGTTTGCGTATTGTGCATCGTTTGTTTTCTCGACTATTAAGGCATACTGGGGTTACATGGGATTCAAATACCAACAAGGTCAATGCTGCAGAAGAAGTTTGGCAACACTTTTATACGGTATGCGATTTAAGAGAATTTTCTAAATTTATTAGAATTTAAGAGAATTTTATCAACTAATATTTATTACAATTATTATAGATCAACAAGAACGAGTTTAAGACATTTAGGAAAGATGGTTGCAAGAATTATGAACTTTTGGGAGAGATTTTTGGTGGAACTACTGCCACTGGAGGTTTAAGTAGTTCTTCAACTAAACTTCCTCCGAATTCAGATGATGAAAGACAAATGGAAGAGAATTTTCTAACCAAGGGTGTGCATGTTCATGTGGTGGACGATGATGAGCAAATGAGTGCACGTCCAAGTGATGACACATCAACAAATGAACGACGGCGCAAAAAACATAAAGCTAGTAATGCTGAAAAGGTAGACTCATATATGGAAAAATGGTCTTCTTCAATTGAAATTCGCAACGAAGAAGCTCAACTTAGAATGCAATACTTGAAAGGAAAAATTGCTAAAGTTGAAGGAAAGTCGTCCAACCCAAATGATAGTCAAAGTGGTGCATCTGACCCATATTCCGATATGGTGTGTATGAATATATTAAATGGTATTGACGTTGTTTCTGATGATGTCTACACAAAGGCAGTGAAGGCTTTTGATAATCCCAATTTCAGGATGCGATTTGTTATGATGCCGAAACATAGAAGGTTGCCGGTTTTAGAGCGCCTATAGCTATTTTATTAGCTTGTGCGTTATGGTATCTTTATTGTAGGTTTATATACTTTATGCTTTATTAAACTTTGTGTTCACGTAACTATGTAGTTCCTAATCTTTGTGTTCATTCCTCTATGTTGGTATGGAAATGAATATGCATGACAATACATCTTCAATTATGCTTATGATTTATTGGATATACTTACGCGATCCATTGGATATACTTTGTCAGACCTTCGTCCATACAAGTTGTCCTGGGACTGGACAAACCGAAGGCACTATTTTATAAACAGGATAGCCCTTGCATTTTTACTCCGTCTTCAATTATCTTTGGCATATATGATTCGCGACGCTTATGCCAATACAGAGTGGTTCTTTGGATAATAATCCAACCGGTCTCTCCATATTAACAACGTTAAAATGGTCAAAACTTCGATAGTCGGTGAGTTAACTATCAAAGAAAAACAAGTGTGCAAACAACGATATTTTTTTCCAGATGGAAATTATATCGAACAAACATCATTTAACATTAATCTCTTTAGTTCATTTATTTACTTATCTCCTGTTTCCCTATATTCTAAATTCTTATTTTCTTTTATCAGAAAACATTTCTGATTTTCATTTGGAAAACATTTCCGAAACTCCTTTACGATCAAACCTTACCATTTCTTAGTTAAGAAGGAAGTCACTCAAGTTGGGGTATAATTACCTCTCAGACCTTAACTGAACAACGTTATAACTTCGAAATGGTCAAAGTTTATCTTTTAATCTTTAACAACTTCTTTACGCCTTTCTCGGATTCAATTTTACTAATCCACTTCTATATTTAAAACATTGGTTATAACGATAACGTTATAATCCCTACTTTCGAATTATCTAACTTTAATTATAACTTCTATTCTTATTAGTGAATAATTAACCTAACACTTATTTATTTATAAATAAATAAATCTCTATTTAAACACTGGAAAGTATAAGTACTTTCCCGAATTCGATATAATCGAATTTGCCGATTAACTCTCTTCGAGAAATCTCTATTTGATTAACTCGTCTTCGAATAACCTATATTCGACTAACTCCTTCTCGAATAAACGATATTCGATAATCTCTCTTCGAATAACTAATATTCGATAACTCTTCCTTTTCAAATATCTCATATTTGAAAATCTCACTTCGATTAAACTATAATCGATAACTCCCTTCAATGAAACTAACATCGATAACTCCTTTCGATGAAACTAACATCAATAACTCCTTTCGATGAAACTAACATCAATAACTCCTTTCGATGAAACTAACATCAATAACTCCTATCGATGAAACTAACATTAATAACTCCTTTTGATAAAACTAACATCGATAACTCCTTTCGATGAAACTAACATCGATTAATTCCTTTCGATGAAACTAACATCGATTAATTTAACTCGCCGAACTTAATTCGACTAACTTAACTTGACTCGACTAACTCGACTTACTTGGTTCGACCAATTCAATACGATTAACTAGGCTCGACTAACTTGACTAACTTAACTCGATTAACTGAACTAATCACTTTGATTAACTCGACTAATTCTCTTTGGTTAACTTAACCAATTCACTTAACTAATTCACTTAACTCCTGTCGAATAAACTATATTCGATAACTCCTCTAACTCTATTCGAATAAACTATATTCGATTAACTCCTTTACTCTATTCGAATAAACTATATTCGATTAACTAACTTCGAATGTCTATATTCGATTAACTAACTTCGAATGTCTATATTCGATTAACTAACTTCGAATACCATATTCGATTAACTAACTTCGAATGTCTATATTCGATTAACTAACTTCGAATGTCTATATTCGATTAACTAACTTCGAATACCATATTCGATTAACTAACTTCGAATGTCTATATTCGATTAACTAACTTCGAATACCATATTCGATTAACTAACTTCGAATGTCTATATTCGATTAACTAACTTCGAATACCATATTCGATTTCTCCTTTCGAATGTCTATATTCGATTAACTTTATTCACTTTATAAAGACTTCCTTTTTAACAACGTTTTATTCATTTGAAAAGATTTACTTTTAAATAATGGTTCTACACTTTAAAAAAAAATCTTTTTATAATGCTTTCCTTTATATAACGTTTTCCTCTTCATCTCTATTTATTCTAACAAGTAAATATCTTCTTTTAATCCTATTTATTTAACAAATAAATATCTCCTTTAATCTTTATTTATTTCCTAAATAAATAAATTCTTTTATCTCTTTATTTATTCCCTAAATAAATAATTACTTTATATTTGCTTCAAATATATTTCCTTTCAAATGTATCTCCTTTATATTTCATTCAAATATAACTCCTTTATATTTCATTCCAAATATAACTCCTTTATATTTGGTTTTCACATTTATTCTTTAAAATATTCTAACTCCTTAAATTTCTGGGAAAATTCGCCATAACCTCCTTTGTATCGGGAGCGTCGGGAAAATCCCCAAACTCGCCACACAGGCCTTTCCATTCAAAAGAAAATGTTTTGAATTTATTTCCTTTTTAAAATACCTCCTATTTATAAATATTCCCATTTATAAATATTCCTTATTTATAAATATTTCAATTTATAAATATCTCTGTTTTCAATATCACTTTGAAAATCTCCCTATCAACATCCCGTATGTTATGGTATTCAATCATATCAAATCACGATGTTCAATATCGTCCATACACACACAATTAACAACAGGTTATAATTCACATCATATATCAAAATATATGAAAAAAAACAATTAAAATAACTGTTGAGGAATCCAGTCGGATTCCTCCAACCTGTTTCCCTGCATCACAGATGTTAGACAATATAGATAACATCACTTTCAGTTCCATATGATATATTCTGTTAAACAGAATCAATATAGAAATTTTACTAACTTACTAGCAGTTCAATAAAAAAATCAACACACAGTACATCAGACAAGTTCTAACAATTCTGAAGATACAACATGGAATTATAAACTGTTCAGAGTTGGTGAGATTTACTCACATTTGCAGTTCATCGTTAAAGAACGATAAACTGTTATTTGATCTGAATCAAACAGTTTATTTTTCCATAAATCCAAACGAGCTCGAATCCACTTCCAGTCAGCTTCATTCTGAAGCTCTCGTCCATACGGTCCCAACGCAACTTACGATTCGCGAATCCGACCTCGTACGAGAAAGTTACGAATTTATAAAGTTTATATACTAAATTGAATTTAAAAATAAAACTTAGTTAATTACTTTGGGCCTCACCACAACACCTTGGCCCAATACCTTCCACGTCACAAGCCCAATACCAACCCGTTCTACCTCCGCCTGTTACTCATGTGACCTGCACTTCTCTCTTTCCCAAAAGAACACGCTTGGCTTTAGTAACCATTCAACCGATATCCTCAACTTCAACCCCCATTTCGCTGACCCCTCTTTGACCTCCCTCCGGCACTTCCGTGACCACTGGCCATCCCTTTCCGACCCGGCCATCCAACTCAGCACCTCGTCCTGACCTCGACTCAATCCTCCAACATAATTCGAATCTCACTTTCCTGTCCCCATCTCGAACGCTTCCTAGATCTCACGGTGACAACACCTACCCAAACGACATCGGAAACCACAGAAAACCTTACGAGCTTCCCCTCTCCGTCATGAACTTCGCACCCTGCTCCTGAAGACACAACGCACGCCATCACCAGTCAACTCGCCTTCCACCTGCGCCTCAAAACCCAACTCACACTCTCTTGTGCTTCGTGGTTCCCAGTCCTACTCACGCTGATGAAGACCAGCGAACATAGTGATGTTCGAATCACTTGAAACCCTCATGGAAACGAGATAACCATTCCAGAAATGTATATTTTCAGTGGAGATAGTGGCGGCTTGCGTTTTGAGGTTGGAGGAAAATATCTAAGAAGGGAATTAGGTCGTAAGGGATGGCAGTTAACGTGTATTTATAAGGGTAGATTTTAGACCATTTTTATTTATTAATTATATAAAAGCTTCATCGTGAAGTCTCTTATAAATATAACCTCATAAAATATATGTTTTTGACAAACTAAGTCAATCCTAGCATAGAAAAATATTCCGGACCCAATGGGACAGGTTTCGTCGAATTCCGACACCGTTTGCGAAAATCCCTTAGAAAATATCGATGAAAAACAACGAGCATTAATTCATTAAAATTACAGAAAAAATCCTAAAAATATGAGGCCTTGACGTTTCACTAGACCTCTTCCTAAGGTTTCGTATGAAACTTGTTTCGTTGAATTTCGAGTTCGTTTGACCAGTTAACCATTCAGTTTAGTTTGTTTTAAGTTAAAACATAACGTACCCCACTATGAAATATTCTGTTCACGTAGGGACTGTTATGGACAGAAACAAAAATACCATTGAAATGAGTGACGTGCTCTAGTCCCAAAAATGTAATAATACCGGTAGATGGACTCATATTGTGAAACCCCGAAATGTCAATACAGGGTGCCAAATACTCCAAATAAAAAGTTGCTTATTAAATTAATTAAAAATTACCATAAAATTCTAAAAATTAGATTATCGCTATTTCCCAAAAGAACTTTGTCAAAATTAAAATCCGATCTCTAGTTATATCGAATAAACCGATACGGTTGATAAACGATTCTATAGCGACTATTTCAAAATTTGATTTGGACATATCTAAAAATCTACACGACGAAGTCCTGATTTTTCTCTTCCATTAGAAAGATATACTCCACCAGCTCCACACGTTTCTTGTTTCACAGAAATCCATCTTAAAACAAATCCTGTACATTCAGTTGAAGTTCGAATCGCCAATTTACGAACTGCAGCGCCATTTCAAGCTCTATTATAATTATATTATAATTATACGTTCAAACCGTCGTCGATTGAATATATTCGTTATTATATTTCGAATCGAAACTCCACAAAATCTCGTATGCTATTCAATTCACATGATATTGTGAATTTCACTATTTCCGACTATTTCGACATTATAATATATTATTATATTATAATTATTAATTAAATATTCAATATTATTTAATTAAACGATCATTAACTTCTCTAAATCACCAATTTTATAATTAAATAAATTAATTATATATCTCTAAAAATGCGGGTCATTACATTCTTCCCCACTTAAAATAATTTCGTCCTCGAAATTGCTAAGTTAGAGGACGACCCTATCTATTGGAATTCCTAAGATTTGTTTAACCCTTATTTCTGATTTCAACTGAACCAATTAATATTGACTAAAACATTAATTTATTCCGACTAACTAAATTTCCAAAAAATTTGAAAATTTTCTAACACCTTAACTTTTCGAAAAAATTCGCCATAATTTCCTTTGTACAGCCCTATCGGTAAAACCACAACTCGCCTCTCTAGGCCTTCTCCAACCCAAAAGAAAATCAAAACGCCAAGCGGCTTGCCAATTCGGCTCATCAAAATCTCAAACTCATATCAAATATAAACTGGTACCTTTTTGTCGGGCATATCAACTCTATCACTTCCATATGCTATCAACTCAGCATATACCAGTGTTATCTCAATCAAATTCCAATCAGTTCATATCCTCAAATCCAAACCGAATTTTATTCGAACCTCAATATCAAATTTCAAATTCTTAGGTTTATTTCAAATCAATTTGAAATCATAATACCTATTCAAAACCTTTGAATTTCTAAACACTTGTTTTCTCAAAACAATTCAAATTAAAATCTTTGGTAGTAATCCACCACTTAGAAACTCGAAAATCACACCGATGATACTGCGCAGTCATTATCGGAATTATTCTCCAGCGACCCAAGTGATTTCAATACTATATCATTTCAAAACCATTACTGAATACTTCCATTTTGAAAACATTTCAAAATCTCCCAGGAACTTAAAATTTCCTTATTTTAATTCCAAATCTGATTTAAATTCATATTTAATTCATCTTATTTCATATACTTTACTTATATGATTCTGATTAGTCATTTATAATCATTTACCTTTTTATAATCTTACTCGATTATAATAACAACCAACACAACCAATATACTATATCAAATATATTCGGGCAAAATTATTCCATTTACCCTCTTTCAAAACATACCATGACGGTTCATCGTATTCAAGTGTTTAGTAACTCCTATCGATACAGTGGATCAAACTGATCGACCAGAACTCATAAACAACTCAGCCAATGAATCTCCACAATATAAAACCATTTTTATATCAAATTCAAATACGCACCCGTATATATACACTCAAACTCAATCTAGGGTATTACTAACCCTATCTCAACCGAGTCACGCCACAGAGCCAAGGTAAACTTAACTTAAGCTCTGATACCAACTGTAGTAACCCGAAAATCCGGGGGAATTTGAGTTGACTAAATAACACAAGTCCAACCCAAATCGCACTGGAAATTCAAGAAAACTAATAGAAAGAAGACAGAGGGTGAGGATAGATAAGATAGAAACTTAGAATAGAAGAAGAAGAAGAAGAAGAAGAAGAAGAAGACAACATCAGAGTAACACGAACCTCACAGCGGAACGAACAACATATAATAGATAACCTAACTTTGAAATATAACAGTTATGTATACAATAGCACTTATCAGAGTACAACACTTACAACACAGCGGAAATAACTATAGCTATATGATCTTGAAGCCTCCTGCTCCAAGCTCTTCAAGTATATCTGCAAATTCCTGACTACTTGACTGCCCGTACAAATTTAGGCACCCAAGAGTTTAGGGAAAACAACAAAATAAACTCCGGGTCAGTCATGGGACTGGTGTGAATAAACTCAAATCATTTAAACAGGTATATGATATCTCATAAGACCACGCCGTGAATACGGAACGGGTTTTTCCCTTATGAGAATCCAAATAACTTTTCAAAGCAATATCATTCTGATATTATAATAATGTCTAAGTACAAATAAATATCAATCTAGCAGAAACGCTTGCATCTCACGTTACTACATATATAGTATACAATCAAAATCGCAAGCTCGTATTGGATAATGGATTTCCACTATGACAAGGTATGGAACCACCTTCCGATCAGTGTACTCTAGGAACAATACACTGGAGTTCAACAAGAACATCTTGTAACTCAGCCACACATGACCGACCACTCATTTCGCTTGAGTGTATCGAATGTACATCACCAACAGTTGGGATCAGCAACCGTTCCCGTATATATATGGGACAGCATTGATAGATTTAAGAAACAAATGAATATTCTCTAGATAGGTGATTATACACCCTACTTCGGTGCGACCGACTTAGCCATGCTGCCTGCCCGATTTCTGTCATTTACCGGATGTGAGGCTAGAAGCTACGCTTTATCATCACAATAGATTCACTTCGAATGCCACATTGTCAGATCCATCGAAAATCACTAATTGACGTCTACAACAATACATTACGTGTTAGCTAAAGAAGTTTCCTTCTCCGCTTCCACTCTTGGTACGGTTGAAGAAATCAATGTACGTGACCCTTCTGGAAATACTCTGTTAGACATTCATTCATTCACTTAGAAATGTCACATCGTCATACCCGCCAAATCACAAATTGACTTATTCAAAAATAACACGGGTATACAGCTAAGAGAAACGAATTCCTCCGCCACCAAACGTGAATACGTTTGAACAGATCAACTTACGCGATCCATTGGATATACTCTGTCAGACCTCCGTCCATACAAGTTGTCCTGGGATTGGACAAACCGAAGGCACTATTCTATAAACAGGATAGCCCTTGCATTTTTACTCCGTCTTCAATTATCTTTGGCATATATGATTCGCGACGCTTATGCCAATACAGAGTGGTTCTTTGGATAATAATCCAACCGGTCTCTCCATATTAACAACGTTAAAATGGTCAAAACTTCGATAGTCGGTGAGTTAACTATCAAAGAAAAACAAGTGTGCAAACAACGATATTTTTTTCCAGATGGAAATTATATCGAACAAACATCATTTAACATTAATCTCTTTAGTTCATTTATTTACTTATCTCTTGTTTCCCTAAATTCTAAATTCTTATTTTCTTTTATCAGAAAACATTTCTGATTTTCGTTTGGAAAACATTTCCGAAACTCCTTTACGATCAAACCTTACCATTTCTTAGTTAAGAAGGAAGTCACTCAAGTTGGGGTATAATTACCTCGCAGACCTTAACTGAACAACGTTATAACTTCGAAATGGTCAAAGTTTATCTTTTAATCTTTAACAACTTCTTTACGCCTTTCTCGGATTCAATTTTACTAATCCACTTCTATATTTAAAACATTGGTTATAACGATAACGTTATAACCCCTACTTTCGAATTATCTAACTTTAATTATAACTTCTATTCTTATTAGTGAATAATTAACCTAACACTTATTTATTTATAAATAAATAAATCTCTATTTAAACACTGGAAAGTATAAGTACTTTCCCGAATTCGATATAATCGAATTTGCCGATTAACTCTCTTCGAGAAATCTCTATTTGATTAACTCTTCTTCGAATAACCTATATTCGACTAACTCCTTCTCGAATAAACGATATTCGATAATCTCTCTTCGAATAACTAATATTCGATAACTCTTCCTTTTCAAATATCACATATTTGAAAATCTCACTTCGATTAAACTATAATCGATAACTCCCTTCAATGAAACTAACATCGATAACTCCTTTCGATGAAACTAACATCAATAACTCCTTTCGATGAAACTAACATCAATAACTCCTTTCGATGAAACTAACATCAATAACTCCTTTCGATGAAACTAACATTAATAACTCCTTTCGATAAAACTAACATCGATAACTCCTTTCGATGAAACTAACATCGATTAATTCCTTTCGATGAAACTAACATCGATTAATTTAACTCGCCGAACTTAATTCGACTAACTTAACTTGACTCGACTAACTCGACTTACTTGGTTCGACCAATTCAATTCGATTAACTAGGCTCGACTAACTTGACTAACTTAACTCGATTAACTGAACTAATCACTTTGATTAACTCGACTAATTCTCTTTGGTTAACTTAACCAATTCACTTAACTCCTGTCGAATAAACTATATTCGATAATTCCTCTAACTCTATTCGAATAAACTATATTCGATTAACTCCTTTACTCTATTCGAATAAACTATATTTGATTAACTAACTTCGAATGTCTATATTCGATTAACTAACTTCGAATGTCTATATTCGATTAACTAACTTCGAATACCATATTCGATTAACTAACTTCGAATGTCTATATTCGATTAACTAACTTCGAATGTCTATATTCGATTAACTAACTTCGAATACCATATTCGATTAACTAACTTCGAATGTCTATATTCGATTAACTAACTTCGAATACCATATTCGATTAACTAACTTCGAATGTCTATATTCGATTAACTAACTTCGAATACCATATTCGATTAACTAACTTCGAATGTCTATATTCGATTAACTAACTTCGAATACCATATTCGATTTCTCCTTTCGAATGTCTATATTTGATTAACTTTATTCACTTTATAAAGACTTCCTTTTTAACAACGTTTTATTCATTTGAAAAGATTTACTTTTAAATAATGGTTCTGCACTTTAAAAAAAAATCTTTTTATAATGCTTTCCTTTATATAACGTTTTCCTCTTCATCTCCATTTATTCTAACAAGTAAATATCTTCTTTTAATCCTATTTATTTAACAAATAAATATCTCCTTTAATCTTTATTTATTTCCTAAATAAATAAATTCTTTTATCTCTTTATTTATTCCCTAAATAAATAATTACTTTATATTTGCTTCAAATATATTTCCTTTCAAATGTATCTCCTTTATATTTCATTCAAATATAACTCCTTTATATTTCATTCCAAATATAACTCCTTTATATTTGGTTTTCACATTTATTCTTTAAAATATTCTAACTCCTTAAATTTCTGGGAAAATTCGCCATAACCTCCTTTGTATCGGGAGCGTCGGGAAAATCCCCAAACTCGCCACACAGGCCTTTCCATTCAAAAGAAAATGTTTTGAATTTATTTCCTTTTTAAAATACCTCCTATTTATAAATATTCCCATTTATAAATATTCCTTATTTATAAATATTTCAATTTATAAATATCTCTGTTTTCAATATCACTTTGAAAATCTCCTTATCAACATCCCGTATGTTATGGTATTCAATCATATCAAATCACGATGTTCAATATCGTCCATACACACACAATCAACAACAGGTTATAATTCACATCATATATCAAAATATATGAAAAAAAACAATTAAAATAACTGTTGAGGAATGCAGTCGGATTCCTCCAACCTGTTTCCCTACATCACAGATGTTAGACAATATAGATAACATCACTTTCAGTTCCGTATGATATATTCTGTTAAACAGAATCAATATAGAAATTTAACTAACTGACTAGCAGTTCAATAAAAAAATCAACACACAGTACATCAGACAAGTTCTAACAGTTCTAAAGATACAACATGGAATTATAAACTGTTCAGAGTTGGTGAGATTTACTCACATTTGCAGTTCATCGTTAAAGAACGATAAACTGTTATTTGATCTGAATCAAACAGTTTATTTTGCCATAAATCCAAACGAGCTCGAATCCACTTCCAGTCAGCTTCATTCTGAAGCTCTCGTCCATACGGTCCCAACGCAACTTACGGTTCGCGAATCCGACCTCCTACGAGAAAGTTACGAATTTATAAAGTTTATATACTAAATTGAATTTAAAAATAAAACTTAGTTAATTACTTTGGGCCTCACCACAACACCTTGGCCCAATACCTTCCACGTCACAAGCCCAATACCAACCCGTTCTACCTCCGCCTGTTACTCACGTGACCTCTTCTTCCCTCTTTCCCAAAAGAACACGCTTGGCTTTAGTAACAATTCAACCGATATCCTCAACTTCAACCCCCATTTCGCTGACCCCTCTTTGACCTCCCTCCGGCACTTCCGTGACCACTGGCCATCCCTTTCCGACCCGGCCATCCAACTCAGCACCTCGTCCTGACCTCGACTCAATCCTCCAACATAATTCGAATCTCACTTTCCTGTCCCCATCTCGAACGCTTCCTAGATCTCACGGTGAAAACACCTACCCAAACGACATCGGAAACCACAGAAAACCTTACGAGCTTCCCCTCTCCGTCATGAACTTCGCACCCTGCTCCTGAAGACACAACGCACGCCATCACCAATCAACTCGCCTTCCACCTGCGCCTCAAAACCCAACTCACACTCTCTTGTGCTTCGTGGTTCCCAGTCCTACTCTCGCTGATGAAGACCAGCGAACATAGTGATGTTCGAATCACTTGAAACCCTAATGGAAACGAGATAACCATTCCAGAAATGTATATTTTCAGTGGAGATAGTGGCGGCTTGCGTTTTGAGGTTGGAGGAAAATATCTGAGAAGGGAATTAGGTCGTAAGGGATGGCAGTTAACGTGTATTTATAAGGGTAGATTTTAGACCATTTTTATTTATTAATTATATAAAAGCTTCATCATGAAGTCTCTTATAAATATAACCTCATAAAATATATGTTTTTGACAAACTAAGTCAATCCTAGCATAGAAAAATATTCCGGACCCAATGGGACAGGTTTTGTCGAATTCCGACACCGTTTGCGAAAATCCCTTAGAAAATATCGATGAAAAACACCGAGCATTAATTCATTAAAATTACAGAAAAAATCCTAAAAAATGAGGCCTTGACGTTTCACTAGACCTCTTCCTAAGGTTTCGTATGAAACTTGTTTCGTTGAATTTCGAGTTCGTTTGACCAGTTAACCATTCAGTTTAGTTTGTTTTAAGTTAAAACATAACGTACCCCACTATGAAATATTCTGTTCACGTAGGGACTGTTATGGACAGAAACAAAAATACCATTGAAATGAGTGACGTGCTCTGGTCCCAAAAATGTAATAATACCGGTAGATGGACTCATATTGTGAAACCCCGAAATGTCAATACAGGGTGCCAAATACTCCAAATAAAAAGTTGCTTATTAAATTAATTAAAAATTACCATAAAATTCTAAAAATTAGATTATCGCTATTTCCCAAAAGAACTTTGTCTAAATTCAAATCCGATCTCTAGTTATATCGAATAAACCGATACGGTTGATAAACGATTCTATAGCGACTATTTCAAAATTTGATTTGGACATATCTAGAAATCTACATGATGAAGTCCTGATTTTTCTCTTCCACTAGAAAGATATACTCCACCAGCTCCACACGTTTCTTGTTTCACAGAAATCCGTCTTAAAACGAATCCTGTACATTCAGTTGAAGTTCGAATCGACAATTTACGAACTGCAGCGCCATTTCAAGCTCTATTATAATTATATTATAATTATACGTTCAAACCGTCGTCGATTGAATATATTCGTTATTATATTTCGAATCGAAACTCCACAAAATCTCGTATGCTATTCAATTCACATGATATTGTGAATTTCACTATTTCCGACTATTTCGACATTATAATATATTATTATATTATAATTATTAATTAAATATTCTATATTATTTAATTAAACGATCATTAACTTCTCTAAATCACCAATTTTATAATTAAATAAATTAATTATATATCTCTAAAAATGCGGGTCATTACAGCCCTGATGGTTATTGACGAAAGTGTTGGGGAGTACTGCAGTCCAACGCAGTGGAGTGGTGGCATGGCCGGTGAAGTCAAGAACAGTGGAGGGGGTTTGTCTTAGAAAAGGGGACTGTGTGATTCAACACGTGAGGACCAGGTTGTAAGGAACAGTACTTGCGGGTTGGTTTAAATTTGTGAGAGGGGTGGTTTAATTTGTGGAAGTCATACCAGACGCTCGTGGACTTTTCATTGGAGAACCGAAAACGTATTTTTCATGGGGTGAACGAGGTTTTGCCGGCCTTTTGTTGTTAACTACAATTCGTAAGTTTACTAAGGGATGTGGGTTTGAAATCTAAAAGGGGGTTGCATGATTACTGGGTGCATGGGCATGTAAGTGAAGGCTTGAATGGTGATGTCGGTTTGGATTGAAATCTGGAGATGAAGGAGATGTGGTGGTTTGAAAATTGGTGAATGGCCATTATTGGGTTCGGTATTGAACTGCTCTAGAAGAAGAAAGATTAGGAAGGGAGTGGGTCGGGTAGGAAGGTATAAAGTGGGCCGAAGTTCTTGAAAAGGGTAAAAGCCCATATTAGCACTTAAGTTAAGTTTAAATTCAAATCAAAAGAATGTATTAACTTTAAGTGATTGTATCTATTTCATATGTTAACGGAATTTGGCAAAACTGGATCCGACAGGATCGTATGGACGGGAGCAACACAATGAGACTGACCGGGAGTGGATCAGAGACAGTTACAATTTATGGCGAAATAAATTGTCCGATTGAGTCAAAGAACGCAAACCGATTATTTAACGGTTAACGCGCCAAAGTGAGTAAAACTCACCAACTCTGTACAGTTCTATTTTTACAACATATTCTTAGAACTGTTAAATATTGTCTGTTTAACTGTGTGTTGACTGTTTGATTGTGCTAGTCAGTTAGTGGAAATTATATATATGTATATATATATATAACGTTAAATATTTATATGTGATTCTGCTATCAGAATATCTCATATCAAAGTGAAATCAATGTTAATCGTATTGTCTAACATCTGTGATGCAGGGAAACAGGTTGGAGGAATCCGACGGGATTCCTCAACATTTATTTTACCGTTTTTCATATATTGTGATAAATGACGTGATATATAATGTGTATGGATTATATGTGTTTGAATGATAGTGATCGTTGTTGTAGAGTTAATCAAATTGAATTAGCGAGTAGAGTTAATCAAATTGAATTAGCAAGTTAAGTTAAATTAAGTGAATTAGTTAAGTTAATCAAATTGAATTAGCAAGTTAAGTTAAACTAAGTGAATTAGTTAAGTTAATCAAATTGAATTAGCAAGTTAAGTTAAACTAAGTGAATTGGTTAAGTTAATCAAAGTGAATTGGTTAAGTTAATCAAAGTGAATTAGTCGAGTTAATCAAAGTGATTAGTTCAAGTTAATCGAGATAAGTAAATCAAGTTAGGTTAATCGATTTGAATTTATCAAGTCGAGTTAATCAATTGAGTTAGTCAAAACCAAGTAAATCAAGTTAGGTTAATCGAGTTGAATTTATCAAGTCGAGTTGATCAATTGAGTTAGTCAAACCAAGTAAATCAAGTTAAGTTAGTCGAAGTAAATCAAGTGGGTTAGCCAAGTGAGTTAATCAAATGAGTTAATCAAGTGTGTTAATCAAAGTGTGTTTAAATAAAATAAGAGTTAATCAATTAGAATAAATCGAATATTAGTTACTCGAATAAGAGTTAATCCAGATGAGTCGCCATTTAGCACGACTGGTGGCGGAATTCGCAGGGCTGCAGATAGCCTACGGCGGTCGGATGTTTCCTGAGGGAATCAGGCGTAACCATTGTGATCGCTGCGATCTAGAGTTAAGCGAATGGAGTTAATCGAATACTAGTTATTCGAATAAGAGTTAATCAAATAGAGTTAAAGAAATAGAGTTAAGCAAAATTAGAAACTGACTGGAGAGTAATAAGTTGAATGGTTTCCTGAGTATCGATCTGATGTTGGTTTCGGCCTTCGGGGTTTATACTTGGGAAGTTGTTCTCTTATTAGTTTACAGTTAGAGTCTGATAGTTATGGAATGGTAGAGATTTATGATTGATTGATAGAATTTCCTTCTAGAAATAATATCGTTGTTTGTACACGTATTTTCCTTCGATAGTTAAATCACAGACTATCGAAGTTTTTGACCATTTTAACGTTGTTAATATGGAGAGACCGGTTGGATTATTATCCAGAGAACCACTCTGTATTAGCATAAGCGTTGCGAATCATTTATGCCAAAGATAATTGAAGATGGAGTTATGCAAGGGCTATCCTGTTTACAGAATAGTGCCTTCGGTTTGTCCAGTCCCAGGACAACTTGTATGGACGAAGGTCTGACAGAGTATATCTGGTAGATCACGTAAGTTGATCGTTTCAAACGTATTTACGTTGGTGGCGGAGGAATTAGTTTCTCTTAGCTTTACACCCGTGATATTTTTGGGGAAATCAATTTGTGATTTAGAGGGTATGACGATGTGACATTCGAAGTGAATGAAGATGTGGCGTGTAAAAGATAAGCGTAGCTTCTAACCTCACGTCCGGTAATGACAGAAATCGGGCAGGCAGCATGGCTAAGTCGGTCGCACCGAAGTAGGGTGTATAATCACCTATCTAGAGAATATTCATTTGCTTCTTTAATCTATCAATGTTGTCATATATATATATATACGGGAACGGTTGCTGATCCCAACCGTTGGTGATGTACATTCGATACACTCAAGCGAAATGAGTGGTCGGTCATGTGTGGCTGAGTTGCAAGATGTTCTTGTTGAACTCCAGTGTATCGTTCCTAGAGTACACTGATCGGAAGGTGGTTCCATACCTTGTCATAGTTGGAAATCCATTACCCAATACGTGTTTGCGGTTTCGATTGTATACTATATGTAGAGCGTGAGATGAAAGCGTTTCTGCTAGATGATTATTATATTGTGGTTGATAGACATTATTATAATATCAAAAGGTTTTTGATATAAAGATAATTTGGATTCTCATAAGGGAAAAACCCGTTCCGTTATACGGCGTGGTCTTATGAGATATCGTTTACCTGCTTAAACTGTTTTAAACTGTTTTACTCATACCAGTCCCATGACTGACCCGGAGTTTATTTGTTTGTTTCCCTAAACTCTTGGGTGCCTAAATTTGTACGGGCAGTCAAGTAGTCAGGATTTACAGATATACTGGAAGAGCTTGGAGCAGGAGGCTTCAGGATTATATAGCTATAGTTATTTCCGCTGTGTTGTAAGTGCTGTACTCTGATAAGTGTTATTGTATACATAACTGTTATATTTCAAAGTTATGTTATCTATTATATGTTATTCGTTCCGCTGTGAGGATCGTGTTACTCTGATGTTGTGTTCTTCTTCCTCTATTATATTAGTTCTACCTTATCTTTCCTCACCCTCTATCTTCTTTCTATTAATTTCTTGAATTTTCAGTGCAATTTGGGGTTGGACTTGTGTTATTTAGTCAGCTCAAATTGGTCCGGATTTTCGGGTCACTACAACTTTATTAATAAATAAATAAATCTTGATTAAAAACGGAAAGTGAATAGTACTTTCCCGAATTCGATATAATCGAATTCAACGTATAATTCTATTTCCAATAATCTCCATTTGATAACTCCTTTTCGAATAAACTATATTGGATAACTCCTTTCGAATAACTATATTTGATTAAATCATTTCTCACTATTCGAATAAACTATATTCGATTAACTCCTTTAACTCTATTCAATTAACTCTAACTCGATTAACTCTAGCCGATTAATTCTAATTTGATTAACTCTAATTGATTAACTCTAATTAGATTAACTCTAATCGATTAACTCTATTTGATTAACTCTAATCAATTAACTCTATTTGATTAACTCTAATTAATTAATTTTATTCAAATAACTCTTATTGAATAACAAATTTTATTTTAATACTATTTCCTATCTTATTCAAATTCCCATTTGAATTTCTATTTCAAATCCCAATTTTTTTCCTTTATAAATGTTTTAAATTATAAAATAACTATTTTAATCCATTATTCACATCAAATGTGAATAATATTTCTTTGATATATCAATTCAGTTTGATTTCGTATTTAAAAATAATACTCCATTTCCAAATTCTATTTATAATTTTATTTATAGAATTATTCATACAAAATCCCCTTTTTACTTCTAATAATTAAATCTCATTTATAATTCACTTATAAATGCTGAGTTCACATTCTATTAAAAATATCGGTGTCAAAACTGCTTTCTACTTCTCTATATAAGTTCAGACTTATATATTCCATTTATCCCATGATAAATTATTTTACTTAATTTATAAAAACATTATTTATAAATTAATCTTCTCCACTTATCTGTTAAAACAGATTTCTATTTAACTTTAAATCCATCTCCTCGTAATTCTTTTATAACTCGAAATTCTCTTTTTATAACTCTATTTATTTCCGAAATAAATATTTCCTTTTATAACTCTATTTATTTCCTAAATAAATATTTCCTTTTATAAAATCCTTTGATTTTACATTTATTTCCTTTTCAATATAACATTGAAAATTCCCTTTTGTATTTCAGTATTTCTTATGGTATTTAAAATACCAAATAACAATGATCAATATCATTAACAATAGATTATATATATCACCACATATGAAAAACAGTAAAATAAATGTTGAGGAATCCAGTTGGATTCCTCCAACCTGTTTCCCTGCATCCACAGATGTTAAACAATATAATAACATCGATTTCATTTTAATATGAAATATTCTGATAAAAAGAATCAATATTTGATTAACGATTTATATATATATATATATCGTTATCTATAATTTCAACCAATACATAAGCAATTCAACCAAACAATCATCACACACAGTCAATCAGTATTACTAGATTTTATTTATAAAAATATAAACTGATAGAGTTAGTGAGTTTTACTCACCTTGGACTGTTATCGTTAAATAACGATAATTGTCAGTTGATTCAGACAGACAATTTATTTCGCTATAAATTGTAACGAGCTCCAATTCATTCCCAGTCGGTTCCATTGTGTAGGCGCCATTCATACGATCCCAACGGATTTTGTTTCGTTAAATTTCGATAATGTATGAGCAACATATTTCATTTGCAAGTTTATATGTTATTAAACTTTTAAATTAATCTTAATAAAATAAAATAAAAACAAAAAATAAAAACCATTGGGCCTTACCCTTAAATCTTGGCCTATACCCCTTTGTACAAAACCCAGACCCGTGTTTAAACCGTTCCCCTTCTTCCCAAATGAACCGCATGCTCCAGGAGCTTGTTATCACCAAGTCGAATACTTCAAAATCCCCATTCCCCTTTACCTCATTACAGTTCCGCAAACCACCATTGTCGATCTCCATTTCTCCGGTATTAAAATACCCCACTGCTCCTCATCTCTCAACCTAATATCACCCTCTTGGAAGCCACACTGTACCGATCCACTAGCACAAAATGATGACTGTGCTTACCCCCCCCATCTTCAAATGTATACAACACACATACCAACTTACTGCCCAAACCACATCCGCACCATTCTCTCCTCGTTGTAGCCTCAACACCCATTGACTCTGACTCTAACCTCATCACGTGTTATGTTCACATTATACCCCATGCAAGATCCCATGTACCTCATCCTCTCCCTCAAAATCACAGGACTCACACCACTCACGTTCGTCGGGGTTCCAGGCTCCACCTCAAAACAGCTGTTGTTCTCTCCTGCTAACAATCACTGAGTTAGTCATGCTTCCCAATACTCCTCCCTTATTTCACATGCATCGTTCAGGCCACTCCCTCTCCCCTGTAATTTGCTTTCTCTCCTCCTTCCAGATATTCCTTCACTTCTCGCTTCTTCACCCTCTCCGTATGTTTTGTCATCTCCCTGAACTGGCATCAAACAACTCCTCCTAACCACAAATCTAGATCTGAACTCCACAACGTCATTTAATGCTTCAATCTACAAATGAGCCGAGCCTAGCATTCACTGTTGAAAGTATGGTGCGAGAAGATGTGTATGGAACTCAAGTAAATGGCTACAGCATGTATTGTATTACGTATATATATAACATGAGCTTTGCTGGGTTTAATTCTTCGAAGAAGAAAACTGATCGTTCGGCGTCTGTATAAATAGGCTGCAAATGCCTTGGTGAATAGGGAGTAGGAAAGCATAGGCTGTACATCGCTCAACATAGGTTTGCAGAATAATGGAACAATTCATGCTACATTTAGGCCGATTATTTGTAATATTGGTTTGCAGCTGTTTGCAATTTCAATTCATAGCTGTTCGATATTTAAGTCATAGATGGTCTGCATATGTCCTTGTATAAGTGGTGTATGAGTCGTATTGTCCCTTGCATGTGCAGAGGAAATCCTTCGCGGCTAAGTATTAGAGAAATTTGTAGATAAGCCAAACTTCACTTCTTAGCTGTTTTTGAGGTGAAGGCTTCGATAGATGATAGGTGCCATGTGCCGTTTACTTAGGGGGTAAGGTTTTTCATATTTAATAAATATTTATGTAATATATTTTAGATTTTAAGGGTACCGTGCTACACAGAGTCCCGTTTATTTATGACTATTATAGACAAAAATGAAAATACAGTGTGCCACGATCTCAAAAATATAACAATATAGACTAGTTAACTCATTCTGTAATACCCCAAAATGCTGATATAGGGTGTAAAACACTTCAAATAAAAAGTTGCTTATTTTTCAAAATAAAAATTACATAAAAATTCTATAAATTAAATTGTAACTATGTCTCAAAAATCTTGTCCAAATTCGAAAATATTTAAATAAAATTAAATATACCGTTATGGTTTATAAATGATTCCATAGCGACTATTTGAAAATTTGATTTAAACATAACTCACAATCTACACGACGGAATCTCGAATTTTTCTCTTTCATTATAAAAATATAGTTCACCAGGTTCGAACGTTTCTTGTTTCACCGAAATCCAACATAAAATGGATTTTGTACATTAGTTTAAAGTTCGAATCGCCAAATTACGAACTATCACGCCATTTTGAGCTCGATTATAATTATAATATAATTATATGTTCAACTGACGTTATTTAAATTACTTCGTTAACATAATTCAATTCTAAACTGAATTATATATTTCAAATTTGTCCAGTTCACACGATATTGTCCATTCACTATTTCCGACTATTTCAGAATTAAATATATTATTCTATTATTTATATTAATTAAATATTCCATATAATTTAATTCAATGACCATTTAATTCTCCTAATCACTTTTTAAATAATTAAATAAATTAATTATAATACCGTAAAAATACGGGACATTACACCATTCTTAGCTTAAATTTAAGACTCTTGCTCACACCTGAAGCTCTATGCAAATTCAGAAATGGATATGGATAAGACCACCTAATACTTAACTTCGATGCAAGCCTTCATATTTTCCTTACAACTATAATTAAGGGTGCCTTAACTCTAATATCTTAAATTTGTTGATTCTGAAGTTCGATAATGGTGTCGACTCAGAATTTTGGAAGGTATCGACCATAATAAGGCATTCCAACGTATCGACTTAGTAGTTGTTACGTACTACCTCAAACAGTGTTGACCTAAATCCTAACATAGACTATAATCAAACTTTGGAATAAACACCCAATTCCTTTCAGATTTACAACCATGAATTCCATTACAAAGTTGAGTTCATCAGTCTGTGAAATTAGAGGAAAATTTTGTAGACAATTCCTGACCTTAAAATTGAAGCTTGGATTATAAAATATTCTGATGAAAAACGGAGCAATGACGGAATTGAAACATGATTTGTTTCTTTAGGACGAAACATCGAGTCGATGCAACCTGATATAACAATACCAAATCCAAATCCAAATCGCATTTATTCAGCAACCAATAATACCCAATCTAGGTGCGGTTCTTTAAAATACTCTGATGAAAAACTGAATTAAACCAGGTGCAGTTCGCATTTATTCAGCAACTAACAATACCAAATCCAAATCGCCGAAACAAATATAACTGGAAATGAGGAATGAAGCTATACCCCAACTGTCATATTTCAATTTCCTTTTCCAACCTAATATACCATTCACAATTTTTCTCATGGTAATAATTTTTCGGTGTTTAATTTGGAACTGAGGATGTCGAGCTGAAGTGCGAAAGAAAAAAATTTGGGCGAAAACAAAGACAGAGGCGACTGGTGAATTTGGGGAAAGGGTAAGGGCATTTTGGGAAGTTCAAAAAGACATCAAGTAATTTAGTGAAAAGAATTTACCTTATTAGTAGAAAGATATATATATATATATGTATATATATAGGGATGTTGATTTGAGTGGGAGCATATTTTAGTTTAAACTATACATTTATACTAATAAGCAATGTTCTATATAATTTTGATTGTTAAAATTTGTACGTATATATATATTGCAAAATCATTTATCATTGTTTTATTATTTACTGTACATATTAAATGGCAAAGAACTCCGATAATTTATTACTAAAATTGATTCTTAAGAAGGATAAAGTGAATTAAATCAATTATTTTGACAAATATCGAAATTTTAGGATTATCCTTGAACAAAAGGGAAATATAACTGTTTTGCATAATAGAAGACCTAAAAGAAAAGAGAGAAGTGTGATTTCAAATGAATAAGGTATAAATGTTATAAATGTCAATTTATTTACTTATACATATCTGGTACTGTATACTAGATATGAATCACATATATGTATATGAATTTGCAGGAATTACAAAAGAGTAGAAATCTGGAAAAATGGAGAATTGGACTTACGAATGGAAATGAAGCAAATGTTGCTGCATTATCCATATGAAGCTGCCTCTTATCCTAATCACTAGCTTAATTGAAGAATTAAAATATTGTTGTTATATAATTTTCGTTTAAAATAAATGTTATTCTATATCTTGCTTAGACAAGTTTGAATTTCCATTTGTAATAAAATACAATTGTTGTTCATTTAATTTAAATGAAATATCTTACGAAAGTGCACAATTAGTTAACTGTAACGAATCGGCTTTTTGCTCGGTTTTCGCAGGTAATTAAACCAACTTAAACCGTTCATAAAGACAGATTGTTAGGGGCACTTACATATTTGCACAAAATTAAAAAAACTTTCCATTATCATTAAAATAATATTACATTAGAGTAACAAGAGGTACATCAGAGTACATCAATTACACAACAGAAAAGATACTAAACTCAGCGGAAGAATGTGAATGCTCCAAGGCATAATAGCTTCAGCAAAAACCAGAATCCTGCTCCAACTAACTCCAAGGTTAAATCTGCGAACCAAACTGCTAGGCTGCCAGTGTAAAAATTATGGGCACCCAGAGTTTAGGTGAAGGAACTCAAAACAGTTGTCTTTAGGGTTTATTTTAAAGTTAGGTAATTTATCGGACCATGCCGCTAATGCGTAACGGGTTTACTCCATATGAATACCAGCGCATAGAAATCCGCAATGACTTTTTGAAAAATGAAGCTATCATAAGCTCGTCCCACATCACATAATGCAAGCGCACACCAGATGGACGAGTTTTACCTTATGATAACCAAAAATGCATTCATACGTGAAAATCCTCTTTTACTATTATGTATAGTGTGAAAAACCTTTTCGCAAATAAATGTATTAATCCTAGCCAGCATAATGCCCCATCCCATTAAACTAACAATCCTGCCGGTAACCAGTAGGCTATACAATCAAAACCGTACGGGCTTGTAGTGGACATTGGGTTTCGAGCATCATGGTTTCTGGTACGAAAATCATTCGTGGGCTCACAAACTTTCTTGCGCGCATCATCCCAGTACTCATGGATAACGTCCAGACTCGGAATCCGTTATACTAACCCACCATACATATATCAGAGTACCCAACAAATAGCATCCCCAACTGGGGATTTCGTAGTACCCTTTCATCATCACATCCCTGGTGCACCGAACATGAGAAACGAACATAAAAAAATCTGACCACCAGTTTACCATCAATCCGGGGTGTGAGGTTCGTCGAGGTTACGATATACAAAAAGCTACGCTTAAATAAGCCATGCTTTGATCATCCATAGCTCATCTCATAACTTAAGTATGCCACATTGTCCATTCACTACGCATCACTTATTTCTATCAATATATAACCTCTAAGCTCATACGTCTTAGAGAAGGGTGTTAAGCAAGAGAATAAATTCTCCACCATCATGCAGATATATATTTAACAGAGATCAGTGCTACGCAGTCAATAACAGTGTCAGACACACAATCCATACAAGTCCATTTTGGGTCTGAACGAAACCACAATCCGAAATTCCTTCACATACGTTCGGGCTTCTTGCCACTTAACTGATATAAAATCCATTTGCAAATGGGAGCGAGCCATTCAAGACATTCAGCAAGTCGTCCTTACTACATGAAGAGTCCCGGTCTTCAATGTCGTCTCCAATGTCTTCAATTGCCCAACAACGTCGTATTATTACTTGGAATGGTTTTCAGACATACATCCAATCCCAGTCTTTCCAAATAATAGGCGCAATTTAAAAAAACACAATTGTAGAACACACATGCTTTCTACCAATCTCCTTCCGTCTTGGATTTTGTCAAAATTAAACTTCTTTAAACCCATTCTCAAATTATTACAAAATTCATATTTAACCATTCACTTTTAAAACACATCCCTAAAATCAAAGATGATTTAGCCTTAAAGCCTTAATTAATTTTCCGTTTGATAACTCGTTATCAAAAATCCAGTTTCCTTTGGAAATCCTTAATCCACATTTCAACCATAGTTTCCAATTAAATTGATTTTCCAACATTCCATTCTTTAATCTTAACTAAAAGACTACACTTTCTTTCCAATTCCTCACTTTTAATTTCCCCAAATCAAAGATCCGATTAAATCCTCAAACTACGATATGAACTTCCATAACTCAATCTCACGGGGTTTCAAGAATGATATTATTGAAGATATGATTCACGACAAAACCCAAATCAATTGATATTGAACATAAGTTACACAGAAATTGTATCTACTTATATTCAATTTCAATTCTCATAATCAACGAATACTATAAGTGGAATAACGGTATAATTATATCTTCCAAATTCCTCAAATAGTGTATGTTTACACCACAGAATTTCATATCAAATATCTGAAGATTATTTCTATCAAACTTATCCTAGTCAACTTAGGAAACTCGTATCTTAATTAAAAGATTTATCCAACTCTTTGACATTAGATCTGGATAGAAATACCATCAACTTATACTTAATATTAATCTCGATATCGAACTCACACTATAAGAGGAATAATGGTGAACTACCTTTTAAATTCCTCAAATAGTAAGAATCATCATCTACCGGATTAATATCAAACATCAGAAGATTTATCTCCAACCATATCCAATTATTTAAAATTGGAAAAACACATTTAATTATTAAATAAATCAATTTAAATTCCAAACAAATTATTTTGAATACTTTTAAACCTTTGAAAACATTCAACAAATCATTTACAAATGATTACATATAGTTCGGAAAACATTTCACGGTTTAAATACTTCAAAATACGTTGTTTTCAAAGAAAGCGTTACAATAGTGCTTGAAAAGTGTTACAAAAGCGTTACAAAACAGTTACCTTAACTATTATGATCAAAATATCGTTTATCTTAGCCAAAACTTAAACTTTACAATTCAAAACACCTGTTCATAATTTGTAATGATATACAAAGTTTTTCCATAATTTTAAAACATTTAAAAATAGTTGTTTATAATTATGGTCAACAATTGTTCTTACGTCCATCTTTTCCAAAACGGTTTCAAACATAACTTGAAAATTATAACTCGAATTCAAAATCTGCTTTCACTCATTTGAAAGTTCTTGTTAATGAAAATCAAACGTTTTTCATTTTATGGAAACCCGATTTAGATTGCAAAAGTTATAAGAGTTTAAATTCTGCATCTAAAATACGTAAATTGTCGTTATGCGACAAGCTCTGTTTTGACCATAATAACCATTATTCTATGATACTTCAAAATATCTTAGAAAACAATTGTATTCTTATATAACCCTTTTAAAATCATTTAAATTTACTTTCCAAGTTATTTTGGATCTAAAATTCAACTTTCATAAATTCCAATTCATTTCTAAATTCAAGTAGCTTCAAATTAACCTTCCCATTCGTCAGATCAGTTAGGGATAACCAGGGAGAGCAGGAAACTTCATTTTCAAACCCGATCCTAGACACTATCCTCTCTGTCATCCTAGAATGTTCCGGTATTTATTTATTCATTTAAAGGACTTTAACAGTATATATGAATTTATACATATGGTCTTTTCCAATTATTAACCTTCAATTTCAATAATGATATTGCTTTTAATTATGAAGGAGATTTGTCGATCACCAATCTGATACCATAACTATTGTGTCATAGTGTGTGCAAAACAATAACAACCATTTAAACATCGATAGCAACCATCATCAACATGATTCAGTAAATCATAATTGTGCACAAGCGTTATAACACTAACGCTTAATAGTGTGTGTTTAAAACTTCGCATCCATCATCCATCACAACAAATATCAATCATCATTAACCAATAATAATTCATCACTATATTTAAATTAGTCCAGCTACTAGTTAAATATATAAAACCGTGGTTAAAGAGTTCTCACATAACAGCTTTCCAAATCTTTACAATAGGCGGGCCTAGCTAAACGAACCGTGAGACGGTATTTCAACGCAACGTCTTCTTCACCAAAATATATATAATATAATATACACTAATCTCTCTTTATATTATAAGAGGAGGAGGAGAATGATGAACTTTGGCAAGGTGGTGGTGGAAAACAGGAAGACTTATGCCACGGAAACCATGGCCATAAGCTTTAAGAAGAAGAGAGAATGAAAAGAAGTGCGAATGAACGAAAAAGTGGAAGGAAAGGGTGGTATTTATAGGAAAAGAGGAGTAAGGAGAGAGTGACACATCATAGGACATGTGCATTTTATGCATGGAATGTTGCATGCAAAATTACAAGTGTCTTAACACTTGTAGAAAGGAGAAGGAATGTGTTTTTGGTAGCATTTACCTTAAATGTTATGAAAACAAAGAGCAACGCATAATACTAATGCTATTAATTTACGTTATCTTTTGACAAATCCGATCAAACGACAAATAATATCAGTAAATCCAAACTTATTAATAATCATTTCCATTTATAAATGTTATAATTCAAATAAAACTTATTGTTTAACCTATCAAAATTATTAAATGTTCTCAAACTTATTTTATGTTCAGAAAATTTAAATTAAGTATTAAAATTTCCAATTTCAAATTGGTTCAAAATTCTGGATCATTACATTCACCCCCCTAAAAACTTTTCGTCCTTGAAAAGGAAAGGGAATCGTAACTACTCATTCAATAAATTCAAGATTAAGATTCTTTATACCAAAGCTCCCTGTTCTTATAATGGATATACCAGGTAAAATATTATAACACACATATTTACGGATAACCATATCTACATGTCCTCCGACGATAACCTCCAGTTACCCATTATATTCGATTCATCGTTTACTGGGCCAATTACTTATACTCAACCATTTACTTCTTTTAGAAAAATTCAAAGTTATAAATTTATTCTCTTAGATCTTATCTTGCAAATACAAAGGTTATGAAACTTATTCCTTTTTTAGTTCCATAAAATTACTATTATTCTTTACATGGAAAACTCTATCATCTCAGAACTCATCTTATCTAAATGTTTTTGTTTAGGTAATATCTTCTTAATATTCCCACTTTCCAAATATCTTTTAATCAAATTGTGAAACTTAATTCACAAGGTATTAATGCTCACTTAAACAGTTCCTTTTGTTGCCACAATATACTTTAAAACTTATCGACTGTCCAAATTCGCTGATAATTCCAGATTTTAATTCCTTATATTGTTTAAGTTTGGCTATCCTCATTAATTATTCTAAATTCAAGATTACAAAACTTATTTCCTTCAAACTTTAGAGAAACAGCTTTAACCAATGTGGTCCTTAACCAAAATATCATCTAATATCATATCGTCATATTGAATTCTCAAGATATTTGCATTTTAAATTTAATTAGTTGGGGAGGACTAATTATAAAATATCCTGATTAATTAATTCCAACTTATCCTTTAAATCGTTTCCCAAACTACTTGGATTGCTTATGTAAATTACAACTTTACGTAGATGTCTTTTAATCAACTAAGAAATTCCAATCACAAGATGTCCATGCTCAAGTTTTTAATTTTCAAATATTTTCAAAGATCTTTTTCCTTTATATTCAAAATATATTCTTTCAAAATCAATTCCAAAGTAACTGCCAATTCTTACTCAAAATTTTGATTTGATTTTTCAAATTATACATCTTTTCAAAACCTTTATATATATATATATCACAAATGCACTTTCTCATATACTCTTTACTGGCTTATCCTTATTACAGGTTTACCTGATATAATTCTTACAACTTATCAAATTTTCAAGATCTCGCTTACTTATTCTAATTCATATCAATTTATCCAATATTTTCAAACACTTACCTAAATTGGTTTAAGTATATATTGATATTTTAATCGGAATCATATAGTCATCCCATTTTCGAAACTCAAAAATACATACTGATGATGCTGTAGTCATCAACAGAATCATCTTTAAGTGACTAGAGTGTGATTCTATATCTATTTAGTATATACTTAAGACTTCGTATATACGTTGATCAGACGTATATGCAAAATTTTCTTATACTCGATAGTCCAACCTCAACATCAAATAAAATACTCAAATTCTAATTTTTAATTTCTAACCATATTGATTAATTACCTTAACAAATTTGACCCATGTTTATCGATATTTTGAAATGTTACCCAGTAGTGAAATTAAATCCAAAAGGCATTTGTACTTGGATCAATTTCCTGATCAGTGGAAGGGGCTTAATTACCATGCCATAAGAATTATGTTATGTGTAATTATAATCAAAAAATGTAAACTTAATCATTTGATTAAGTATCCAGGTTATAATTAACCATATATTTCCAAAATATGTTTCTTTCTTAAAATATAACTTTTCAAAACTCATTTCATATTTTCAAATACGCTCTCTCAAATATAATACTCCAAAATCTCATTCTACGACATTATTAACCCTATCTCTAATGAGATATATAACTCCGATGGGCCTTTTCTTTTGTTCAAATGTGTCGTATCCCATTGCTTTGTATAAACCAAAGCTCTGATACCAAAAATGTAACGACCCGGCTTTTTGCTTGGTTTTCACTGGTAATTAAACCAACTTAAACCGTTCATAAAGACGGATTGTTAGGGGCACTTACACATTTGCACAAAATAAAAACAACTTTTCCATTATCATTAAAATAATATTACATCAGAGTAACAAGATGTACATCAGAATACATCGATTACACAGCGGAAAAGATACCAAACTCAGTGGAAGAATGCGAACGCTCCAAGGCATAATAGCTTCAGCTAAAACAAGAATCCTGCTCCAACTATCTCTAAGGTTAAATCTGCGAACCAAACTACTAGGCTGCCCATGTAAAAATTATGGGCTCCCAGAGTTTAGGTGAAGGAACAATAAACTCCAGGTGAGTCATGAGACTGGTGTGAGAACTCAAAACAGTTGTCTTTAGGGTTTATTTTAAAGTTAGGTAATTCACCGGACCACGCCGCTAACGCGAAACTGATTTACTCCATGTGAATACCAGTGCATAGAAATCCGCAATGACTTTTTGAAAAATGAAGCTATCATAAGTTTGTAGCACATTGAGCGCACACCAGATGGGCGACTTTTTCCTTATTATAACCAAAAATGCACTCATACATGTAAATTCTCTTTTACTATTATATAGTGTGAAAAACCTTTTCGCAAATAAATGTATTAATCCTAGCCAGCATAATGCCCCATCCCATTATACTGACAATCCTGCCGTAACCAGCAGGCTATATAATCAAAACCGTACAGGCTCATAGTGGAGATTGGTTTTCGAGCATGATGGTTCCTGGTACGAAAGATCATTTGTGGGCTCACAAACTTTCTTGCGCGCATCATCCCAGTACTCGCGGATAACGTCCAGACTCAGACTCCATTTACTAACCTACTATACATGAATCAGAGTACCCAACAAATAGCGTCCCAGACTGGGGACTTCGTAGTACCCTTTCATCATCACATCCCTGGTGCACCGAACATACGAAACGAACATAAAAATCTGACCACCAGTTTACCATCAATCCAAGGTGTGAGGTTCGTCGAGGTCACGATATACATAAAGCTACGCTTAAATAAGCCATGCTTTGATCATCCATGGCTCACCTCATAACTTAAATATGTCACATTGTCCATTCACTACGCATCACTTATTTCTATCAATATATAACCTCTAAGCTCATACGTCTTAGAGAAGGGTGTTAAGCAAGAGAATAAATTCTCCGCCACCAAGCAGATATATATTTAACAGAGATCAGTGCTACGCAGTCAATTACAATGTCAGACACACAATCCATACAAGTTCATTCTGGGTCTGAACAAAACCACAATCCGAAATTCCTTCACATACGTTCGGGCTTCTTGCCACTTAACTGATATAAAATCCATCTGCAAATGGGAGCGACCCATTCGAGACATTCAACAAGTCGTCCTTACGACATGAAGGGTCCCGGTCTTCAATGTCGTCTCCAATGTCTTGAATTGCTCCACAACGTCGTATTATTTCTTGGAATGGTTTTCAGACATACATCTGATCCCGGTCTTTCCAAATAATAGGCGCAATTTAAAAAAACACAATTATAGAACACACATGCTTTCTACCAATCCCCTTCCGTCTTGGATTTTGTCAAAACTAAGGTAGCGTTTGGTTTGTGTTTTCAATTTTCAGTTTTGGTTTTTTTTAGCCATTTTCAATTTTTCATTTTGACAATTTTCATTATTTTAGAAAACGCGTTTGGTATGGAGTATTTTGAAAACACATTTTCAAAAATGAAAACTGGAAAATGCGTTTGGTTTGAAGTATGTTTATCATGTTTTGAAATTTTGAATTTTCCATTTTGTAACTCAAACAACATTTACATTTAAACCATAATACATAATATACATTACTCGTTATCCATATTCAATTGAACAAACAAGAATAAAATAAAGAGCCAAATGAGAAAATACAGTAAGTCATAAACATAATAGTTAACAATTAAAGAGAGCACAATATTTTAAGTAGCTACTTGAGACCAAGTTGCATAAGGAATAAAATTACAACAAAAAAGTTCATGACAAGATTTTTAGATATGTAACCGAAGAGATACACCAAATACATAGAAAATAGAAAACAACTCAAGCATCGACCATAATAATATATAGATATGTCAACAACCACAATATTTTCAAGAAACAAAGGGTTGAAGTTTTCCAAATCACATCTGCGTAAAATAGCACAAAAGTAAGACATAAAATTTGTTAATGAACTATGGTAGAATAAATTTTGAATTTGAACTAAAAACAAAATTTTACCTGAACTACAAATGGTGAGTGGATACATACTCGTCCCACAATTGGGTAGCAATTTGATCTCTGACTTGCCCCATTTGAGTCGTTTGGCTAACATTAAATTGCACAACTTCTTGTTCTTGACCAGGCTCCCCCGTGGGTTGCAATATCATATTCTCAGATGAATATTCAGTAAATAGAGCATCCAATGCGTGTTCCTCCCGAATGAAGTTGTGTATTGTGCAACATGCAATTGGAATTAGTCTTTGCTTCGAAAGTGGGAAATTTGTCATCAACTTCAAAATGGGAAATCTTGCCTTCAAAACTCCAATACAACGCTCAATAATGTTCCGACATGATGAGTGTTTATAGTTGAACAAGTCTTCCTTTCCACGCAATCTTCCTTGTCCATTATAATCATGTAAATGGTATCTTTGTCCGCGATATGGGGAGAGAAAGCCAGGTATGTTTGGATATCCAGAATCAACAAGATAAAATTGTTCTGTAAATAAATTTACAATAACATTGTACTTTTTGAGTTTGTGAAATAATTGTAAATATGTTATATATATCATAAATAAAATTATTTTAAATTACCTCCTCGCGGCATTGGAAAATTGTTGCTCGGTTTTGAAACTGCATCAATAAATACTCGAGAATCATTAGCTGTACCTTCCCATCCAGCATATACAAAA
Source organism: Allium sativum (assembly GCA_030737875.1). Classification (NCBI taxonomy): domain Eukaryota; kingdom Viridiplantae; phylum Streptophyta; class Magnoliopsida; order Asparagales; family Amaryllidaceae; genus Allium; species Allium sativum. Next base: position 218,805,050 of record CM060911.1, read on the forward strand.
ATGAATCTCATGTCAAAGTCGCAAGCAACCATCACATTCTGTGTTATAGCATTTTTTCTTCCACGAAAAGATGTTTGCCTTGAAGAAGGTGCCCACGCTGAAACATGTGTTCCATCTATTGCCCCAATGCAATTCTATTACATGATATTAAATAATAGTAATAGTAACGTTATTTTATTGTCAAGTGAATAAAATATTATATAAACTTAATTGTATCACCTTGAAATGTGGATATTTCCGCAGAATGCGTTCATGGATGATATCTTGATTTTTTGGCTGAATTATCTCCGTGCCTAACGAGCAAAAAGCATGCAAAACTTTACGAAACCATTTTGAGATTGTATGATGGGAATGTTGAAAACGATCACCAATCACACTATAGCGTGTTGTATGTCCTATAATCATCAAAAACATAGCAACACCCTCTTCAACGTCGACTTTTTTCCCATCTTTCAGTAGTCCTTTTTCTTTCAAAATGTCACAGAAGTTCAAAAACACGTGTTTTTGCATGCGAAACATTTGATGGCAAACATTTGGATGTCCATTTAAAATTTCAAGCATATATTTTTTTCCAGTAAGAGATGATGTCCTACAAGGTCGATTACTAATCATAGTTCTTCGGTTAGCAACTGAATACCTAATCATCATCAATGTCATCAAATGTTTGATCATTCATTATCATGAAATCTTCATCGCTTGAGCCATCATCGCTTGAGCTATCATTAGAGTTATTAGAAATTTCATCAAATCTAGCAGGCATCTCACTGAAAAAGGAATTATAAATTCATTATTTGATGGACTTATGTGTTTCTAAAAAAATATAATCAAAATATTAACCAAACTAGGCTCAATTTAGATTACAAATATACCTGACGGAATTTACTGAGCTTCCTTCATCCATGTTGTAGTAATTTCAATACCTAATAAAAATTCACACAACTATATGACACATGTAGCATAACAAAATGCATTAACAAAATGAAGCTACTTATTTTATTCATGGCACAAACAATTTGCTAGCAAATGCAATTAAAAGATACATCACTGTGAGGCACATAACAAATATATTATTGAACCAATTGCGTATTCGCTCCTACCAAACAATCGTATAAGAATGAAAACTCATAGGAAAATACTATGCACAAACTGGTAGACATTCATATGCACAAACAGTTATTCATCCAAACAGCCAAAAAACAATGTTAACAAACTGATCGTCCTCTATCGTCGTATCAGTTATTCAGAATGGTATAAACCCGGTCTTTCCGAATAACTCGCGTATATAATAAACAAGTGTTACATAAACACAACATATGCCTCATTCCAATTCATCAGTCACTAACCGTAAATTAACAAGAGAATAATTCCCCAAATATTAACCCCGAAGGCCGAAACCAACATCGGATCAATATCCAGAAAACCATTCTGCTTAGCTAACCGATAGTTAGTTTCTGAATTTCACATTCTTAGGGAAAGGTACCCATTAATTTTATCAAAGATAAATTCTTTTAAATTTATTCCTTAATCTACTTTTGAATATCAATTCAAACTAGTCGGGATTAGCGAACCTTACCGAAGTAATCATTGGTTTTAATTTCCCAATCCCCACCTATTTATCCCATGAAGTAAAACTGGTAATACTTAATATCTAACACCACGGTGTTATCGGTAAATTCAATTACCATTTCACGTTAAAATCTAATTAAAGATTTAACTATCGCCTGGAGCAAAACTGGTGATACTCCATTCTCGATCTTTTCAATCTAATTAAAGATTCATTAAAACTCCAATTAGTTTTAATCTTTCACTGGGTTAAAGAATCAGTGTCATTTAAAACACGGTTCACGATAAACCCAAAATCACATCACATTTCAATCAGTCCCTGACCGTAAATTAGCAAGTGAGCAATTCCCTAAGTATTAACCCCGAAGGCCGAAACCAACATCAGATCAATACCCAAGAAACCATTCAACTTAACTAGTCTCCAGTTAGTTTCTGATTTTCTTAACTCCGTGGGTCTAAGAACAGTATTATTGAAGATACCGTTCAGGACAACCCAAAATCACATTTGATATTAAATACAAGGCTCTGAATAGAAAATATATCGGCTTATATGCAATATCAAATTCTACGACCAACAAATATCGTATTGGAAATAACGATATATATATATATGTATCTTTCAAATTCCCATAACAATATCTATATCATCACGAAATCCAACATCTAAACATTTCAAAGACAATTTCGATTCAAATCCATTCCAATTCAATTATTGGACCTGGTTACTTTTAAAACCCTTTTCAAATTCAATCTATTTATTTCAAAAATAAATTGATTTTTAATTCTAGTTCAAAACTAGTTCATTTCGATAAAAATATATTTTTATCTTTTCAAATATGGAATTTTTCATCCCAATTCTTCCCAAATCATTTCTTATGATATTACACAAATTATTACTATTTTTAATAATTTTATCAAGGCCCGTACAGTCGATTTCCATCAATGGCCATCGAACTGCACTTACAACGACCTTTTCCAAATTTGATTTGGACATAATTCTATATCCAACCGTTAGATTTCTAATTTCTAATATCCGTTAGAAAGCTCTTTTCGATACGAACCCAACGGTTCGGTTTTAGGAGAATCCGACGGTCGGGTCTCCCGCAATATCCATTCGAAGTCAATGGTCGAAATTCACGAACTACCGCAGCGCGGCGCGTTCTATTCAGGCCATTATATTATATATATTATATATATAATATATACTTCGTCGATTTCCTTTTAAAACGTATTATATAAATCGTTTAAATTTGTTTTCAAAACGATTTCAACTTCTTTTCAAATTCAAATCAAAATTGAATTTTTCCTATATAAATTCGTTTTAAATTCATTTCAATTCTATTTCAATTCAAATCGGTTTCAATTCAAATCAATTTCAGTTCAATTTCAATACGTTTTAAATTCAATTCAAAACGATTTCAATTCTATTTCATTCTAATTTGAATTTCAATTCTATTCAGTTTAATTCGAATTTCATTTCAATTCAATTTAATTCGAATTTCAATTCCTTTCAAAATATCAGATTTTGAAATCACTTTCAATAATCATTGTAAATTGAATAAAATCGATATAAATATAGTTCACATCAAAATGGCGTCAATCTAATCAATATGGCTTCACATATTTCTATTTTCAAATATTCTATTTCAAATATTTCTTTTTCAAATATTCCTTATTCAAATATTTTATTTCAAAACTGGAATGAGTCCCAATCAATTACCATATAATGTTAATTATATGGATTTTCTACCACACGTATATAACAGCAACGATAAATCATCAACCATCATCCAAAGTGCGTTCTACACTGTATAAGCATCAAATATAAATATTTAACACTTATAATAGTCTGTCAATCAATCGATCGACATACAACTAACTATTGGGTTTAGTGTATGTCATATATCACCCCAATACCCGTGTGGGGTTTTCAAACAATCAAACACAGATTTTATTTGTGCAGTTGGGCGATGTGTAAAATTCATCGTCCCAATCAATATCAGTCAAATGTGTGTATATAAACAAATAGTCTGATTTGTTTATATTTATTTCATTTCAAATACACGTTAAAAATTCTATTTTCAACTATAAAATATTTTAACTATATAAATATTTTATTTCATTTCACATGACATCACACAATCAACTACACATCAAAATCAAACAAACAAGCATACAAGCCGTCCATGGTCCGCGGACGACGGGTGTTGGGTGCTACTAAACACCGTTTGCATCCTAGTATATATTTTTCAACTAGAAAAATTAAATTAAAGGTGAGAAGTTCTCACAGAGGGTTCCACTCCGCCGTGCTTTGCTTTTTGAACTGCTGAACCGTTTGGATCTGCTTGAAATTCCAATGCAGTTCTTTTCACGCTGTTCACAATGAAAATTATATTTTTATTGCTTCATTCAATAAATAAAAATCATATTTTTATTTCTACTTCATACATATATATATATATTTACAATGCCTCTTTCTATATAAAAATTATATTTTTATATTTCTACTTCTTATATAAAGATGGAAATTTTATTATCATACCTATATAAAAATCGTATTTTTATATTCTCTATCTCATAAAAATTATATTTTATAATTTCTACTATATAAAAATCACATCTTTAACATTTCTATTATATAAAAATCACATCTTTAATATTTTTACATCGCTACTCTATATAAAAAGATTATATTTTTTTCTATGCTACACTATATAAAAAGATTTTTATTTTTACTATGCTACACTATATAAAAAGATTATATTTTTACTATGCTACACTATATAAAAAGATTATATTTTTATAGATTAACTTTTCATTTCAGTAATACATATATATAAAAGACTGAAATAAAATAATAAAAATAAAAATAAAGTTCAATGTTAATTTCAATTTAAAAATCACGTTAATCTCATTATAAATAAAGAAAGAAGATAGGAAAAGGGGAACTTACAATAAATCGGTTGAATTGGGGGGGGGGTGCTAGGGTTCGGCGCCGGATGTCTGGAGGCAGGAGGTGGAGGCGCTCGCGGTCGATGGGGGTATACGGTTTCCACGAAGGTGGTGGAGGCGGCGCTGACCGTGGGGTGCGGCGGAGGTGGTTTGAAGCTCGCACGAGGGAAGAAGAGAGAGGAGCGAGGGTTGGGCGGGTTCGATTTAGCAGAGGGGCGCGGAGGAAGGGGAGGTGGAGGAAGAGAAGGTGGCGGCGCCGCCCTAGGGCGCGGTGGCGGCTCGCTGGGAGGAGCGCGGCTTGTCCCCCTTTTCTCTTTTTTTTTTATTTTTGATTTAGGAAAACAGACGGGGGGGCCAATATAAGGAGAGAATATATAATGGAGTTATATATTTTATTATATATTTTAATTTCAAAAAGTTACTTTTTATTTCGACCTCGAAACGAGACCCACCGCCTGTCGTCCCTAGCTAATTACCCCATTCCGAACACAATGGGATATGTATCGTAAGTTGATTCGATCGTTTCGATCAGTTTTCGTCAAATTCAACATATAACTCTATATATTGAATTTGAACGCACATTTCAATTTACTGGGGTCACATACTAACTCGAAAAATTCCCGAAAAATATTTTCTAGCTTCGTATTGACGATACGGTCCTAACAAAACTAGTTTCGTCAAATTCTGAGACCGTATGAAAAATGGCCATTTTCGAGTCGATTAAAATCAACTAAAATTGGTCAAACGCGTTTTCCTTTGCCACGCTCACATACTAATTCGAAAAATTATGAAATTTGGAATCTAGTAATAATTTGACATCGCGGATCCAACAAAAGTGGTTTCGTCGAAATCCGAGGTCGTTTGCAAAATTCCCATTTTTAAGGGCCAGAATTCCATAGCGACTATTCTGAATTTTCAACTGGACTTATCTTTTGATTCCCGCTATGAAATTTCAATTTTTCGGATTCGTTGGAAAGATATTCTCAATTAGATTCAAATATTTTTGGTTTCGCTAAAATCCAGTTTATTTTGAATCTTGTACATTCATTTGAACTATGAAATCGAATTATCGAACTACCGCGCCATTTTCAATTCCATTTATAATTATAAATAAATATTTATATTCTAACGATGATTCTAATAAATGTATACGTTCGAATTCTATTCAAATTAAATTTCTCGTCGATATTATTTAAAATAATTCATTTTAAATAATCAAAATTCACCAAAATCGCCAAAATAAAAATTTTAAATTGGCTCGGATTTCTGGATTATTACAATCTCCCCCACTTAAAACTTTTCGTCCCCGAAAAGAATGAAGCCGAAAGTCGTTTAACTAATCAACTCAACTTTCATTATTTTCTTTACGGCTTAAGTTCTTCAACTTTTCAGTTTCTAAGAACTTTTCAAAATTTTCAAAAATTTGGCTAACACCCTAAATTTCCGAAAAATTTCGCCATAACCTCCCCTGCACCGGGAGCACCGGGAAAATTCCGAAATTGCCATACAGGCCCTCTGATCTCAAAAAGAAAAAGAAAACGCCAAGTGGCTAGCCAATCGGCTCATAAAATCATCATCACCCAAACAAAACAGTAAATTATGGTAAACATGTACTTATTTGTCGGGCAAACAATTTTATTCTTCTGCTGTAGCCTCCTTGCTATGACCTGTTCAATGTAAGTACATGTACATGCATGCAAATGCAAAAAAATTTCAATACAATTCACTATTTGATTCTATTAGGCGCAATGGTTCAAAATTTCAAACAAATAACCAAACAACACAAACATCAATCAATTAATGAATTAACATTTCAAATTCATAATTTTTGATATATACAGAAAATCATGTTTTGATGCCAATTCACAACAATAAGCCATATCTAGTTTCGGTTCTCACACCAGTCAATTGGAAGTATATAGAAATCTCAGTTTCGAAACTCGAAAATAAATACTGGCGATGGTGCCCCATTACCAGAATTATCCCCGGGCACTAGAGTGTGATTCTATAACTATCCAGTACATTAAAACTTCGAATACACGTTTGCAAGACATATATGCAAAATCTTTATATATTGGATTGTCCAAATTCAATATAAAATAAATAATCAAATACGAATAATTGATTAAAATTTCAAAACAATTTTTGTTTTCATTTTAAAAATATACTCTTCACACTCGTTCTAGGATACTACTGATCCCATCTCTAACGAGTCATTCTCTTTGGATATTACTAATCCAATTTCTGATGAATTCTTTCGTATGGATCTAATGTGCCATGTTCTCTGAGCTTTGTAAACCAAAGCTCTGATACCACGATGAAACGACCCGAACTTCCCCGGTGAGGAAAGCCCGGATTGAGTTGAGGACAAGCCACAAAAGAACGCAGACGGAAGAACATTTCATTGTATATTACAACAATTCATCAGAATACAAGAATATACAGAGTATGAATGAATATTATACATTCAATAAATATTAGAGATTACAATACATTACTTAGCAGCGGAAAATAATACAATACACAACCAGAAGAGATATACGGATACAAAGCTTTCCGGATATCATTCCAGCTGTAAACCAGGATCCTGTGAATATAAATCTGCAAAACCAAAACTACTAGCTAGCTGCCTATGTCAAAATAAGGGCACCCAGAGTTTCGGTTAAAACAATAAACTCCAGGTCAGTCATGGGACTGGTGTGAGAACTAAAACAGTTATTAATCTTTATTTTTAAAGTTAGGCAAATCAAGGGACCACGCCGTATAACACGGAACGGGTTTCCTCCCAAGAACACCAGTGCATAAACAACAGCGTAATGCTAAATAAAGGAAAATGAAGCTATTATAAGACCCAGGTCCTATCACACAATGCAACGCAAGCCGGGGGATAGGGTTTTTACCTTATAATAGCCAAGAATGCTTGATACGTTTAAAACAAATCTTTTGATACTATAATAAGTGTATAAAACAACTTCAAATCATAAGTATCAATCATAGACGGCATGAGTACCCCATCCCACTATGTCGCCATAAATAGGATTACAACTAAAACCGAATTATCACGTATTGGAAATTGGATTTCCGTCTGTGAACCGAGGCCAGGGATCGTCCTCTACCGATTCGAGACGCTCTAGTCTGTGTCTCAGGCAAGCACTGTGAAGACCCGTAACTTCCCCGTAAAGGAAAGCGTCGGATAGTTCGAGAACAAACCACAACAGAACGCATATAAAAGAACATTTCATTGTATATTACAACAATGCATCAGATTACAAGAATATACAGAGTACGAATAAATATTACACAGAAATATCAGAGATTTAAATTACATTTAAATACATAGCAGCGGAAAATAATACAATACACAACTAGAAGAGATATACGGATACAAAGCTTTCCGGATATCATTCCAGCTGTAAACCAGGATCCTGTGAATATAAATCTGCAAAACCAAAACTACTAGCTGCCCGTGTCGAAAATAAGGGCACCCAGAGTTTAGGTTAAAACAATAAACTCCAGGTCAGTCATGTGACTGGTGTGAGAACTAAAACAGTTATTATTCTTTATTCTTAAAGTTAGGTAAATCAAGGGACCACGCCGTATAACACGGAACGGGTTTCCTCCCAAGAATACCAGTGCATGAAACAAACAGCGCAATGCTAAATAAAGAAAAATGAAGCTGTTATAAGACCCAGGTCCTATCACACAATGCAAACGCAAGCCGGGGGATAGGGTTTTCCCTTATAACAGCCAAAGAATGCTTGATACGGTTAAAACAAGTCGTTTGATACTATTATAAGTGCATAGTGCATAAAACAACTTCAAATCATAAGTATCAATCATAGGCGGCATGAGCGTCCCATGCCACTATGTCGCCATATATAGGTTTACAAATAAAACCGCAAATGTCACGTATTTGGAAATTGGATTTCCATCTATGAACCGAGGCAAAAGATAGTCCTCAACCGATTCGAGACGCTCTAGCCCGCCCCTCAGGAACAGCCGCAACTGCCCCTTGGATCGTCAGGGCCGGTCCACACGGAGTGGATTATTATGCCTGAACAATACGTCTCCCCACCCTATGGGGTGTAAGTCTGGTCCGTCAGCCGACCAGAATGCATTCGGCCGAAACCGATATAACCGAGGCGCCTCGCAACAGCAACAACCACATAAGTCAAACTCGTCAGGGCGTGTAAAACCACTGACGCCACTTCTAGCTAGAAAGAAACGCAAGTCCTCCCTGAGGTCCGTCTCCCGTTTTTGGTTCATACCTGGTGTGAAACACGCGAGGTAAACGTTACACAAAGCTACGCCACAAAGGCCGTGCTTTGATCATCACCACAAGACTTTGCTTTTCAACAGAAGCCTTGATCATTTGCATCTTAGCATGCCACACAGGCAAACCATCCTATGCAACCGATATCAGTCACACAGAATGAAATCCGATGTCAGACACACAGTCCATTTACAAGTCCGTTCTGGGTCTGAACGAAACCGGAGGCACCTAGTACCCCGCATATCCATCGATCTCCAAGTACGTCTGGACGATCACTAACTGTTTCCATCTTCTTGGGTGTACAGCCCAATCAAGATCATCAGTTATCACCCAAACGACGTGAAGACCTCCGGTCTTCTACCATCGTCTTCATCTTCGACTTATCGTCGTATCAGTTATTCAGAATGGGATAAACCCGGTCTTTCCGAATAACTCGCGTATATTTTAAATAAGTGTTACACAAACACAACATACGCCTCATTCCAATTCATTAGTCACTAACCATAAATTAATCAAGAGAATAATTCCCCAAATATTAACCCCGAAGGCCGAAACCAACATCAGATCAATATCCAGAAAACCATTCTGCTTGGCTAACCGACAGTTAGTTTCTAAATTTCACGTTCAAATCTAATTAAAGATTTAACTATCGCCTGGAGCAAAACTGGTGATACTCCATTTTCGATCTTTTCAATCTAATTAAAGATTCATTAAAACTCCACTCAGTTTTAATCGTTAACTGGGTTAAAGAATCAGTGTCATTTAAAACACGGTTCACGATAAACCCAAAATCACATTCATTAATTATCGGGTTAAAGAACAAGTGTTATTTAAAACACTGTTCACGATAAGCCCAAAAATCAATATCTATTCAATTCCAATTAAATATTATTTAATTGGTACACTTCATTAAATCTAAATAAAAAGATTTAATCTTTTCTCAACTGGGTTCAAGAATAGTGTTAGTGAAGACACCATTCACGACAAACCCAAATCACATTCGATATTCAATACAAGGCTCTGAATAGAAAATATATCGGCTTATATTCAATATCGAATTCTACGACTAACAAATGTCGTATTGGAAATAACGATATCAATATATATCTTTCAAATTTCCATAACAACACCTGTATAATCACGAATTCCAACATCGAAATATTCCGAAGACAATTTCGATTCAAATCCACTCCAATGCAATCATTGGAAATTTTGGTTATTTTTAAAACCCTTTTCGAATTCAATTTATTTATTTAAAAATAAATAGGATTATAATTCTAGTTCAAAACTAGTTCATTTCGATAAAAATTTATTTTTATCTTTTCAAGTATGGAGTTTTTCATCCCAATTCTTTCTAAATCATTTATTATGATTTTACACAAATTATTGCTATTTTTAATAATTTTATCAAGGCCCGTACAGTCGATTTCCATCAATGGCCATCGAACTGCACTTACAGCGACCTTTTTTGAATTTGATTTGGACATATCTCCAAATCCAACCGTTAGATTTCAAATTTCTAACATTCATTAGAAAGCTCTTTTCGATACGAACCCAACGGTTCCGGTTTTAGGAGAATCCGACGGTCGGATCTCCCGTAATGCCCGTTTGAAATAAATGGTCGAAATTCGCGAACTGCCGCGGCGTGGCGCGTTCTATTCAGGCCATTATATTATATATAATATATATATAATATATATATCGTCGATTTCTATTTAAAACGAATTATATAAATAGTTTTGAATTCGTTTCAAAAACATTTTCAACTTCCATTTCAATTCAAATCAAAATTGAATTCTTCTTTATAAATTCGTTTTAAAATCCATTTCTATTCAATTCAAATTTCAATTCAATTTGAATTTATTTCACTTCGCTTTCAATTCAATTCGAATTCGTTTTCAGTTCAATTCATTTCGAAATCGTTCTCAATTCAATTCATTTCGAAATCGCTTTCAATTCAATTCCTTTCGAATTCGTTTTCAATTCAATTCATTTCGAATTTGTTTTCAATTCAATTCATTTCGAATTCGTTTTCAATTCAATTCATTTCGAATTCGTTTTCAATTCAATTCATTTCGAATTCGTTTTCAATTCAATTCATTTCGAAGTCGTTTTCAATTCAATTTGAATTCGTTTTCAATTCAATTTATTTCAAAATATTTGATTTCGAAATCACTTTTCAATATTCATTTTAAAATGAATAAAATCGATATAAATATCGTTCACGTCAAAATGGCGTCAATCTAATCCTCACGGCTTCACATATTTCTATTTTCAAATATTCTATTTCAAATATTTCTATTTCAAATATTTCTATTTCAAATATTTCTATTTCAAATATTTCTTTTTTTTCTTCGAAACTGGAATGAGGCCCAATCAATTACCATATAATGTTAATTATATGGATTTTCTACAACACATGGATATATCAACAACGATGAATAATCAACCATCAACCAAAGTGCACTACACTGTATAAGCATCAAATATAGACATTTAACGCTTATAGCAGCTTGTCAATCAATCGATCGACAGATTTAATCAATCAGGATGAGTGAACTTCAAATTTCATCCTAACACCCGTGTGGGGTTTCAAACAATCAAACACATATTTTATTTGTGCAGTTAGGCGATGTGTAAAATTTATCGACCCAATCAACGTCATTCAAATAGGTGTACATAAACAAACCGTCTGGTTTGTAAATGAATATTTATTTATTCACATTCACGTTAAAAATTATATTTTTAACGATAACACATTTTATTTTAACATATGAATTTCTATTCAGTTCATTCGTTAAATAAAATGCTATTTTTATTTTTCTAACTTATTTTAGAAAATTTCGGCGGCATAACGGCACGATACTAGAAACGGGACAAGGCCTAGCCTTATCCCCGGTCTAGTGAAGGCCCACGCCATTCACACATCAATCAAATCCATTCGTTATGCAAACCACAAACTTTGGAGTAAGGATCTAACCTAGCCTTACCCCTTCGCCTTATAACGGCGCACGTCTAATCCTAACCAATTTATCGATTCGATTTTTCACACCACAAACCACATTCAAACCAATATCGCAATCAATCACCAAACAGTCAAACAAACAAGTCCATGGTCTGTGGACGATTGTGTCGGGTGCTACTAAGCACCGTCTGCATCCTAGTATATATATATAACTAGAAATATAAATTGAAAGGTGAGAAATTCTCACATTTAGCTATCCAACCATCTCGACTCTTCTTTTGCAGAAGTCTTCATTGTTTTCGCATCTTCGCCAGCTTCGTCGTCCGTAGCTACTACATATATAAAAATCGAATTTTTACTTCGTTATTCAATATATAAAAATCAAATTTTTAGTTCGCTATTCAATATATAAAAATCGAATTTTTAGTTCAAAGTTCAATATATAAAAATCGAATTTTTATATCGAAGTTCAATATATAAAAATCGAATTTTTATTTCAAAGTTCAATATATAAAAATCATATTTTTATTTCAAAGTTCAATATATAAAAATCGAATTTTTATATCGCTATTCAAATGAATAAAAATCTCATTTTTGTCATGATGTTTATATAATAAAAATCACTTCTTTAATATGACAAAAATCATGTTTTCACGTTCGCTTTCAACATATAAAAAAATATGATTTCTACTTTTGCTTTCAAATCTTTTTCTACTAAAAGATTAATCTTTTTCCTATTTTAAAGTTCAAAATAAAATCAGTTTTTCTCTTTCAAAAATAAATCAGTTTATACTTTAAAAAAATAAATCAGTTTATACTTTAAAAAAAATAAATCAGTTTATACTTTAAAAAAATAAATCAGTTTATACTTTAAAAAAATAAATCAGTTTATACTTTTTTAAAAATAAGTTTTAAATCAAAATAACATTCAGTTTTTAAATACTTTAAAAATCATTTTTCAAATTCAGTTTTTTTTATAAAATCAGTTTTTATTCCTTTTTATAAAATCAGTTTTTAAATTTTAATAAAATCAGTTTTCAAAACTTAATAAAAACAGTTTTTAAATCTTAATAAAAACAGTTTTTAAATCTTAATAAAAACAGAAATCAGTTCTTTTTTTTTTTTTTTTTTTTTTTATATATATAAACAAAATCAAGATCTTACTGTAATTAGAGGAGGGGGTGGGCTGCGTCCTCAGGTGGTGGCGGCGGACCCATGCTGGTCGGAGGCGAGAGGGCATCTGATCGGAGGGGGGCCATCGGCTTCGTCGAGGGGATTCGTGGTTCCTGCGAGGCGGAGGAGAGAGAGGGAGGCAGAGGGGGGAAGGGCGGAGCCTCGCAAGTGGTGGCGGCGGTGGGCGCTGGGCGCGGTGGTGGCTGGAGCGACGGGGGGGGTTATCGCGATTTTTGTTTTCTTTTTCTTTTTTGTTTTTTTTTTCCTTCTGAGATAAACGAACGGGGGGGGGCCTAGGTTTTAAGGGAAGGGATATTATATTTTTTTTTTTTTTTTTTTTTTTTATTTATTATTTATTTATTAAAGAGTTGACTTTCACATATGACCACTAAACGAGGTCCACCGCCTGCCGCCCATAGCGTTTTACCCCCATTCCGAACACAATGGGATATGTATCGCAGGCCAATTCGATCGTCTCGATATGTTTCCTTTGAATTTACATTTAAATCACTATATTATTTTAAACGCACATTTCTAATTACCGGGGTCACATACTAACTAAAAAATTCCAAAAAAAATATTTTCTAGCTTCGTATTGACGATACGGTCCTAACAAAACTAGTTTCGTCGAATTCAGAGACCGTTAGAAAAATGGCCAATTTCAAGTCGATTAAAATCAACTGAAACTGGTCAAACGCGTTTTCTTTTGCCACGCTCACATATTGATTCGAAAAATTATGAAATTTGAAACCTAGCAATAACTTCACATCCCGGACCCAACAAAACTGGTTTCGTCGAAATCCGAGGTCGTTTGCAAAATGTCCATTTTTAAGGGCCTGAATTCCATAGCGACTATTCAGAATTTTCAACTGGACATATCTTTTGATTCCCGATATGAAATCTTAATTTTTCGGATTCGTTGGAAAGATATTCACTATTAGATTCCATTATTTTTGGTTTCACTAAAATCCGGATTATTTTGCACCCGGTACATTCAATTGAAGTTTGAAATCGAATTATCGAACTACCGCGCCATTTTCAATTCTATTTATAATTATATATAATTATTTATATTCTAACGACGACGTGTATAATATAAACGTTCGAATTATATTCAAAATAGATTTCACGTCGATATTATTTAAAATAATCTATTTTAAATAATCAAAATTCGCTAAAATTGCCAAAATAAAATTTTCAAACTGGCCCAGATTTTCCGGGTTGTTACAATCTCCCCCACTTAAAACTTTTCGTCCCCGAAAAGGAACAAAGTCGAAAGTGATTTGATTATTCAGCTCTATGTTCGATCTGGCTTTCATTCTCCAACCCTTTGGTTTCTGAGAATTTTCAAAATTTCAAAAATTTGGCTAACACCCTAAATTTTTGAAAAATTTCGCCATAACCTCCCCTGCACCGGGAGCATCGGGAAATTGCAAATAGCGTTCCCGGTCCTTCAGATCTCAAAAAGAAAAAGAAAAAGCCAAGCGGCTAGCCAATAGGCTCACAAAATCATCATCACCCAAACAAAACAGGAAATTATGTAGTAAACATGTACCTATTTGTCGGGCAAACAAATTTTATTCTCTGCTCTAGCCTCCTTGCTATGACCTGTTCAATGATATATATGTATATGCAAGCAGATGCGACCAATTTTCAATACAATTCAATATTTGATTCGATTAAGCATAATGGTTCAAAATTGGCAAACAAATAAACAAACAACACAAACATCAATCAATTAGTGGATTAACGTTTTAAATTCATAATTTTGATACATATACAAAAAATCATGTTTTGATGCCAAATCACAACAATGAATTCTAGCTATATATAAGTTTTGGTTCTCACACCAGCCTAATGGAAATATATAGAAAATCACACCTTCGAAACACGAATACCAATTCTGATGATGTTCGAACTATCATCAGAATCATCTTCGGGCGACTAGAATGTGATTCCATATCTATCCAGTATATTAAAATTTCGAATACACGCGGATCAGACGTATATGCAAAATCTATATATACTGGATTGTCCACATCAATATAAATAGATAATCAAATACGAATAATTGATTTAAATTTTCAAAACAAAAATTTGTTTTCATTTTCAAAAATATACTCTTCACACTCGTTCTAGGATACTACTGATCCTATCTCTAACGAGTCATTCTAATTGGATATTACTAATCCAATATCTGATGAATTCTTTCGTATGGTTCTAATGTGTCTTGTTCTCTGAGCTTGGTAAACCAAAGCTCTGATACCAACTGTGAAGACCCGTAACTTCCCCGTAAAGGAAAGCGTCGGATAGTTCGAGAACAAACCACAACAGAACGCATATAAAAGAACATTTCATTGTATATTACAACAATGCATCAGATTACAAGAATATACAGAGTACGAATAAATATTACACAGAAATATCAGAGATTTAAATTACATTTAAATACATAGCAGCGGAAAATAATACAATACACAACTAGAAGAGATATACGGATACAAAGCTTTCCGGATATCATTCCAGCTGTAAACCAGGATCCTGTGAATATAAATCTGCAAAACCAAAACTACTAGCTGCCCGTGTCGAAAATAAGGGCACCCAGAGTTTAGGTTAAAACAATAAACTCCAGGTCAGTCATGTGACTGGTGTGAGAACTAAAACAGTTATTATTCTTTATTCTTAAAGTTAGGTAAATCAAGGGACCACGCCGTATAACACGGAACGGGTTTCCTCCCAAGAATACCAGTGCATGAAACAAACAGCGCAATGCTAAATAAAGAAAAATGAAGCTGTTATAAGACCCAGGTCCTATCACACAATGCAAACGCAAGCCGGGGGATAGGGTTTTCCCTTATAACAGCCAAAGAATGCTTGATACGGTTAAAACAAGTCGTTTGATACTATTATAAGTGCATAGTGCATAAAACAACTTCAAATCATAAGTATCAATCATAGGCGGCATGAGCGTCCCATGCCACTATGTCGCCATATATAGGTTTACAAATAAAACCGCAAATGTCACGTATTTGGAAATTGGATTTCCATCTATGAACCGAGGCAAAAGATAGTCCTCAACCGATTCGAGACGCTCTAGCCCGCCCCTCAGGAACAGCCGCAACTGCCCCTTGGATCGTCAGGGCCGGTCCACACGGAGTGGATTATTATGCCTGAACAATACGTCTCCCCACCCTATGGGGTGTAAGTCTGGTCCGTCAGCCGACCAGAATGCATTCGGCCGAAACCGATATAACCGAGGCGCCTCGCAACAGCAACAACCACATAAGTCAAACTCGTCAGGGCGTGTAAAACCACTGACGCCACTTCTAGCTAGAAAGAAACGCAAGTCCTCCCTGAGGTCCGTCTCCCGTTTTTGGTTCATACCTGGTGTGAAACACGCGAGGTAAACGTTACACAAAGCTACGCCACAAAGGCCGTGCTTTGATCATCACCACAAGACTTTGCTTTTCAACAGAAGCCTTGATCATTTGCATCTTAGCATGCCACACAGGCAAACCATCCTATGCAACCGATATCAGTCACACAGAATGAAATCCGATGTCAGACACACAGTCCATTTACAAGTCCGTTCTGGGTCTGAACGAAACCGGAGGCACCTAGTACCCCGCATATCCATCGATCTCCAAGTACGTCTGGACGATCACTAACTGTTTCCATCTTCTTGGGTGTACAGCCCAATCAAGATCATCAGTTATCACCCAAACGACGTGAAGACCTCCGGTCTTCTACCATCGTCTTCATCTTCGACTTATCGTCGTATCAGTTATTCAGAATGGGATAAACCCGGTCTTTCCGAATAACTCGCGTATATTTTAAATAAGTGTTACACAAACACAACATACGCCTCATTCCAATTCATTAGTCACTAACCATAAATTAATCAAGAGAATAATTCCCCAAATATTAACCCCGAAGGCCGAAACCAACATCAGATCAATATCCAGAAAACCATTCTGCTTGGCTAACCGACAGTTAGTTTCTAAATTTCACGTTCAAATCTAATTAAAGATTTAACTATCGCCTGGAGCAAAACTGGTGATACTCCATTTTCGATCTTTTCAATCTAATTAAAGATTCATTAAAACTCCACTCAGTTTTAATCGTTAACTGGGTTAAAGAATCAGTGTCATTTAAAACACGGTTCACGATAAACCCAAAATCACATTCATTAATTATCGGGTTAAAGAACAAGTGTTATTTAAAACACTGTTCACGATAAGCCCAAAAATCAATATCTATTCAATTCCAATTAAATATTATTTAATTGGTACACTTCATTAAATCTAAATAAAAAGATTTAATCTTTTCTCAACTGGGTTCAAGAATAGTGTTAGTGAAGACACCATTCACGACAAACCCAAATCACATTCGATATTCAATACAAGGCTCTGAATAGAAAATATATCGGCTTATATTCAATATCGAATTCTACGACTAACAAATGTCGTATTGGAAATAACGATATCAATATATATCTTTCAAATTTCCATAACAACACCTGTATAATCACGAATTCCAACATCGAAATATTCCGAAGACAATTTCGATTCAAATCCACTCCAATGCAATCATTGGAAATTTTGGTTATTTTTAAAACCCTTTTCGAATTCAATTTATTTATTTAAAAATAAATAGGATTATAATTCTAGTTCAAAACTAGTTCATTTCGATAAAAATTTATTTTTATCTTTTCAAGTATGGAGTTTTTCATCCCAATTCTTTCTAAATCATTTATTATGATTTTACACAAATTATTGCTATTTTTAATAATTTTATCAAGGCCCGTACAGTCGATTTCCATCAATGGCCATCGAACTGCACTTACAGCGACCTTTTTTGAATTTGATTTGGACATATCTCCAAATCCAACCGTTAGATTTCAAATTTCTAACATTCATTAGAAAGCTCTTTTCGATACGAACCCAACGGTTCCGGTTTTAGGAGAATCCGACGGTCGGATCTCCCGTAATGCCCGTTTGAAATAAATGGTCGAAATTCGCGAACTGCCGCGGCGTGGCGCGTTCTATTCAGGCCATTATATTATATATAATATATATATAATATATATATCGTCGATTTCTATTTAAAACGAATTATATAAATAGTTTTGAATTCGTTTCAAAAACATTTTCAACTTCCATTTCAATTCAAATCAAAATTGAATTCTTCTTTATAAATTCGTTTTAAAATCCATTTCTATTCAATTCAAATTTCAATTCAATTTGAATTTATTTCACTTCGCTTTCAATTCAATTCGAATTCGTTTTCAGTTCAATTCATTTCGAAATCGTTCTCAATTCAATTCATTTCGAAATCGCTTTCAATTCAATTCCTTTCGAATTCGTTTTCAATTCAATTCATTTCGAATTTGTTTTCAATTCAATTCATTTCGAATTCGTTTTCAATTCAATTCATTTCGAATTCGTTTTCAATTCAATTCATTTCGAATTCGTTTTCAATTCAATTCATTTCGAAGTCGTTTTCAATTCAATTTGAATTCGTTTTCAATTCAATTTATTTCAAAATATTTGATTTCGAAATCACTTTTCAATATTCATTTTAAAATGAATAAAATCGATATAAATATCGTTCACGTCAAAATGGCGTCAATCTAATCCTCACGGCTTCACATATTTCTATTTTCAAATATTCTATTTCAAATATTTCTATTTCAAATATTTCTATTTCAAATATTTCTATTTCAAATATTTCTTTTTTTTCTTCGAAACTGGAATGAGGCCCAATCAATTACCATATAATGTTAATTATATGGATTTTCTACAACACATGGATATATCAACAACGATGAATAATCAACCATCAACCAAAGTGCACTACACTGTATAAGCATCAAATATAGACATTTAACGCTTATAGCAGCTTGTCAATCAATCGATCGACAGATTTAATCAATCAGGATGAGTGAACTTCAAATTTCATCCTAACACCCGTGTGGGGTTTCAAACAATCAAACACATATTTTATTTGTGCAGTTAGGCGATGTGTAAAATTTATCGACCCAATCAACGTCATTCAAATAGGTGTACATAAACAAACCGTCTGGTTTGTAAATGAATATTTATTTATTCACATTCACGTTAAAAATTATATTTTTAACGATAACACATTTTATTTTAACATATGAATTTCTATTCAGTTCATTCGTTAAATAAAATGCTATTTTTATTTTTCTAACTTATTTTAGAAAATTTCGGCGGCATAACGGCACGATACTAGAAACGGGACAAGGCCTAGCCTTATCCCCGGTCTAGTGAAGGCCCACGCCATTCACACATCAATCAAATCCATTCGTTATGCAAACCACAAACTTTGGAGTAAGGATCTAACCTAGCCTTACCCCTTCGCCTTATAACGGCGCACGTCTAATCCTAACCAATTTATCGATTCGATTTTTCACACCACAAACCACATTCAAACCAATATCGCAATCAATCACCAAACAGTCAAACAAACAAGTCCATGGTCTGTGGACGATTGTGTCGGGTGCTACTAAGCACCGTCTGCATCCTAGTATATATATATAACTAGAAATATAAATTGAAAGGTGAGAAATTCTCACATTTAGCTATCCAACCATCTCGACTCTTCTTTTGCAGAAGTCTTCATTGTTTTCGCATCTTCGCCAGCTTCGTCGTCCGTAGCTACTACATATATAAAAATCGAATTTTTACTTCGTTATTCAATATATAAAAATCAAATTTTTAGTTCGCTATTCAATATATAAAAATCGAATTTTTAGTTCAAAGTTCAATATATAAAAATCGAATTTTTATATCGAAGTTCAATATATAAAAATCGAATTTTTATTTCAAAGTTCAATATATAAAAATCATATTTTTATTTCAAAGTTCAATATATAAAAATCGAATTTTTATATCGCTATTCAAATGAATAAAAATCTCATTTTTGTCATGATGTTTATATAATAAAAATCACTTCTTTAATATGACAAAAATCATGTTTTCACGTTCGCTTTCAACATATAAAAAAATATGATTTCTACTTTTGCTTTCAAATCTTTTTCTACTAAAAGATTAATCTTTTTCCTATTTTAAAGTTCAAAATAAAATCAGTTTTTCTCTTTCAAAAATAAATCAGTTTATACTTTAAAAAAATAAATCAGTTTATACTTTAAAAAAAATAAATCAGTTTATACTTTAAAAAAATAAATCAGTTTATACTTTAAAAAAATAAATCAGTTTATACTTTTTTAAAAATAAGTTTTAAATCAAAATAACATTCAGTTTTTAAATACTTTAAAAATCATTTTTCAAATTCAGTTTTTTTTATAAAATCAGTTTTTATTCCTTTTTATAAAATCAGTTTTTAAATTTTAATAAAATCAGTTTTCAAAACTTAATAAAAACAGTTTTTAAATCTTAATAAAAACAGTTTTTAAATCTTAATAAAAACAGAAATCAGTTCTTTTTTTTTTTTTTTTTTTTTTTATATATATAAACAAAATCAAGATCTTACTGTAATTAGAGGAGGGGGTGGGCTGCGTCCTCAGGTGGTGGCGGCGGACCCATGCTGGTCGGAGGCGAGAGGGCATCTGATCGGAGGGGGGCCATCGGCTTCGTCGAGGGGATTCGTGGTTCCTGCGAGGCGGAGGAGAGAGAGGGAGGCAGAGGGGGGAAGGGCGGAGCCTCGCAAGTGGTGGCGGCGGTGGGCGCTGGGCGCGGTGGTGGCTGGAGCGACGGGGGGGGTTATCGCGATTTTTGTTTTCTTTTTCTTTTTTGTTTTTTTTTTCCTTCTGAGATAAACGAACGGGGGGGGGCCTAGGTTTTAAGGGAAGGGATATTATATTTTTTTTTTTTTTTTTTTTTTTTTATTTATTATTTATTTATTAAAGAGTTGACTTTCACATATGACCACTAAACGAGGTCCACCGCCTGCCGCCCATAGCGTTTTACCCCCATTCCGAACACAATGGGATATGTATCGCAGGCCAATTCGATCGTCTCGATATGTTTCCTTTGAATTTACATTTAAATCACTATATTATTTTAAACGCACATTTCTAATTACCGGGGTCACATACTAACTAAAAAATTCCAAAAAAAATATTTTCTAGCTTCGTATTGACGATACGGTCCTAACAAAACTAGTTTCGTCGAATTCAGAGACCGTTAGAAAAATGGCCAATTTCAAGTCGATTAAAATCAACTGAAACTGGTCAAACGCGTTTTCTTTTGCCACGCTCACATATTGATTCGAAAAATTATGAAATTTGAAACCTAGCAATAACTTCACATCCCGGACCCAACAAAACTGGTTTCGTCGAAATCCGAGGTCGTTTGCAAAATGTCCATTTTTAAGGGCCTGAATTCCATAGCGACTATTCAGAATTTTCAACTGGACATATCTTTTGATTCCCGATATGAAATCTTAATTTTTCGGATTCGTTGGAAAGATATTCACTATTAGATTCCATTATTTTTGGTTTCACTAAAATCCGGATTATTTTGCACCCGGTACATTCAATTGAAGTTTGAAATCGAATTATCGAACTACCGCGCCATTTTCAATTCTATTTATAATTATATATAATTATTTATATTCTAACGACGACGTGTATAATATAAACGTTCGAATTATATTCAAAATAGATTTCACGTCGATATTATTTAAAATAATCTATTTTAAATAATCAAAATTCGCTAAAATTGCCAAAATAAAATTTTCAAACTGGCCCAGATTTTCCGGGTTGTTACAAGCACGCAAGTTGTCCTTCGTCCATTTGGATAATTACCGATGTATTGTCATTTGGATAATTACCGATGATCTTGATTGGGCCGTACAACCAAGAGGAGGGAATCAGTTGGTGGTCGTCCAGACGTACTTGGAGATCGATGGATATGCGGGGTACTGGGTGCCTCCGGTTTCGTTCAGACCCAGAACGAACTTGTAAATGGACTGTGTGTCTGACATTGGATTTTAGTCTGTGTGATTGATTTCTATTAAATATATATCTATTTGGCAGCGGAGAATTTATTCTCTTGCTTAACGCCCTTCTCTAAGACGTACGAGCTCAGGGTTATATACTGATGGATATCAAACACATAGAGTGAATTGCCTGTGTGGCATGCCTAAGTAGCAATTGATCAAGGCTTCTGTTGAAAAGCAAAGTCTTGTGGTTGATGATCAAAGCACGGCCTGTGTGGCGTAGCTTTGTGTAACGTTGATTCACGAGCCTCACACCCCGGTAGTGAACCAGAAACAGGAGAAGGACCTCAGGGAGGGCATGCGTTTCCTTCTAGCTAGAAGTGGCGTCAGTGGTTTTACACGCCCTGACGAGTTTGACTTATGTGGTTGTTGCTGTTGCGAGGCGCATCGCATATATCGGTCGATCTGGGACCGATGAAGTCATTGGACTCATTGACACCCCATAGGGTGGGGAAACGTAGTGTCCAGGCATAATAATCCACATCAGTGGACCGGCCCTGACGATCCAAGGCTTGCCTGCGCGCTAGCCTAAGACACGGGCTAGAGCGTCTCGAATCGGTAGTGGACGATTCCTGGCCTCGGTTCACAGACGGAAATCCAATTTCCAATACGTGATAATTCGGTTTTAGTTGTAATCTTGTATATGGCGACATAGTGGGATGGGGCACTCATGCCGTCTATGATTGATACTTATGATTTGAAGTTGTTTTATACACTTATTATAGTATCAAAAGATTTTTTTTATCAAGCATTCTTGGCTATTATAAGGTAAAAACTCTATCCCCCGGCTTGCGTTGCATTGTGTGATAGGACCTAGGTCTTATAATAGCTTCATTTTCCTTTATTTAGCATTGCGCTGTTGTTTTATGCACTGGTGTTCTTGGGAGGAAACCCGTTCCGTGTTATATGGCGTGGTCCCTTGATTTGCCTAACTTTAAAAATAAAGATTAATAACTGTTTTCGTTCTCACACCAGTCCCATGACTGAACTGGAGTTTATTGTTTTAACCTAAACTCTGGGTGCCCTTATTTTGACACGGGCAGCTAGTAGTTTTGGTTTTGAAGATTTATATTCACAGGATCCTGGTTTACAGCTGGAATGATATCCGGAAAGCTTTGTATCCGTATATCTCTTCTAGTTGTGTATTGTATTATTTTCCACTGCTATGTAATGTATTGTAATCTCTGATATTTATCGAATGTATAATATTCATTCATACTCTGTATATTCTTGTATTCTGATGAATTGTTGTAATATACAATGAAATGTTCTTCCATCTGCGTTCTATTGTGGCTTGTCCTCAACTCAATTCGAGCTTTCCTCACCGGGGAAGTTCGGGTCGTTTCAGTGATAATAAGCTCATGGAGCATGCAGTTCATTTGGGAAGAAGGGGGACGGTTTAAACACGGGTCGTGGGTTTTATACAAAGGGGTATGGGCCAAGATTTAAGGGTAAGGCCCAATGGTTTTTATTTTTTGTTTTTATTTTATTTTATTAAGATTAATTTAAAAGTTTAATAACATATAAACTTGAAAATGAAATATGTTGCTCATACGTTATCGAAATTTAACGAAACAGAATCCATTGGGATCGTATGGACGACGTCTACACAATGGAAATGACTGGGAATGAATTGGAGCTCGTTACAATTTATAGCGAAATAAATTGTCTGTCTGAATCAACCGACAATTATCGTTATTTAACGATAACAATCCAAGGTGAGTAAAACTCACTAACTCTATCAGTTTTTATTTTTGTAAATAAAATCTAGTAATACTGATTGACTGTGTATGATGATTGTTTAGTTGAATTGCTTATGTGTTGGTTGAAATTATAGATAATGATCTATATGTATGTATATCGTTAATCAAATATTGATTCTGTTTATTAGAATATTTCATATTGAAATGAAATCAATGTTATTATATTGTTCAACATCTGTGGATGCAGGGAAACAGGTTGGAGGAATCCAACTGGATTCCTCAACATTTATTTTACTGTTTTCCATGTGTGGTGATACATGATGTGATATATATAATCTGTTGTTAATGATATTGATCATTGTTATTTGGTATTTTAAATACCATAAGAAATACTGAAATACAAAAGGGAATTTTCAATGTTATATTGAAAAAGAAATATATGTGAAATCAAAGGATTTTATAAAAGGAAATATTTATTTAGGGAATAAATAGAGTTATAAAAGGAAATATTTATTTAGGAAATAAATAGAGTTATAAAAAGAGAATTTCGAGTTATAAAAGAATTACGAGGACATGGATTTAAAGTTAAATAGAAATCTTTTTTAACAGATAAGTGGAGAAGATTAATTTATAAATAATGTTTTTATAAATTAAGTAAAATAATTTATCATGGGATAAATGGAATATATAAATATGAACTTATATAGAGAAGTAGAAAGCGGTTTTGACACCGATATTTTTAATAGAATGTGAACTCAACATTTATAAGGGAATTATAAGTAAGATTTAAGTATTAGAAGTAAAAAAGGGGATTTCGTATGAATAATTCTATAAATAAAAGTATAAATAGAATTTGGAAATGGAATATTATATTTAAATACGAAATCAAACTGAATTGATATATCAAAGAAATATTATTCACATTTGATGTGAATAATGGATTAAAATAGTTGTTTTATAAATTAAACCATTTATAAAAGAAAAAAATTGGAATTTGAAATAGAAATTCAAATGGGAATTTGAATAAGATAGGAAATAGTATTAAAATAAAATTTGTTATTCAATAAGAGTTATTTGAATAGAGTTGATTAGTTAGAGTTAATCAAATAGAGTTAATCGATTAGAGTTAATCAAATAGAGTTAATCGATTATAGTTAATTGAATTAGAGTTAATCGATTAGAGTTAATCGAATTAGAATTAATCGACTAGAGTTAATCGAATTAGAATTAATCGACTAGAGTTAATAGAGTTAGAGTTAATTGAATAGAGTTAAAGGAGTTAATCGAATATAGTTTATTCGAATAGAGAGAAATGAGTTAATCGAATATAGTTATTCAAAAGGAGTTATCAAATATAGTTTATTCAAAAAGGAGTTATTGAATATAGATTATTGGAAAGAGAATTATATGTTGAATTCGATTATATCGAATTCAGGAAAGTACTATTCACTTTCCGTTTTTAATCAAGATTTATTTATTTATTAATAAATTAGTTATTTGTTTATTTATCCAAATTAATAAATAAAAGTTATATTGAAGTTATTATATTTCAGAAGCATGGGATTTTAACACTATTGTTAAAATCAAATTATTTCTGTAAAAGAAGTGGATTCGTAAAAAGAATCCGAGAGTTATGTAAGGAAGTTTATTTGAGGTTTAAAAGGGGAACCTTGTCTATATCGAAGTTAGAAATGTTGTTCAATTAAGGTCTGAGAGGTAGTTATACACCAACTTGATTGGCTTCGTTTTTAACTAAGGAATGGTTAAGGTTCGATGGGGAAGGTTGGTTA
Source organism: Allium sativum (assembly GCA_030737875.1). Lineage (NCBI taxonomy): Eukaryota > Viridiplantae > Streptophyta > Magnoliopsida > Asparagales > Amaryllidaceae > Allium > Allium sativum. The sequence goes on from CM060911.1 coordinate 218,830,457, forward strand.
AGTGAAATTAGTTAATCAGTGTAATGTTTTGACTTGGCATAATGATGTTTTATTTAAACATCTATTTAAATCCCAATGTAGGGGTTTTGGAAATGTTTTCCAAATAAGAATCAGAAATGTTTTCTAATATAGAAAATAAGAAATGGAAAGGTTTTCCAATGTTAATAACATATATCTTCTAAATTTAGAAAATAAGAAATGTTAACAGGAAATGAAAAAAATGAATAAATTAATGAACTAAAGAGATAAATGTTCAATGATGATTGATCAATAAAATTTCCATTTGGAAATAATATCGTTGTTTGCACACGTGTTTTTCTTTGATAGTTAACTCACCAACTGTTGAAGTTTTTGACCATTTTTCCGTCGTCAATATGGAGAGACCGGGGTCGGATTCATTATTTGAAAACCACTCTGTATGGACATTAGCGTTGCGATCAAATATGATGAAGATAATTGAAGACAGAGTTATGCAAGGGCTATACTTTTCACAGAATAGTGCCTTCGGTTTGTCCAGTCCCAGGACATCGTGAATGGACGAATGTCTGACAGAGTATATCTAACGGATCACATAAGTTGATCTCTTCAGGCGTACTTATGTTTGGTGGTGGAGGAATTCGTTTCTCTTAGCTTTATACCCGTGGTATTTTTGGGGAAATCAATTTGTGATTTGGCAGGTATGACGATGTGACATTCAAAGTGAATTGTGGTCAGATGTTTCAAAAGATACATAATGACCTCAAGGCTCATCAACCGGGAAATGACAGAAATCGGGCAGGCAACATGGCTATGTGGGTCGCTCCCATTAGGGTGTATATTGCCTATCTAGAGAAAATCCATTTCATTCTTTTATCTATTTTCGATGTTGTCCCTTTTCGGGAAACGGTGGGTAGCTCCCAACCGTTGGTGATATACATTCGATACACTCAAGCGAAATGGGTGGTCGGTCATGTGTGGGCCGGGTTGCAAGAAGTTCTTGTTGAACCCAGTGTATTTGCCTCTAGAAATGCACTATCAGCTGGTGGTCCCATACCTTGTCATAGTCGGAATTCAATATCGAATAAACGCCCGCGGTTTTGTTTGTGTACGATATATGTGGAGCGTGGGATGTAAGCGTTCGGGTAGATTCTATTTATTTTTATTTAGACACTATTATAATATCAGAAAATATTGATTTTGAAATGTTTTGGGTTATAGTAAGGTAAAATCCATCCATGTTTATGTGTGGCTGGTCTTACTATTATCCTTTCCCTTCAAAAAGGATTTTTCAAAGTTAAATAAAATGGTTGGAGTTTACTCACACCAGTCCCATGACTGACCCAGAGTTTATTTTGTTTTGTGTACCCTAAACTCTTGGGTACCCAAATTTGTACGGGCAGTCAAGTAGTTCAGGTATTTCCAGATATTCTTGGAGGAGCTGGAGCAGGAGGCTTCAGGATTTTATAGCTATTGTTTATGTCCGCTGTGATGTAAGTGATGTACTTTAATATACCAATACAGGTTTATGTTTCAAATGTTACTTTGTATACTATATTTTATTCATTCCGCTGTGAGATTCGTGTTACTCTGATGTTGTTGTGTTCTTCTTCTTCTATTCTAATTTTCTATCTTATCTATTCTCACCCTCTAACTTCTTTCTATTAACTATGCAGTATTTTCGATGTCCGAATAGTCGACATAGTGTTGTATGCTGATATCGAGGATCGCGAAAACCCCAGGTCGTTACAAATGGCATGCTGTATTTTAACCAGTGATTTCACATATTAAAATCGTTTATATGTTTCAAGCATCCACTATATATGATTCATATATACGTAATGTCAAAAATATATATGTTTTTGAGATGAGAAGACATTTCTACATCAATTTTTCTCAGTATTTTTCATACATTCTTATGGTAATAAACAAGTAAATGAGCCGCAACTACAACCAGTTGGTTCCATCACAAAAAATAAATAGTATAGCAGTTTTGTTTCTTTATTTCGAGTACAAGATGTATCACACTCAGCTTCTATGTCTTTAACTATTGAAAGGAAATTTCATTGTGTGTATTTATTTTATTACTTCTGCAACTTTGATCTCTTAATATTCAAATAACAAGCCTTAATTTTTAGTATTGTTTTTGTCTTGGAACTGACAGCCGTTACTACAAAGTTGTTATCCATGCAATATAATCATCCAGCATGACAAAAGGGAGCATTATATTTAAAGCTATTAGCTTTTTTGTTCAACCCTTTCATTGGTGTGCATAAGAGGTTTTAGTGTTGAAATGTAGTATATTTATAGATAGTGACATACACATAAATCATAAAAGAAAGACGAATACTGAACACAAAGTGCACAAATTTTTATTGGTAAATGCATCTTTATCTGATAGCACTACACTTGCATTGTAAAATTCATAAAAATGCTTACCATGTAGGGGTAAATATAAATAAAAGAGGAAATTGAGAAAGTTGGTACGATATTGGGAAGGGACTTATTCTCCAGTCTTGGGAAAATATACCATTTCCATGGTGTGGCCAGAAATGTACTATTTAATTTGCTAAAGTCATTGATGTAATATATTATTCTTTTTCTTTATCAAAAACTCGGTCTCATGATATTCTATTGCATGAACCCGTTCATAGCGCAAACCATATTACACAACATTTACATTTTTATTAGTAGCCAATTCAATAACATTTTTTTATAAAAAAAAAATCAGGGTCCTTTTTATATAATGATAAAAGGATACATGAACAATGTTTTTAATTAGATATTGAAATCATTTGCTTTAGGTAAGCTGAAAAGTTCTCAACTTTTGACGATTCTAACTCACACATGGGATTTTGCTAAGCGGAAAAAATATTTTGTCGAAGATGGTGTAATAAGCTTCAACTGCAGGCTAAAGTGATAGTATTTGCAACATGAAAGAGAATTTTTTATGATGTATTAGTGGCTGTAGCCTGTTTGCTAATTAGAGGAATGTTATGCCATGTTGTTGAATGTAATTTGTTTAAATGCTCTGTCTATGATGTTATAAACTCACAGGTATGAGATATCTGTTTTCTTTGATACTTTTGTTTTTGTAGAAGTATTTATATGTATAAACATCATGCATGAACATAACATATGCTTTTTTCCCTCTGCTATATTGTTTGTGAATATAACCGCACCATCTTCATCTTATTGTATTTGCAACAAGATCATAACTTTCAAAAGAACTGGTTAGTACATTGTAAAGGAAAGACTTGCTATGATAATCCTTAATTAGTCCTTTTTTATAGTTTGATTTTTTGTAATTCCCTTAGTATTATTATCTCATCAAATTTTACAGGCCTAGCTTTAGTTGTAGGATAACAGTCATATTAATTCCTTATAATGTGATACATTTACATATTGGGTACAAAACAAAGGTCGACTTTTAGATATGAATGCTTAGATGATGAAAATGTTAATTAAAATTATGGATTATCATGCCTTAACAACTGCTGAAAATGATTAAGCAACTTTTTCCTTAAGTATAGTTAAGTTATCTTTTCAGAAAGAAAAAAGCTACAAATATTAGTACACCAATAATATTGGTTAATATACATAATATTACTGTGAGAACTAATATTGCACCAACATATTCTTAAATAAAGATTTAAACTATGGTAGAAATATCTGAAGTAGTTAAAATTCCCATGTAGAAACATCTTTAGGAGATATGCTTTCTTCTCTTTTACAGACATACTGAACTACAGTACACTTCAAGTTTGAAAACAGTGGCTTTCCAACCGCGAAACTGAAGCTACTGACTGGATGATGTGAATCAACCTCATGTGCAGTATTATGTTAGCACAATGACTGCTGATTATAACATAATATGCGGCTATGAAACTGATATGTTGTAGCATGAAGCTGAACTGACATGTAGCGTTCACGTGCATCAGACATGCTAAAGTACTCTTTGAGAAGGACAATTTTTCTTATTTGATCGAGTGGAATGTGTATATCCTGCACAGCTGACTTACCGAGAAGCATAAATTGGAACATGCCCATTTGCTATGTTTCATTCCACATGATCTCTGTATTATTAACCATTTGCTATTTCTTGGCTGTGATGGATAGTGATTTCCTTACTGATGAATCTTTTTACGATCTATTTGGTGACATTTTTCATAATAAAATTGCAAGTAGACATTTTAGTTATCCCTTGCATGATTTTAGCAAAGGTCAAATCATTAACAGGTGCTGGAGCAAGATGGTAACGCAGCAAAAATCATTATTCCAAGACACATTCTTCTTGCAATTGTAGATCTGGAGCGATCATTGCACACAGTGGTGTTTTGCTGAACATAAACCCTATGCTTCTACCAAAGAAGACCGTTGGTAAGGAGTCTGAAACACCCAAAACCACCGAAGAAGGTAACACATTCCCTCGAAAAGGCTGTTGCAGAATGAGTTATTATTTTACTTTGGAACTTCCTGTTTATATGAAGTTGTAAAAATGTTTTTTCTTTGTTTACTGTGTTTACAAGATAAGTCATTTGAGCGCCTCCTTTTTCCTGTCATTTTTTGTTGTTTGAACTTCCACTTTTGTTAAGTTGTTTCTTGCCTTTTTTTTGGGATTAAATATGACCACAAAAATCTGCGCAGCTAATAATCGTGATTAACAAAGATTTATACTTGAAAGGTGGTACTAAATTTCTACTTAGAAGGCTGTGATTAACAAAGGTTTCTTTGCATAGTGAAGCTTTTTTGTGATCATTTATTGTGTAATTTCACACAATAAAGCGGCTAGTCCTCATACTCTATGTCATCTTTAACTTTGAAGCATGCATAATATATCTCAAATTTTATATATAATCGTTGAAGTTCATCATTGTCCAGGTTCAACTATAAACGACTGTGCACTTTTCCGGTAATTGTTTACTATCATAAGGTGATAAACGATCAAACAGTTTGTGAGTCTTCATTTTCTTATACACGATAATTGTTTACTAAACAGTATTTTTGATCTTATGTCATATAAAGGAAGTTTTACTCTAGGCAACAATTACAAAATTAAATCGGAAAATAGAAGTAAAGGAGGTAGTCCACGTCAGCAATCAATCGTTCTCTTTGAGAAGGAGCATTGCGTGATAGTTTGAACCTATACTACACATGCACTTTGATTCACACATACTGTAGACAATGTTTATAGAGAAGACCGAGTGTATAAGATTCGATTTCCCTACATTAGCATGTCACTGTATCAAAGGGGCATTAGTCTATATGTTTTGGCATATAAATGATCAAAATTCATTGGCATTAAACCGTCTATTTTGGCATTAGTCTGTCCAAATTTTGTTCTTTTTTCTAAAAAAGGGTGACATTATTTCATATCTCCACTTATTTTATGTAACGATAAGGAATTTCGCTCGATGCGAATCGATCGCTAAACCGACCAAGACCGTTCGAAACCCCTGATTGTTTTAAGAACACGACAAATTGGAACACAAACAGAAGAACATTTCATTGTATATTACAACAATTCCCTCAGAATACACGAATATACAGAGTATGAATAAATATTACACAGAAAATATCAGAGATTTAAATTACATTTAAATACATCGCAGCGGAAAAACAATACAAAGCACAGCTGAAAACAGATACACGGATACAGAGCTTTCCGAATACTGCTGCAACTGTAAATCAGGATCCTGTGAATATAAATCTGCAAAACCAAAAATACTAGCTACCCGTGTCGAAAATAAGGGCACCCAGAGTTTAGGTTAAAACAATAAACTCTAGGTTAGTCATGTGACTGGTGTGAGAACTAAAACAGTTATTAATCTTTATTCTAAAGTTAGGTAAATCAAGGGACCACACCGTATAACACGGAACGGGTTTCCTCCCAATAATACCAGTGCATAAAACAACAGCGCAATGCTAAATAAAGAACAATGAAGCTATTATAAGACCTCGGTCCCATCACACAATGCAACACAAGCCGGAGGATAGGGTTTTTACCTTATAATAGCCAAGAATGCTTGATACACTAAATTTCATCTTTTATTATTACTATAAGTGTACAGTGTCAAAACAATTTCAATCATAAGTATCAATCATAGATGGCATAAGTGCCCCATACCGCTATGTCGCCATATATAGGTTCTACAATCAAAACCACAAAGTCACTTTATTGGAATTTGGATTTCCATCTATGAACCGAGGCAAAAGATAGTCCTCTACTGATTCGAGATGCTCTAGCCCGCCCCTCAGGACCCAGACTCAGGTGGGCCCTTGGATCGTCAGGGCCGGTCCACCGATGTGGATTAAAATACCTGAACACTGCATTTCCCTGCCCTTTGGGGCGTCAATGAGCCAAATAACTCCATCGACTCCACATAGTCACCGATATATCCGAGGCGCCTCACAATCCAACAACCACACAGGTGAAAATAATATAAATGTCAGGGCTGGTAGGTCACTGACACCACCCTAGCTAGAAGGAAACGCATGTCCTCCCTGAGGTCCTCTCCCGTTTCTGGTTCGCAACCGGGATGTGAGGCTCGCGAATCAATGCTACACAAAGCTATGCCACACAGGCCGTGCTTTGATCATCAATCACAAGACTCTTCTTTTCAACAGAAGCATTGATCATTTGCATCTTAGTATGCCACACAGGCAAACCACTCCATGCAATCGATATCCATCAATCACGTAGAATGATATCCAATGTCAGACACACAGTCCATTTACAAGTCCGTTCTGGGTCTGAATGAAACAGGAGGCACCTTGTACCTCGCATATCCATCGATCTCCAAGTATGTCTGGACGATCACCAACTGATTCCCTCCTCTTGGGTGTACAGCCCAATCAAGATCATCAGTTATTATCCAAACGATGTGAAGACTTCCGGTCTTCGACCACCGTCTTCATTCTCGACACATCGTCGAATCGAATATTCAAAATGGGATAAACCCGATCTTTCTGAATAACTCGCGTATATAATAAACAAGTGTTACACAAACACAACATACGCCTCATTCCAATTCAGAATATTCATTTATTTAAATATTCACATTATTAGGGAAAGGTTCCCATAAATTTTATCAAAGATAAATTCCTTAAAATTTATTCTATGATCTTCCTTTGAATATCATTTCAAACCATATTATGGTTTATCCAAACTAATCGGGATTAACGAATCTTACCGAAGTAATCATTTGTTTTAAATTTCCCAATCCCAACCTATTCATCCTATGAAGTAAAACTGGTAATACTTCATATCTAACACCACGGTGTTATCGTTAAATTCAATTACCATTTCACGTTCAAATCTAATTAATGATTTAACTATCGCCTGGAGCAAAACTGGTGATACTCCATTCTCGATCATTTCAATCTAATTAAAGATTCATTAAAACTCCACTTGGTTTTAATCTTCCCAAAAATCAATATTAATGATTGTTTAACTTGGGAAATCATATCCTGTCTTTAACTGGGTTAAAGAACCAATGTCATTTAAACACGGTTCACAATAAACCCAAAATCACATTCTATTCCATCAGCCTTTAATTGTAAATTAGAAAGTGAATAATTCCCTAAGTTTTAACCCTGAAGGCCGAAACCAACATCAGATCAATACCCAGGAAACCATTCAACTTAACTAATCTCCAGTTAGTTTCTGATTTTCTTAACTCTGTTGGGGCTAAGAACGGTATTATTAAAGATACCATTCACGACAACCCAAATCCCGTTCTCTATTAAATACAAGGCTATGAATAGAAAATATATCGACTTATATTCAATGTCAAATTCTACGACCAACAGATATCGTATGGGAAATAACGGTATAAATATATCTTTCAAATTTCCATAACGATATTTGTATAATCACAAAATCCAACATCGAAATATTCCAAAGACAATTTCGATTCAAATCCATTCCAATTCAATTATTGGAAATTGTGGTTACTTTTAAAACCCCTTTCAAATCAAATTTAATTATTTCAAAAATGAATGGATTATAATTCTAGTTCAAAACTAGTTCATTTCGATAAAAATCTATTTTTATCTTTTCAAATATGGATTTTTTTCATCCCAATTCTTTCCAAATCATTTCTTATGATTTTAGACAAATTATTACTATTTTTAATAATTCTATCAAGGCCCGTGCAGTCGATTTCCATAAACGGCCATCGAACTACACTTACAGCAACCTTTTCCAAATTTGATTTGGACATAATTCCAAATCCAACCGTTAGATTTCAAATCTCTAATATTCGTTAGAAATATCTTTTTGATACGAACCCAACGGTTCTGGTTTTAGGAGAATCCGACCGTTGGATCTCCCATAACATCCATTCGAAGTCAATGGCCGAAGTTCGCGAACTGCCGCAGCGCGGCGCGTTCTATTCAGGCTATTATATATACATAATATATATATATATTTCGTCGATTTCCTCTTAAAACATATTTTATAAATCATTTTAAATTCGTTTTCAAAACGATTTCAACTTCATATTCAATTTCAAATCAAAATTGAACATTCCATATCATCGATATACAATTGATAATATTTTCAAAACGTTATATTTTGAAATCACTTCCTTTTCTATATTCATTATAAAAATGAATAAAATCTATATAGATATCGTTCACGTCAAAATGGCGCAAATCTAATCAACACAGCTTTAGATATTTCAATAACTTCGTTATTCTATTCAACACATGAATATTTTCTTCAATACATGAATTTTCTTTTATTCCACACATGAATATATATTTTATTCAACACATGAATTCTCTTTTACACATGAATATATATTTTATTCAACACATGAATTTTCTTTTATTCAACACATGAATATATATTTTATTCAACACATGAATATTTTTTTATCTTCTAAATTGGAACGAGACCCACTCAATTACCATATAATGTTATTTATATGGATTCTATACAACACATGTATATAATAGCAATGATAAATAATCAACCATCGTCCAAAGTGCACCACACAACTGCATAAGCATTAAATATAAATAATTAACGCTTACACAGTCTGTCAACCCATCGATTGACATACAACTAAAGAATCGGGATTGGTGTACGTCAAATATCATCCCAATACCCGTGTGGGGTTTCAAATCAACAAACACAGATTTTTATTTGTGCAGTTGGGCGATGTGTAAAATTTATTGTCCCAATCAATATTAGTCAAATGGGTGCACATAAACAAACCATCCGATTTGTTTATAAATATTTATTTTATATACACATTAAAAATTATATTTTTAACTATAAAATATTTATTCATTCCACATCACAAAATAAAATTTCACAACAGATCACCCAAACAAACAAGTCATCCATGGTTTGTGGAAGTCGGGTGTCAGGTGCTGCTAAGCACCCTCTCCATCCTAGTATATATTTCAAACAAGAAATTAAAATAAAAGTGAGGAGTTCTCACCTTTGGGTTCCACTCCACCAGTTTTATTTCTGAATTTCAGAACAGTCGGGATTTTGCCTGACATTCCAACGTAGTCTTCTTTACACTGTTCATGTTAGAAATCACATTTTTACTATCACTATATGTACATAAAAATCATATTTTTATTTTCCACTTCGTATATATAAAAATAGTATTTTTATCGCTTCTTCATATATATAAAAATCATGTTTTAATATCTCAACCACATATGTAAAAATCACTCCGTTACACCGCTGCTTCCATGATAAAAATTATATTTTTATCTTGCTAGTAATATAATAAAAATTATATTTTTACTTCATTATATATATAAAAATTATATTTTTATCTCCCTATATATATAAAAATTATATTTTTACTTCACTATATATATATATAAAAATTATATTTTTATCTCACTATATATATAAAAATTATATTTTTTATATTCTCTACTATATAAAAATCACATTTTTTATATTTTCAAAACCATATGTATATATTTCAGATTTTCAAATCACTAAAAGTTATATTTTTATCCAAACATTTCATAATAAATCTTATATAAATAAATCAAAATAAAAAAACTCACATTGGAAGGGCGGGAAGATTGGAAGCGGAGCCGGGGCGTTCTCAGGCGGCGGCGGTCCAAAGATGGCCAAAGCCATGGCTTTTGAGGCATCACGGTGGGTTTCAGGGAGAGGTTTGGGGTCTCGGTCACGAATTGGAGAGGAGGGAGGTCACGGCGAGAGGGGAGGGGGTGTGGCGGCGGTGATCTGGTGGCTCGGCGCGACGTTTGGTTGGCGGTGGCTATGGAGTAGGGGCAGCGCGAATTTTAGTTAGGATTTTTTTTCTGATTTGGGGTAAACGAGAGGGAGAGTATCGGGTTGTTCTGAGAGGAAGGGGGGCTTTTTTATATATTTTATTATTTTATTTAATTAATACCAAAAAGTAACTTTTTAATTCGAACACCGAATCGAACCCAACGACTGTCGTCCCTTGCTTATTACCGCTATTCTGAATACAATGGGATATGTTTTGTAATCCAGTTCGGCAGTTATGATCAGTTTTTATCAAATTCAAAATATAAATCTATATATTGAATTTGAATGCGAATTTCAATTTACCGGGGCCAAATACGGACTCTAAAAATTCCCGATAAATATTTTCTAGCTTCGTATTGACGATACGGTTCTAAAAAAACTAATTTCGTCAGATTCTGAGACCGTTTGAAAAATGGCCATTTTAAAGGGCTAGAATTCCATAGCGACTATTCTGAATTTTCAGCTGGACGTAACTTTTGATTCCCGCTATGAAATTTTGATTTTTCGGATTCATTGGAAAGATATTCTCAAATAGATTCTAATAATTTTGGTTTCGCTAAAATCCGGTTTATTTTGAATCCTGTACATTCATTTGAACTTTGAAATCGAAATTTCAAACTACCGCGCCATTTTCAATTCCTTTTATAATTAAAAATAAATATTTATATTCTAACGCCGATTCAAATAAATATGTTCATTCTAATTTTATTCAAAATAAATTTCTTGTCGTTATTATTCAAAATAATTCATTTTAAATATTCAAAATTCATCGAAATTGCCAAAATAAAATTTTTAAATTGGCTCAGATTTCTGGGTTATTACAATCTCCCTCACTTAAAACTTTTCATCCCCAAAAATGAACGAAGCTGAAAGTTGTTTTACAAATCAACTCAACTTTCACTGTTTTCATTACGGCTTAAGTTCTTCAACTTTTCAGTTTCTAAGAACTTTTCAAATTTTTCAAAAATTTGGCTAACACCCTAAATTTTCGAAAAATTTCGCCATAACTTCCCCTGCATCGGGAGCTTCGGGATATTTCAAATAGCCTCCCATGGCCCTCACCATTCCAAAAAGAAAAAGAAACAGCCAAGCGGCTAGCCAGTCGGCTCATAAAATCATCAAAAACCCAAGAAATACAATAAACATGTACCTATTTGTCGAGCAAACAATTTTATTCCTCTTCTCTAGCTTCCTTGCTATGACCTGTTCAATGTAAGTACATGTATATGCATGCAAATGCGACTAATTTTCAATACAATTCAATATTCGGTTCAATTTGGCTAAAGGTTCAATATTTAATTAATCAAACAATCAAAAAACACAACCAGCAATCAATTAGTTGATTATCTTTTCAAATTCATAACTCTGATATGTAGTCCAAAAATCAGATTTTTGATGCCAATTCACAACAATAAGCCCTATCTAGTTTTGGTTCTCACACCAGTCAATTGGAAATATATAAATATCACGCCTTTGAAACTCGAACACAAATACTGATGATGTCGCGACATCACCAGAATTATCCCCGAGCGACTAGAGCGTGATTCTATATCTATCCAGTATATTAAAACTTTGAATACCCGTTGATCAGACGTATATGCAAAATCTTTATATATTGGATTGTCCAAATTCAATACAAATAAATATTCAAATACGAATAATAAAGTTTAAATTTTCAAAACAAAATTTGTTCACAATTTTATTTTTTCAAAAAAAAACACTCTTTACACTCGTTCTAGGATACTACTGATCCTATCTCTAACGAGTCATTCTCATTGGATATTACTAGTCCAATTTCTGATGAATCCTTTCGTTTGGTTCTAACATGTCTTGTTCTCCGAGCTCTATAAACCAGAGCTCTGATACCAATTGTAACAATAAGGAATTTCGCTCGATCCGAATCGATCGCTAAACCGACCAAGACCGTTCGAAACCCCTGATTGTTTTGAGAACACAACAAATTGGAACACAAACAGAAGAACATTTCATTGTATATTACAACAATTCCATCAGAATACAAGATATATACAGAGTATGAATAAATATTACACAGAAAATATCAGAGATTTAAATTACATTTAAATACATCGCAGTGGAAAAACAATACAAAGCACAACTGAAAACAGATACACAGATATAGAGCATTTCGAATACCGCTTCAGCTGTAAATCAGGATCCTGTGAATATAAATCTGCAAAACCAAAACTATTAGCTGCTCGTGTCGAAAATAAGGGCACCCAGAGTTTAGGTTAAAAAAATAAACTCCAGGCCAGTTTATTATAAGGTAAAAACCAAAACTATTAGCTGCTCGTGTCGAAAATAAGCATTCTTGGCTATTATAAGGTAAAAACAAAAAACTACAAGCCGGCGGATAGGGTTTTTACCTTATAATAGCCAAGAATGCTTGATACGCTAAATTTCATCTTTTATTATTACTATAAGTGTATAGTGTCAAAACAATTTCAATCATAAGTATCAATCATAGACGGCATAAGTGCCCCATACCACTATGTCGCCATATATAGGTTCTACAATCAAAACCGCAAAGTCACGTATTGGAATTTGGATTTCCATCTGTGAATCGAGGCAAAAGATAGTCCTCTACCGATTCGAGACGCTCTATCCCGCCCCTCAGGGCCCAGACTCATGTGGGCCCTTGGATCGTCAGGGCCGGTCCGCCGATGTGGATTAAAATGCCTGAACACTGCGTTTCCCCACCCTTTGGGGCGTTAATGAGCCAAATGACTCCATCGGCTCCACATAATCAGCGATATATCCGAGGCACCTCGCAATCCAACAACCACACAGGTGAAAATAATATAAATGTCAGGGATGGTAGGTCACTGACACCACCCTAGCTAGATGGAAACGCATGTCCTCCCTGAGGTCCTTTCCTGTTTCTGGTTCACAGCTGGGGTGTGAGGCTCGCGAGTCAACCTTACACAAAGCTATGACACACAGGCCATGCTTTGATCATCAACCACAAGACTCTGCTTTTCAACAGAAGCCTTGATCATTTGCATCTTAGCATGCCACATAGGAAAAACACTCCATGCAATCGATATCCATCAATCACATAGAATGATATCCAATGTCAGACATACAGTCCATTTACAAGTCCGTTCTGGGTCTGAACGAAACCGGAGGCACATTGTACCTCGCATATCCATCGATCTCCAAGTACGTCTGGACGATCACCAACTGATTCCCTCCTCTTGGTTGTACAGCCCAATAAAGATCATCAGTAATTATCCAAACAATGTGAAGACTTCTGGTCTTCGACCACCATCTTCATTCTCGACACATCGTCGAATCGATTATACAGAATGGGATAAACCTGTCTTTCTGAATAACTCGCGTATATAATAAACAAGTGTTACACAAACACAATATACGCCTCATCCCAATTCAGAATATTCTTTTATTTAAATATTCACATTATTAGGGAAAGGTTCCCATAAATTTTATCAAAGATAAATTCCTTAAAATTTATTCTATGATCTTTCTTTGAATATCATTTCAAACCATATTATGATTTATCCAAACTAGTCGAGATTAACGAACCTTACCGAAGTAATCATTTGTTTTAAATTTCTCAATCCCAACCTATTCATCCCATGAAGTAAAACTGGTAATACTTCGTATTTAACACCACGTTGTTATCGGTAAATTCAATTACTATTTAACGTTCAAATCTAATTAAAGATTTAACTATCGCCTGGAGCAAAACTGATGATACTCTATTCTCGATCATTTCAATCTAATTAAAGATTCATTAAAACTCCACTTGGTTTTAATCTTCCCAAAAATCAATATTAATGATTGTTTAACTTGGGAAATCATATCCTGTCTTTAACTGGGTTAAAGAACCAATGTCATTTATACACGGTTCACAACAAACCCAAAATCACATTCTATTCCATCAGCCTTTAACCGTAAATTAGCAAGTGAATAATTCCCTAAGTGTTAACCCCGAAGGCTGAAACCAACATTAGATCAATACCCAGGAAACCATTCAACTTAACTAATCTCCAGTTAGTTTCTGATTTTCTTAACTCCGTTCGGTCTAAGAACGGTATTATTAAAGAAACCATTCACGACAACCCAAATCCCATTTGATATTAAATACAAGGCTCTGAATAGAAAATATATCGGCTTATATTCAATATCAAATTCTACGACCAACAAATATCATATTGGAAATAACGATATAAATATATCTTTCAAATTTCCATAACAATATCTGTATAATCATGAAATCCAGCATCGAAATATTCCAAAGACAATTTCGATTCAAATCCATTCCAATTCAATTATTGGAAATTCTGGTTACTTTTAAAACCCCTTTCAAATCCAATTTATTTATTTCAAAAATGAATGGATTATAATTCTAGTTCAAAACTAGTTCATTTCGATAAAAATCTATTTTTATGTTTTCAAATATGGAATTTTTCATCCCAAATCTTTCCAAATCATTTCTTATGATTTTACACAAATTATTACTATTTTTAATAATTTTATCGAGGCACGTACAGTCGACTTCCATCAACGGTTATCGAACTGCACTTACAACGACCTTTTCCAAATTTGGTTTGGACTACCATTAGATTTCAAATATCTAATATTTTTAGAAATCTCTTTTTGATACGAACCCAACGGTTACGGTTTTAGGAGAATCCGACGGTTGGATTTCCCGTAACATCCATTCGAAGTCAATGGTTGAAATTCGCGGACTGCCGCAGTGCGACGCGTTCTACTCAGGCCATTATATATATATATTTCATCGATTTCCTTTTAAAACGTATTTTATAAATCGTTTTAAATTCGTTTTTAAAACGATTTCAACTTCATATTCAATTTCAAATCAAAATTGAATATTCCATATCATCGATATACAATTGATAATATTTTCAAAACTTTATATTTTGAAATCACTTCCTTTTCTATATTCATTATAAAAATGAATAAAATCGATATAGGTATCATTTACGTCAAAATGGCGCAAATCTAACCAACGCGGCTTTATATATTTCAATAACTTCGTTATTCTATTCAACACATGAATATTTTCTTCAACACATGAATTTTCTTTTATTCAACACATGAATATATATTTTATTCAACACTTGAATTCTCTTTTATTCAACACATGAATATATATTTTATTCAACACATGAATTTTCTTTTATTCAACACATGAATATATATTTTATTCAACACATGAATTTTTTTTATTCAACACATGAATATTTGTTTTTATCCTTTAAACTGGAACGAGACCCACTCAATTACCATATAATGCTACTTATATGGATTCTATACAACACATGTATATAATAGCAATGATAAATAATCAACCATCATCCAAAGTGCACCACACAATTGCATAAGCGTTAAATATAAATAATTAACGCTTACACAGTCTGTCAACCCATCGATTGACATACAACTAAACAATCGGGATTAGTTGTAACACCCCACCTCCGCTAGGGTCACTCACAAAGGGAATGCACTAGTTTTGGTGGAGCATTATCTAGGTAAACATGCATAGAGATATCACAAGACAGAACATAAATAAAGCAGCGGTAGAAATTAAAAACCAAATCTTATTACTTTCAAGAAAAGAGTCAAAACCTCATATATCCAAAGTACAAGTTGCCACTATTCCATTACATCAAGTTCTAAATAAAGAAGCATAAACTTAAAATAACAAAAGTAAATTATTCCCCAAAAATAGCAGACGTGCAGCCATAGCATAGCTCAAGACCAAACCGTACATAAGCTGACGGAAAGCAGGCAGAATCCAATCTAAATGCTAGAGTTTCCTCCCTGAGAACCTGGGGGGGGGGGGGGGACGAAAGAAAAAGAGGCGAAAGAGAACGGGTCAGTCATAAAGACTGGTAAGTCCAAGTGACTTTCAGCATAAAAACAGGTAAAGGTAACATGACATGTATAAACTGAAAGTAAACATAAGTATGATGTCAAGATGGAGAAGATAGACTAAGATAACATGATGAATCAAGTATTGGTCAAGTATAGCATCGCATGTTCAAGGTTCGCTGCACCAACTGTACTAGTAGCCCAACCCATGTCAAGTATTAATCATGAAATGATCCTTTGGCCCAAAATCGTGAATGACCCATTACTAGGTCCAACTGAACGATCCACTAATCGATCGGCTACCTACAAGTTCTAGCTCATTGTGTTTCTGTGTCATACGGCCCTATCACGAATGTAGTCACCTGTGCTAGGTCCACCCTAGGGTGTATCAAGCCCTATGGTGCCAACCACTGACACAAATCAAGCATGCATAGATAAACCTACTGATGCCCAATGCCTGCTTTTTCAACTCCGGACCATGTGCACGACCATAGGCCGTCTGAACCTACACTGGCGCACCCACACTGCCGTCGTTCTGGTCGCTTACAATCAGCCCAGTAATCATGCCCCACCCTGCCTAGTTCCAGGGTATCATGATACATCTAGTGGGTTACTGCTGAAACGGACCGTGTAACTAGGGTTTCCGTTCAATGGGTTAAGTGTTGTCATTTAAATTCGTGACTTAACCCGCCTATGTGTCATGTCAAACTTGGCTAAGTGTTGTCATTCAAGTTCATGACTTAGCCCTACGAATCATGTATCAAGTTGGTTAAGTGTTGTCTTCCACGTTCATGACTTAACCCTATCATGTGGCCTTAATTCATTAATGCACCCCAACCTCTCACATCAGACCTGTTGTTGTGGTCACTGGATATGCCGGGCGGTTCCGGGTAGAATTACACCACAACTCAGTCTGACCTCGGGTTTTCAAGTGTGATATGACCAACTACCCACATTGGATCCTATTTTTTGCAGTAACTGGATTTGCCGGGCGGTTCTGGGCAGATTTACACTGCAAACTCAACCCAACCTCGAGTTGGCCATTTTCAAGTTCATTCTAGTGTCATGACTATGTTCAAGTTTCATGTCAAGTTCGTGTCAAGTTTTAAGGATAAGTTTCATGCCCACATCCAGATTCAAGTTATAACAATGTTCATGTTTTGCCTATTATCAAGTTCATAATTCATGTTCATAACCAATTCATGTTTTGCCTAATCTACCCAAATCGTATTCCCATTGCACGTAAACGTGAATCGATCTATACTACAAATAAATCCAAATCCCGAAATAAAGGGAATAACATCGAAACTATGTTAGGCAAAAAGGGACAAGCATAAAGCGGTAAAAGGGATTACAAGACTAGCATGATATAACTTGAGATAATTGGTTACAACATCACTAGCATATAGGATTTCAAATCTAGCAAGATAAGGCGATAGTCATGATAAAAGTTGACATAAAAGAATAGGCATGCAAGAGCAAGCCAAATACAAGGATAATGGATCCAATGGCTTTGGTGTACATAATAGCAAATAAACTAAGCAAGTCACACCCTAGGTATGAGATCCAACAACTGCAAATTCCGTGTACAACATGGGATTCAACTATGGGCATGAACAATCAACTATAATAGTCTTAAGTAATTAATCCCAGTAGTCATAGTCACGGTCATAGGCAGAAATCTCATAATTATGAACCATAAGCGATTAGTCACAATAGTCATGGATAATTATCCAAAATAGTTCTAGGAAAATAGTCATAGTCAATTAATAGTGATAGTTTCAAAGTCATGGTCATAGATAATAGGCTTATGTTCGTAATCATAGGTAATAATTCTCATAGTCAAGAGTCATAGGTGATTAGCCACCATTGTCCTTGTCATAGTCATAGGCAATAGTCTTATGTTCACCGTCATAGGCATAGGCATAGTCTTATGTTCACAGTCATAGGCATAGTCTTATGTTCTCAGTCATGGGCATAGGCGTAGTCTTATGTTCACAGTCATAGTCCTTGGCCATTAACAATAGTTTCAACGTCATAGGCACTATTCCCAATAGTCAAGATCCAAGGAGAACAAGAATAGATATGAATCATACGTATATCAAATTCCAATTTATAACATGCCCATATCAAGTTTATAGTTTTCATTTAAAAGTAACTGGAACTTACAGTGCGTGGATCGAGAATTAGAAAGCAGAATTTGATTGTTGAATCTCTACTTGATTGATCGTGTTCTAATTGAAATCCCCCAATTTGCAAATCTCTAAGCGTAGTCTTGATGGAGAAGAAGCAGTCCATTTTCTTCCTTTTTATCTTATTATTTTGATTATCTTAGAAGCAGCATAAGGACAGAATGAAATGGTGTGGAGAGAATGAGGCTAGGGTGCTGCTTATATAGGGTTAGGCAGACGAATCTGGCCACGAAACAAGTCTAAATACATCAGAATGCATCTGGCTCAGGAAATAGGTTCGGGAGGCAGGTCGACTCCCCAGTCGACCTAGTCATGGGGGGGTCGACTCCCCAGTCGACCTGGTTTGGGGGGGGGGGTCGACTCCCCAGTCGACCTGGATATATGGGCGGGAATTTTCCCGCCAGCCTTCTCTGGGTTTGAATTTCGAATTTCTGGCTTTATTTTCGAGCTGTTTTATTTTATTTAAATTCCTGAAACTTCGGAGGGTCATATCTTGGTCATACGGACTCCGATTTTCGAAAACTCGGACTCGATTTCATGTAGAATTCTGAGACGAATGCAATGGTGCGTGCAACCCGTTTCCCCTAATTCTTATTTTAAAATTTAATACTGCCTTGATTTTTGATTTTAACATGTTATAAAAATACGGGTTATTACATTCTCCCCTCCTTAAAGGATTTCGTCCCCGAAATCTCTAAGTTAGGAAGAATATATCCTACCATCCAATCATCCATCTACTTAACCATCATTCACGAGCAATCATTTTCCTTAAAAGATTCCTAATGCTATATGAACATATGCAGAAAGTGTGTGTATATGTTCTCTAATGCAAATGATCAGGCCTGTTTGATCTTCTTAATGCAAAATATGTTTAGTGTCATGAATCCAACATGTATGCAAATAATCCTAGTCACATAAACACTATATGTGTGCACAA
This sequence comes from Allium sativum, assembly GCA_030737875.1. Taxonomy (NCBI): domain Eukaryota; kingdom Viridiplantae; phylum Streptophyta; class Magnoliopsida; order Asparagales; family Amaryllidaceae; genus Allium; species Allium sativum. The sequence goes on from CM060911.1 coordinate 218,849,721, forward strand.
ACATTCATCCATATTCAACATCCACATGATAACACATTCAATTTCATCCATAAACAAGTATAAACGCTCATGCATATGCAATATGAAAACGTGTCTGAGCCGATCTAGTGCCTAATGTTTGTTATGCAACCACGAGCAACCACTTGCAACCATTTGCAAACATCAACCATAACATGTTTCAAATACATGTTTCCATCCATATGGTTCTACCTAAGGTTCTCAAGATAGGATCGAGAAGATAAGCAAGATAAAACAAAGCATCAAGGAGAAGAAGTTAATGATGTACCCCCAGAAGGTCCTGCTTGTGAGGCTTGCCCTTGCTTCTTAGGGCAGTTCTTGCTGATATGTCCAGTTTCAGCACACTGAAAGCATGCTCGCATCTTCATCTTCTTCTTTCTGCAATCCTGAGCTATATGCCCTTCAATACCGTAGAAGTGGCATTTTGTTTTCTCACGTGTCTTGTTATCCTTATTGTCGTTGTTGTTCTTGCCTCCTTTCTCGGAGTCTTTCTTCTTGTTTTGAGAATCATTCGCCTTGACCTCCTCCTTGCCATTCTCGTCTTCTTCATGAAGTAGGGCCATATCCACCTAGCTCTAAAAGGTCACCCCCATGGGTACATGAGTCATAGCAAGGCTGTGTAGTGGCTCATTCAAACCTCTGACGAAGCGAAGAGCCTTCTTGTGTTGGGTGTTCACTAAATCCAGCCCAAATCTGGCCAGCTGATTAAACTGATTGACGTACTCCCTGACTGTCATGCTTCCTTGCTTAAGAGTTAGAAACTTCTCCATCTGCTGGCTTCTTTCAGCTTGGGAGAGAAATTTCGTCTCAAATCTCATCCGGAAGTCTTCCCAAGTTTCCACTGGCCTCTCAGCATGGGTAATCTCCCACCAATATGAAGCTTCATCTTTAAGCAACCACACTGCTAGCTGTATCTTTTTCCTATCGTCAACTTCAAGATGACGAACAAATCTTCGGTCTCCTTCAGCCAGTTCCTCGCTTCCACAAAGGATTCAGTCCCATAGAAGTCCTTTCCACCCATAGCCTTGAAGTCTCTACACGTCTTTGCGAAAGCATTTCCACGAGGGGGGGGGGGGGAAGGAGGAATCGCTGCAGCTGGAGGAGGAATATCTGTTGGGCCTGCATCATTGGCCCTAGCCTCTAAGTACCTCCTGAACCAGCCAGGTATTGGCACGCCCTCTGGAAAGTTAAGATTCCCAGACATGCTGAAAAACGAAAAGATAGGGATTCAAATGAGGAAACAAAGGAAAGTGCTAATGGCTTTTGGGGAATAGCCTTTTCAAAATAAACTTTTCTTGAAAAATGCTTCTTTGTAAACGGCTTTGAAAATAGTTTCAGAAGGTTTTTAAAAGCTTTTGCCCAGTCTGGTAACCTTCTGCTCTGATACCAAATGTAACACCCCACCAAAACTAGTGCATTCCCTTTGTGACTGACCTTAACGGAGGTGGGGTGTTACATTAGTGTACGTCAAATATCATCCCAATACCCATGTGGGATTTCAAATCAACAAACACGGATTTTTATTTGTGCAGTTGGGCGATGTGTAAAATTTATCGTCCCAATCAATATCAGTCAAATGGGTGTACATAAACAAACCGTCCGATTTGTTTATAAATATTTATTTTATATACACGTTAAAAATTATATTTTTAACTATAAAATATTTATTCATTCCACATCACAAAATAAAATTTTACAACAGATCACCCAAACAAACAAGTCATCCATGGTTTGTGGAAGTCGGGTTTCGGGTGCTGCTAAGCACCCTCTGCATCTTAGTATATATTTCAAACTAGAAATTAAAATAAAAGTGAGGAGTTCTCACCTTTGGGTTCCACTCCACCAGTTTTATTTCTGAATTTCAGAACAGTCGGGATTTTGCCGGACATTCCAACCCAGTCTTCTTTACGCTATTCATATTAAAAATCACATTTTTATTATCACTATATGTACATAAAAATCATATTTTTATTTTCCACTTCATATATATATAAATCGTATTTTTATCGCTTCTTCATATATATAAAAATCGTATTTTTATATCTCTATCACATATGTAAAAATCACTCCTTTACACCGCTACTTCCATGATAAAAATTATATTTTTATCTTGCTAGTAATATAATAAAAATTATATTTTTACTTCACTATATATATAAAAATTATATTTTTATCTCACTACATATATATATAAATTATATTTTTTATATTCTCTATTATATAAAAATCACATTTTTTATATTTTCAAAACCATATGTATATATTTTAGATTTTTAAATCACTAAAAGTTAAATTTTTATCCAAACATTTCATAATAAATCTTATATAAATAAATCAAAATAAAAAAACTCACATTGGAAGGGGGGAAAGAATGGAAGCGGCGCTGGGGCGTTCTCAGGCGGCGATGGTCCAAAGATGGCCGAAGCCATGGATTTTGAGGCATCGCAGTGGGTTTCGGGGGGAGGTTTGGGGTCTCGGTCACGAATTGGAATGGAGGGAGGTCATGGCGAGGGCGGGTGGGGAGGGGGTGTGGCGGTGGTGATCTGCTGGCGCGGCGGGGCGTTTGGGTGGTGGTGGCTGTGGAGTAGGGGCGGCGTGAATTTTAGTTAGGTTTTTTTTTATTTGAGGTAAACGGGAGGGATGGTATCGGGTTGTTCTGAGAGGAAGGGGGGCCTTTTTTATATATTTTATTATTTTATTTAATTAATACCAAAAAGTAACTTTTTATTTCGAACACCGAATCGAACCCAACGACTGTCGTCCGTAGCTTATTACCCCTATTCCGAACACAATGGGATATGTTTCGTAACCCAATTCGACTGTTATGATCATTTTTTATCAAATTCAAAATAAAAATCTATATACTGAATTTGAACGCGCATTTTAATTTACGGAGGCCACATACGGACTCTAAAAATTTCCAAAAAATATTTTCTAGCTTCATATTGATGATACGGTTCTAACAAAACTAATTTCGTCAGACTCGAAGACCATTTGAAAAATGGCCATTTTAAAGGGCCAGAATTCCATAGCGACTATTCTGAATTTTCAACTGGACGTAACTTTTGATTCCCGCTATGAAATTTTGATTTTTCGGATTCGTTGGAAAGATATTCTCAAATAGATTCTAATATTTTTGTTTTCGCAAAAATCCGGTTTATTTTGAATCCTGTACATTCATTTGAACTTTGAAATCGAAATTTCAAACTACCGCGCCATTTTCAATTCCTTTTATAATTAAAAATAAATATTTATATTCTAACATCGATTCAAATAAATATATTCATTCTAATTTTATTCAAAATAAATTTCTTGTTGTTATTATTCAAAATAATTCATTTTAAATATTCAAAATTCATTGAAATTGCCAAAATAAAAATTTTAAATTGGCTCAGATTTCCGGGTTATTACATTTTATGTATTAATTTTTCTACATTCACAATTTTACATATGAATGCAATATTCATGGTTCAAATGTTGCTCCTGCAGTGTGTGCTTACTAACAAGTTTCTTTTAAGTATATATTTTGGATATATATAGTTTTGAGTGCTTCTCTAGCCTGCAAAGAATATTTGGTTAGTCTTAAAATTATGGAATTTTATATACTTATAAATACGAACTTCAAAAATAGTTGTTTCTAATACAATAGCTTTGAAATTAAATTTTCTTATGAGTATGAGTTTTGAATATGCCAATTTAAATATTTTTTCTCCACGTAAGTAAGTTAACAACATTCATGATAGGCTTTCAAGTGTAGATGTTAGTCCTAAATGCATGGCGACAACTGCATCACATTTTTATATGTATTGGGTTTAATAACTTATAAATAAGAACTGCCAATATGTATGTTAGTATATATAACTTCGTGTATACACATAAATTTAATGGACGTAATGGTCTCAAATATGCATCTCAAGTACTGGTGATATGGTTTTATTGCTTTAAGTGGTGGTTGTAAAATAAATCCTGAGTATGTGTGTCCCATTTAATTTATTTACTGCATTGTGTCTTAATTTTCCCTGATGCATCACATTAAAGATTTAGTCCATCTTACCATGCTAGATATGGAATACAAACAAATAAATAGGTTCTCATAAACTCTATACTTTGCTTCATGTCTTTTGAACCATATATAGCCATGTTATCCTGTAATTACTGCATCTTTTTTCACAATTCTTCCTTTTTATAGCATAGCCAAAACTAACACTTTTCGAATATGAGACAGATTGACCTCTTTTGTTTGATTAGTTTTAGTTGTTTTTTCTCTCTTTGTACTTTAGTTTACATGCATTATTAGTACTTACTATGTATATCTATACTATGAAACTAATTCAAATCATTTGTTTATATAGTTATGGTTTCTAAACTTTTGTTTTCTTTTTGGTGCTTTTTACACGTATATTCAAAATAACTTCATTTCTATATTTCCACTTATTGTTAATGTTCTTTTCACCTTATCAGATAAGTAGGATGTTAATATGTGTTTTTGAATTATCATGATTGTGGTCCTTTGTTACTGCCTCATTTTGAATAGAGTAAAGTTTCTTATTACATATTTTTATATGCTAATGTTATTATATTTTTTTTCTTCACAATTCTTCCTTTTTTTCAACATAGCCAAAAGTAACTCTTTTCAAATATGAGATGATTTGTTATCTTTTGTTCAATTAGTTTTAGTTATCTTTTATCTCTTTGTACTTTAGTTTATATGTGTCGTCAGTACATGCTACATATGTCTATACTATAAAACTAATTCAAATCATTTGTTTATATATAGGTGGTTTCAAAACCTTTGTTTTTTTGGTGGATTTTGCATGTAATGTACTCATTTCTATATTCCATCTTGTTATAAGTGTTTTCTTCATTTGATCAGATAAGCAGGTTGTTAACACGTGCTTTTGAATTATCATGCTTTTGGCTCTGTGATCCTCTGTTGCTACCTCATTTTGATTATAGTAAAATTTCATATTACATATTTTTATATGCTAATGCTAATAGGTGAAAGTGTACTATTTCCTTTACTGCAATCATATTTTACAAGTCTCATGACTACACCTTATTTCTATTATTTGGAACATGGAGTTAAACTGGGACAGAAAGAGAATGTATTATCGTTTATAGATTTATGTGTGTTAAGTTTGATCAATGGTTTCCATTCATATTACATTAATAAAGTGTATAGATAAACTGGAACTTTAGTAATGAATATTTTTTGTAATCTTTGTTGTTGCACAATATTTAAATACCTTTTTTAGCAAGGCTCAATATTTTAATACCTACATTTGAATATGTATTTATAACAATTGTTATTACAACTGAGAGCTTAAAATTCCCAAATGTACAATTCCATATTAGGTGGTGGTAGGACAAAATCCACCAGAATTTTGAGATCTTAAATTTGCATTGTTATTTTTCCTTTAAATTTTGCATTAATGTTTAATATACTAAAATTTAGCATTTTATGGTATGTAACTGACTATTATACAATAGATTTCATTCATTCCCAATTCTTCTACGTCCTAATAATTAGATTTAAATATCGAAAGGATATTATAAGATACCTATATGAACTTCAAGTTATATTATAAAATACCTATACGAACTTCAAATTCAAGGAACGAACTTCAAATTATATTATAAAATACCTATATGAATGATTGTGATTAAATATTCAAAGGATATATATAACTCGATTTTGAATTTTGTTACGCTTGTATTTATAATTCATATAACTCTAAATGACACGTTTAGTTCAAAATTTGATAAATTAGCCTGCTTTGAACTTACTATTTTGCCTTTCTTGATTATAATCACAGTCTCGATTGAATATTGGTTTTCAATATATGTAATCTTCCATTAACTTCAGGGAAATGGCGACAATTGAAGTAGGAGTAGTTTCTCATCTTAATGCAGAGTAAAAAATGAAAAGGACCCCATAGATCAAGTAAGAATATAGTTTTATTGAACTTCTACGTTTTTTTAGTAATTAAATGCATAATTTAAAATTTAGTCCTATCACCTTTGACTGAATAGCTAAGCAAATGTTTGAAAAGATCAGATCATTTGTTGAATGGTAGAAGTGTAGTCATGGATAATTATACTCAATTGTTCAGTACATCTGTGCATGTGTAAACTAACATTTTGAATCAAAATGACATATCATTCAAGTTACTTATTTTCTTACATTTAAGTAGACTAATTCCATTCAACAACAATAATATAGTTAATGGACTTTGTGGATTGACCCATGTTGGCATATTAATAAGTGGCAATTTATGCATGCTTTCAAAACTTATTTGTCTGTGACCTTAACCGCTTTTTGTTAAGTTAATGTTTATATTTTTTGGTTCAAGATGACATTATCTTATATGTGATTTTTGTTAAAAATTGTTGATATTCATAGTATAAAGAAAGTGCAATATAGTTATGTTGATATATGAAGTAAGCACACAATATTGTGAAACTAAGATACTGTTTATTAAATGTGACATTAGACCACATATTTGAGGCAACCGTTTATTGGTAATCAAGAGTTGCATTAATGCTAGGAGAAATTTCAGCATAGTTACTACATTTAAGAGTTGGGGCTTATACGTAAACACATAGCCAAAATATTAAAATACGGTAGAGTAATTTAGTATAGTCATTACATTAATGCTAGGAGAAATTTCTACACAGTCATTGCATTAGTGCTATGAGAAATTTCAATTTATATTACAATACGGTAGGGTAATTATACCAAAATATTTTCAATTTTAGGTTAAAACATTAAACCATACATGCAAGTTACGTGTTTTGTTTGATTCGTTTATCTCTACCTAGAAATTTGGTGTTTACAACAAAAGGTAGTAGCATGTTCTAATTTTCTTGATAAAGTCCACATTGCTACAAAACAACAGATTTCCTCTTATTCAGAAAGCTTATTACCAGTTGAACTTTAGTAGAAAAGTAGAATCATAATGCTTACAAGTTAACATGTCATCTGCTTAACATTTAAAATCAATGATGTTCGAACATAATATACCTGACTGCTATTTGTATGTAGATGGGCGTTTTAGTTAAGGCTGCAACAAAAATGGGATTATATTAGCTGGAAATACATTTACTCATGAACAATATTGGTATTCAATATTATATTTTTTAGCTAATAAATTATGGAGATATAATTTTTATTTAAATACTGAATCAAAGATATTAATTAATGAGTAAATAGGTGTTTTTCACTCTTACTACCTACTGTTTTTCATCTTTAGAGAATGAGAGAGCCACTTTAGAACACGGATAATCTCTTAAAAGCCTAATCTATAATGTCTTGAAATTAGCTATCTTAGTTAGTGGTGTAGTACCAAAGTCAAAGAGCTTTTTATGTGAGTCCATATGTGCATTAGCAGTTAGCCTTAATGTTGCAATAGATGAGGCAATATATAACTAGCGTATCTCCTGTGTTTTGTATTATATTCGTTGTTTATGGATGTATGTGCAGGTTAGGAACTGGATCATGCTAATTAATCGTAAAATAGAAGCTCGGCTTGCTTTGGAATTTTAATATTCTAAGGGAGGAGATTCAAGTCAGACACAATTTCTTAGTTTCTACTTGGATATGTTAAGCTTGCTGGAATAAACAATAGGTGGCGACTGTACACTGCTACAGATATGCAGATTGTGTTAAGAATTCAGAAAAATCAGTCCCAATATTTATATGTAGTGCTTCAATAAATACATAACACATAAGAAAGACTTCAATGAGCTGCCACTGCATCTCTTGCATGTTCCGGTGAAGGAGGCCATACATTTTGAAGAAATATCGTTAGGGACAACACATCTCACTCATATTGATGTCAAAGTTGAAGATCTTAAGACCAAGGTGGGTCAAATGTCTGTTATGATTGTCTCGCATGTTCTTAAGAAGGAATGACGAATTGAAATTAATAGTCCTACATCATGGAATAAATTGAAGGAGTTGAGTACAAATATGGGTTGGTAGGCACCTAACATTAGGGATTCCTTTTGTTATATGGGAGTTGTGTGCTAGCTCATATGCATGCAAGAAGGGGGGCTTTGTTCCGACCGTCGTTGCATAACAATGTCAATATTAACTCAGATTTGGATGGAGTAGTTAGTTTGATTTCCTAATTTGGTTGCTCTTTACTTTCCAGGCAAATGAGTATGAAATATACGATCTTTATCCATTTTTCTCCAGCACTCACTTCAGGGACAACAACTTCATTCTTGATGAACAGGCTGGTGTAAGCCAACATCCACTTGCTCACTGAAATAATATACAAGTAGATTTGGAATATTTTAGGTTTACATGTGCAGTTTATTTATCTTAGTTGGAACTTTCAATTTGCAGGCGGGATTTGTATTTCATCTTATGTGTTTTAAAATTTAAAATTTAAATGCATGTTTAATGTACTGTTTGTTTATTTGAAGTAGTTGTTTTCCTTTTGCACCGCGTCAGGCGGTTATTTGAAGTAGTTGTATTCCTTTTGCACTACGTCAAGAAGTTGTTGTTTGGGTTACAAGTTGTCAGTTATTGACGTCAAATTATAACCGCATGCATAGAATATAAATACATGAATGTATGTGACTGCAGATGTTAGTTTATTTTTTTTGTCATTCGATCATGTTCCATTGATTTCCAACCTGATAATTTTAGTCCTAATATTTTGTACTTGCCGACCAAAAGTTTTAATAATGGTTTTAATTTGCGTGGACTTGATGGCTTCTCTGAAGTCTCTTAATGAGCATGCAATATAAACTGATGAGCATGTATGATCCAACCATAGTCCTAGCAGAGAAATTAAACAACCCTAATAAGAAATGCAGTAAATTAGATGATATTATAAGGAATTTATTGGTGGACAAAAATCTGACATAGGATAATTTGATAGAGCAGAAGAAGCCAACTGGAGAAGATGCACGTACGGGCGGAATGAGAGGTGAAGCAAATAATTCTTAGTGAAGTTTGGAAGGTTGGTGTTATATCTATCAGTGATCAATATGTTAATGTCTGATCATACAATAGAAAACGACCTGCATTATTTTGTTCTTTTATTTACACACAAAATTTTGAACTTTTAAGGCAAAAACTTTGGTGTAATTTGTATGGGAATGCATTAATGATTATTGTTCCTGTTAATCGTATTAGAAAAAAGTTGGGTGGATGTAAAGTTTCATGAACTAAAAATCTACGTATTATGATTAGACGAGGGTTGTTGTTATTTATTACACTAAAAAACTACGTATAAATTTTTTGAAAACCTACATGTAGCCGCAAAAAAGATGTTTGCTTGAAATAAATTAGAGTTTGATTTGAAAATTTTCACATCATGTCATTTATGTTTACTATAGATAGCCCATACATGGTTGAATTAATGAATACATGTTATGATTAAATGCAAGCCCACTTAATGCAAGCCACCTAGGTGTGCCTATATACTCGTATATATAGAGGCAAGTTCAGTGGCACACTAAAAATGGAGCACCCCTTTAGCCTACCACTTTTCCACCACACATTTCCTCCCTCTCTCCTTCCACTAACTCTTTCACCTCCCACTAACTTTAATTAATATAAATGAGAGGTGGAAAACAAGGGGGCCAAAGGGGTGCACCATTTTTGGGGTGCCATTGAACGCTCGCCATATATATATATATATATATATATATATATATATATATATATATATTAGTATACATATATCTTAATAGTCCAAGATCCGCATCTAATCATGCCTTGAGTTAGCTTTGGCTAATCTCCAAAACACAATTTTTTAGGTAGACATCTTATGTTAATTATGTCACATATATAATTCTTGGGTAGCGTAATGAACACAATTTTGTTCATTTTAAATATTAGATATTTCATGCTCTTTGTCTCTAGGCCCATAATCTTATTATGGCATCCTAGTTAAGTCAGACCCAATTATACATTTTAAGTATCACTTATACTCTATCATATATGACCAAAATAAATAGTGCACTAATATTTTGACATTGTCTACATCTATTGATTCTGGCATTAATAAGTGTATTTATTGGAAGACGTCACCATGACTTAATATTTATAATTGTTTTGAACGAATTTTAAAACTTGAGTTGACAAGTCATGTCAGTAACATTTATATATTTCAAAAAAAAATGTATTTTACAATGGTAATATTAATTGCATATAAATGCAGTAAAAATATAAATAACATATATGTATTGCCACATTTGAAAAATATGCTAATACACTTTGGTTTTTGAACATTTCATGTCATCTAAACTTTTATAAAAGCTCTTGCTAACATGTAAACATCAGGCTATTGTTGTGCAAACTCTTTTGTAAATATCACACAACCCGCGTAGAGTATTACAATTGCATAAAATCAAAACAATTGTTTGGGGCCCATTCATGTTGACGTAAAACCCGACCCGATATCTTATGAAGAAAATTTCGAGCCCATTCCAGTGTCCAGAAATACATACACCTAGGGTTTGTCGTATATCAAAATCCAATTCGACTTCTAGGAAAAGCATAAACTAATTCGCAGGCATGCATCTGAGATGAATTCAAACATATTAACCGGTACATGCACAAACACGAACATGTAAATTGTGTATTTCACGTAACCAGTATATCAATATATAGACAACTCGGATTTTCATATAAAACATATTAATTTAATAATATATACATCTATACACATCAGCAGTCCGTTTTCATAACAACACAAATGTAACGACCCAGATTTCGCCCGACCCCAATCGATCGCAAGATCGATCAAGACCGTTCAAATTCAGCGTACGTTAACTTTGGGCATACAAAACATCAGAACAACAACACAGACTTTTATAACATCAATAATAAATGTTACATCAGAGTACAAAATATCAGAGTACATCGATAAATATTACAGCGGAAGATAAATTACAGCGGAAGATAAATTACAATAGATTAATACATTGCAGCGGAACTAATCTCAGCGGAAGGCCATCAATATTCTGGACCCAGCTTCAGGCTTCAATCCAGGATCATGCTTAACTATCTGTAAAAAGATACTCGACTGCCCGTGTGGAAAGTGGGCACCCGAGTTTGCAAAGTGAAACAAACTACAGGTCAGTCGTGGGACTAGTGTGAGAATTCTATACTTAACTTATCTAATAAGTAGGCTAATCACAGGACCACGCCGCTATTGCGGAACGGGTTTACTCCATTGGATTGCCAGTGCATAAATAAAGTAAATCGTCGAATAACGAAATGCTTTTTAGAAAAATGAAACCATTATAAGACCCAGGTCCCATCACACAATGCAACGCACACCAGAGGATAGGGTTTTACCTTATAATGGTCAAAAGATGCTTGATACGTAAAAACGATATTATTATTAGTGTGTATATATATATATATATTTAAAACATTTCAAATATAATATCAATCCTAGACGGCAAAAATTCCATCAACCATATAAGCAAATGTCGGGCCGTGTTAAAGCCCAACACCACTTCTAGCTAGAAAGAAACGTGTGCACTCCCTGCATTCCCTTCTCCCGTTTTAAACTCAACCGGTGTGTGAGGCTCGCGAAGTCACGATATACACAAAGCTATGCCTAAATAGACTGTGCTTTGATCATCAACCACAAGGCCTGCTTTTCAACAAAGCCTTGGTCAATTGCATCTTAGCATGTCACATTGTCAGACCCAACCATATTATTGATCATCTACCAATATATATATAACCTCTAAGCTCATACGTCTTAGAGAAGGGTGATAAGTAAAGAATAAATTCTTCACCACCAAACAGAAATATATAATCAGTAGCGTTCAACAAATACAGTAGAAATGAATACAATGTCAGACACGCAATCCATTTACAAGTCCGCTCTGGGTCTGAGCGAAACAACGTGTCTATCGATCTCCAAATGCGTTTGGACGATCATTACTAAATACCTTGCCATGGAAGGCCAATCCCAATTCAAGATACCAATCATCATCATCCCAACGATGTGAAAACCTTCGGTCTTCTATCACCGTCTTCATCTTCGACTCTTGATCATCGTGATGATTATTCAGAATGGGTTAAACCCAGTCTTTCTGAATAACTCGCATATTTTGTGATTAAAAAGTAAGTATTGGAAAATCACACATTACGCCACATTCCAACTCAGAATATTCTTTTAATAAGATATTCATTTAAAAAGATTCTCATTAATTTTATCAAAGATAAACTCTGAAAATAAATCTTAAATCTTCCTTAAAGGATTTATTAAAACTCCAGTTTTGATTTGATATCAAAAATCATTATTACAAGATCATTTATTTCAAATCTATAAAATAGGTTTATAAGTTCCAAATAATAATATCAATGTAAATTGGATTAAAGGACAAATGTCATTTAAAACATCGTCCACGATAAATCACCCTCACATCTCAATTTATTTCATATCACAAACTATAATTGAAATCCTAATAATATTTAAAAACATATTTTAAGATAATCATTAAAAATATTCTTTATACAAAAGATTCTAAATGGGAAGTATTCTTTATATTACAAATTCTTTCGTTTACAAATATTCCTTGTTTTAACATATACTTGATTAAAAATGTATTTTATGAAAATATAAATACTTTTTATATAAAAAGGATTTCTAATGTAAAAACACACTTATTTAAAAGAACACCTGAACCGAAATGCGACTCAAACATTTACCATATAATTTAGATTATATGGATTTCACACACATCAATATAATCATCAAATCATCCATCTACATCCAGAGTGTAATTTCCACTACATAAGCGTTAAAATTAAATAATAACGCTCATCGCAGCCTGTCGATCTATCGATCAACATACAACTAAATATTGGGATTAATGTATGTACATTTTCATCCCAACACCCGTGTGGGGTTTCAACCATTAAACAAATAATAAACTAATTTGTGCACTTGGGCGATGTGTGAAAATTATCGTCCCAATCACATAAACAAGTCGGGTAACTTGTGAATGGAAGTGTAATACACAATATATAGCCATGACAAACAAATAATTGGTTTCAACAAATGTAAATTGACATAAGTAAATAATTGATCTTAACTAGTGTGAATTGACCGAAATAAATAATTATTTTCAACTAATGTAAATTGATAAAAGTGAATATTTTGTTATTAACTAGTATAAATTGACTAAGGTGTATGTTTCATTTTAACTAATCAATTTGACAAAAATGCATATTTTGTTTCCACTAGTATAAATTGATAAAAGTGATTATTTTATTTCAACCAGTATAAATTGACAAAAGTAATTATTTTATTTTATCTAATCAAGTTTGGAAAAAATGCTTATTTCATTTTTATGTTTGCAAATAAAAATGTAACTTTTATTTTTGATGTTATATTGCATTGTGGAATGCAAATAAAAGAACAAACTTGATTTTTCAAAGTATATTTACATTTGTGAATGTAAAAAGAGCAAATTTTATTTTCAATATATATTTGCATTTGTGAATGCAAATAAAAGAAATAATTTTATTTCCAATGTATATTTGCATTGAAGAATGCAAATAAAAGAACAAATTTCATTTTCAGAATATATTTGCATTTGTGAATGCAAATAAAAGGGCAATGTAACAACCCGGAATTTTGGGGCCAATTTAAACTTTTATTTTAAGGTAGAATTTTTTTTTTTACATTTTTATTATCATAAAAAATATATATATATATATATATATGAAATATGTTTTAAAATAAAAGTTAGTCTTTATTTAAATGTAAGAACATAAAAATGATTTACATTTAAAAGTTATTCTTCTTAATGAAAATGAACATATTTTGGTTAGTGCTAAAAGTCTAACTTTTTAATGTCATGTAGAAACATGAAATGTTTTACATAAAAAAAATTTATGCTTTTAACGTCAAGTAGGAACTTTAATGACATTGATTAATTCATTAATTGAAAATAATGTGTAGGTTATAAATGAAATAAATTTTTACAATATATATATATATATATGTATGTATATATATATATGTACATGTCTTTTGCTGTCCTCTTAAATATTTCCCTTGTCAATTCATATTTAACATTTAGAAATTCAAAATATAGACCATATGCTTATAAACAAATAGCATTAATCTAGCATTAATTCTTTCCACTTTATCCTCTCTCTCCCTCTTTCATTGTCATCTACTTTTGAAATTTGAATAATAAAAGAAATAAAATAAATGTGTCATTATTGCGTATAATCAAAAGGGGATTTAAAGAAACATTTATAAAAACTCAATTAAAACATAAAACGTATTTATTCGTAATGCACATGCATGGTTTTTGGAATAAAAACAAAACTTTGCCCCACTATCAAATTTGTAATTACCTTGTTACATGCTGAAAATGATTGATATACATACTCGCCAAATAATAGGCTTGCTGAATTTCTTTGCATAATAATAATAAAAGAAAATGTGTTACCGAAAGATAGATAATTAAAATTTGATATGTTTTCCTATTTTGGTTTCATAACTTAATATATATATACATATATACATATATATATATATGAGTTGTGATATGTTTTCAATGGTCTTAATCTAGTATAGATAAAATTTATTTAAATATGGAATACATTCTTGAGTATATAAGTTGTTACATAATAGCTTTGTACTAAAAGCAAATATACACGTTATTTAATAGGAAAGCAAATGAAAAGCATAAACAAGTAATTTAATAAGATATATTAATAATAAAAAAAATCAACCAAATATGGATATGGGGGGAAATGAATATAGGCGGAAATAAATACCATTATTCTTAATTGGTGTTGAAGCTGAATCAAATAAATCTAGTAAGGTTCCAATTTATTTTCTAAAAATTGTCATTCAATACCCTTTTTATTCTGAAATTTGAAAAATTAATAATATAATACTATATATTCCCTCATAAAACAAACACTAATTCATTCTATACCCTAGCCGCCGTCATCTACAGTTTTCATGGCCTAAACTCTTCAAATCTTTCTTCCCCAAATTCTTTCAATCCAATCATGAACAATCAAAACTTAATGAATGAAATAATCAAGAGCAAAGCAAGGCTACGAAGTGGCGGTTTCCGATGGTGTTCTGACGGCTTGGGGTTGCGTGCGCAGGTCCTTGGCAAAGTCGACGATGGGTTCAAATTCAGAGAGGCAAATACGATGAAGATGAAGGCAAAGGCAAAAGCTTTTGTTAGAATCGTGGTGTCGGGATCTACAACCGGGAACTGTCTAGAGCTGAAATAGAGAACGTTGAGAATCCAGAATTAAAAAGCTTTGTGAGATTTCTATCTTTATTTAATAACTAAAATTTAATTATTCTCTTATTATTCGAAATCGATGCATGTATATAATGAAATCAGATTTGTGATTTGCGATTGAAATTTGTTGATTGTTGATTTTGGTTGTGATGCTTCGTTGAATTTTATCGTGGTTTGTTAGAAGATCGTTGAAATTAAACATATCATGTTTGTTTAGTTAAAAACAAATATATGTTATTAGTTCTATTGGAAACCAATACCTCATGTCTATTAAGGTAAAATTGTTGAAACCAAAATATCATTTTTTTTTTTTGGTTAATTAGAAATTTATTAACGAATGAAATTACCATTTTGCTTGTCATTAGTTATCATAGAAAATGGTTTGCAAAATAACATGTCGCCAAAAAAATTACATTTTTATGTTTGTTTAGAAATGAATGAATTCATGTTAGAGAACATATTAGTATACAAATTTCATTTTTATGTTAATTGAAATGAATTAATGTTAGAAACCCTGTTATCATAAAAATCACATTTTTATGTTAGTTAGAAATGAACAAATTTTTGTTAGAAAACATAAAATGTAATTTTAGAATAAAAACACAGTTTGTTAACAAAATGTACAATTAAGATAAAAACATCGCATTTAGTTAAAATGTACAATTAGATAAAAATGCGCATTTAGATTAAAACACCGTTGTTTTAACAAGTGTAAAATTAAAATAAAAACACGTTTTAATGTTACGGCAAAAGCATAGGGAAAGATTCAGGTTTTTATTTAAGGAATTATGTTTTACATTAAAATCACATTTTAATGTGATATTAGAAAACATAGAAAGAGTCATGTTTACCAATAAAAACCATGTCATTCATTTAATATTTGTCTTGTTAAATGAAAAGAAGTCATATTTGTTTTGTCAAATAAAAAGAAGTCATATTTGTCTTGTTAAATAAAAAGAAGTCATATTTGTTTTGTCAAATGAAAAGAAGTCATATTTGTCTTGTTAAATAAAAAGAAGTCATATTTGTCTTGTTAAATAAAAAGAAGTCATATTTGTCTTGTTAAATAAAAAGAAGTCATATTTGTCTTGTTAAATAAAAAGAAGTCATATTTGTTTTGTCAAATGAAAAGAAGTCATATTTGTCTTGTTAAATAAAAAGAAGTCATATTTGTCTTGTTAAATAAAAAGAAGTCATATTTGTCTTGTTAAATAAAAAGAAGTCATATTTGTTTTGTCAAATGAAAAGAAGTCATATTTGTCTTGTTAAATAAAAAGAAGTCATATTTGTCTTGTTAAATAAAAAGAAGTCATATTTGTCTTGTTAAATAAAAAGAAGTCATATTTGTCTTGTTAAATAAAAAGAAGTCATATTTGTTTTGTCAAATGAAAAGAAGTCATATTTGTCTTGTTAAATAAAAAGAAGTCATATTTGTTTTGTCAAATGAAAAGAAGTCATATTTGTTTTGTTAAATAAGAAGAAGAAACAGTAAATATTCATTTGTTTATTATTTATGGAAATTCATAGATACATGTTTGTGATCTTGTCTGAAATGATTTGTGATTAAATCTGTTGTTGTATGTTGTGGGATGATTTAGAATATTCACGTTGTTTAGATTATATGAAGTTGTATTGCAAGTAACACCCAAAATCATATGTGTTATCATTTGTAGGCTTACTTAATTTGTTAGGAAATTGACAACAAGCATATCAATTTGGCGTGGTATGAAGTATTGGATTTGTTACGTGTGTTAACACCAAACATATAAAAATTGGAGTGTATGGATGTGGGATTATATACGTATGTTGACATCCAATAGATAAAAATTGGGGTGGTTACAATATTGGGTTTGATATGTATGATTGACATCAAGTTTATTTAAATGGCATTCTTGTGAAATATGTATTACAAGTATATTATTGATGTAGTTAGTAAAATAGAATTATAATCATAATTTTAGCGTGGTTGGTAAAATAGAATTAATTATATTTTTACCGTTAGCATTAAAAGTGAACGTTAACTTTATTTTCACCTTCTGCATTAAAAACGAATTTTACTCTTATTTTCACCGTCTGCATTAAAATGAGTTTTAAGTCTTATTTTCATTGTTGGCATTAAAAATGAATTGTAATCTTATTTTCTTTGTTGTCATTAAAAATGAGTTTTGATCATATTTTTCCTGTTGTCAATAAAAATGGATTTTTATCATATTTTCACTGTTATTAATGAAAATGAAATATAGACATATTTTCACCGTATTTAATTAAAGTGAAATGCAGTTATATGAAGTAGAGTTAATGAATAACATGAAATTATAATTAAATTTTGACGTTCAAGGAAAAATACGAATGCAAGTATAATTTTTGACATATCATAGTTGCATACATATGTGTGGCATTCTCGCATATGAAATAAACCATATATTATAGTTGCATACATGTGGATGAAATGATTTCATTTATTAAAGTGGCATTCATGCACATGAAATAAAACATATCCTTAAGTTCGCATTCATTGTTTTATGAAATGATTTCATTAATTATTGTTGCATTCTTGCATATGAAATAAAACATGTATTATAATTGTATTCATGTTTTATGTAATGAATTCATGTATTATAGTGCATTCATGTTTTATGAAATAGATTCATGCTTTGAAGTTCATTCTTGCATATGAAATAAAACATGTATTATAATTGTATTCATGTTTTATGTAATGAATTCATGTATTATAGTGCATTCATGTTTTATAAAATGAATTCATGAATTAGTGTACGTTAGTACATCTAGAATATAAATATATGTTAATGTAGCGATAATACGTTAAAAATATAAACATAGGAATAAGTTCATTCTTTTATTTGTGTTCTCAACACAAAAATAAACATAGAAATAAAGTTCATCCTTTTATTTGTATTTTTCAAATATGACATGCAAATAAAAGTGCATCTTTTTATTTTTGTTCTCTAACACAAATATGACATAGAAATAAAAATGCATCTTTTATTTGTACCCCCTAATATAAACAAACCTTAGAAATAAAAGTTTATCTTTGTATTTGCATTTTTCCAATGCAAATATAGTATAGAAAAATAAGCCCATGTTTTAGTTATGTTCTTTATTACAAATGAAACTTAGAAATAAAGGTTACATATTTTTATTTACATCCCTCGATGTAAATAAACATGTAAGAAAAATATAACTTTTATTTGCGTTCAGCAACGCAAATAAAAATAGAAAATAAAATATGAAATTAAGAGTTGCATTTCTATGATAGCTAAAAACACATAGTTAATGTTTATGATAAAAAAAAGTAGAAAGATGTACATATTTCACTATGAAATATGTTTTACATTAAAATACATTTTTATGTAATATTGGAAACATAGTAAAGGACTCACTATTTTTGTTCATAAAAATAGATTGAACAAAATATTTATTTTTGTTCATTAGAAAGAAATTCACACTTCTGTCTAAATTAAATAGTGAAAACAAAAGAAACACTTTCGTTTAAGAGAAGGGAGTTGTACAATTTAGAATTGGAAAATGAAATAAAAATACATTTTAGTAGACATTATATACAGGAATGTGTGTTAGGTAGATAGTTCACTCTTTTATTGAGCGTGATACCTATATTAATATTATCGCCAAATGATTTACATATATATATATATATGAATAAAAATAGCGACATATCGTTATTAAATTTTATTAACGATATGAGATGGTTTTAAACCTTATATATATATATACGACAATCATTTGAAAAGACCGAGTTCGATCTCATTTCAAATGATTTATACGACGTTCTAAGTCGAAGAGTTTAAGACGGTGATTGAAGACCGACGATCTTCACATCGAATGGATGCGTGACTATTGAGACCCATGAGAGGAGTAGCTACCTTGAAAGGGCCTCAGTGGTGGCCGTTCGGACGTAGTGTTGATTTGTACGGTTTTGACTTTCGCTCAGACCCAGAGCATAAGTTTATAAATGGATTGCGTGTCGGACCATATGGCATGCTAAGATGCAATGATCAAGGCTTTGTTGAAAAGCAGGCCTTGTGGGTATAACGTAACTTCACGAACCTCACACCCCGGTATGAGTCTTAAACGAGAGAAGGGAACGCAGGGAGTGCACACGTTATCTTTCTAGCTAGGGTAATGTCAGGGACCTATCAGCGCTGACATTTTACTCATTGTGGATGATGGATTTTGAGGTACCTCGTTATTTTTATAGGCCGATAGTGGTCATACTATAGGTCCAAAAGGACCGGGAAACGTGTGTTCAGGCACAACTAATCCACTACCCTTAGGTAGGGACCGGCCCTGCAGCTATCCAAGGGTTCACTGCGGGGGATCCTGAGGTATCCGCTAGAGTGCCTCGAATCGGTAAGGAGCTCCTCCCTAGCCTTGACTCATGATGGAATTCAAATCTCCAATACGCTCTTGCAGTTTTGATTGTAGAACTAGTATTGGCGACATGATATATGGTACCCATGCCGTCTAGGATTGATACATTTACTTTGAATTGCTTTTAAAACATATACACAATAATAATATCGGTTTAACGTATTTATCATCTTTTGATCATTATAAGGTAAAACCCTATCCTCTGGTGTGCGTTGCATTGTGTGATGGGACTTGGGTCTTATAATGGTCTCACTTTTCTAAAAAGCATTGCGTTGTTTAACGATTTAATTTATTTTATGCACTGGCAATCCAATGGAGTAAGCCCGTTCCGCGTTAGCGGCGTGGTCCTGTGATTAGCCATTTTAATTAATAGGCTAATTTAGTTTTCTCATACCAGTCCCATGACTGACCTGTTGTTTGTTTCACTGGCAAACTCGGGTGCCCTCTTTTCCACACGGGCAGTCGAGTAGCCCTTTGCAGATATTTTACAAGATCCTGGTCTACAGCTGAAGCGATATTCGGAAAGCTCTGTATCCGTGTATTCATTTCGGTTGTACATTTGTACATTTGTATTATTTTCCCGCTGCTATTTAAATGTAATTTAAAACTCTGATATTATTGTATCTCTTCATTTGTAATAAGTATTCATACTTTGGTATATTCTTGTACTCTGATGTAATTGTTGTAACCAGCAATAAAATGTTCTTCAGTTTATGTTCTGATGTGTATTGTTCTCAAAGCAATCCATGCTTTCCTTTACTGGGAAGTTCTGGGTCGTCACAGTTGGTATCAGAGCTTTGGTTTACAGAGCTCGAGAACAAAACACATTAGAACCGAACGAAAGAATTCATCAGAGATTGGATTAGTAATATCCAATAAGAATAACTCGTTAGAGATGGGATCAGTAGTATCCCAGAACGAGTGTGAAGAGTATTATTTTCTTAAAATGAAAACCAAATTTAGTTTTGAAAATTTTATCTAAATATACGTATTTGAGTATATTATATTTTATTGTGGACAATCGAGTATATAAAGATTTCGAATATACGAGTAACTAACGGATATTCGAAGTTTTAATATACTGGATAGATATAGAATCACACTTTAGTCGCCCGGAGATGATTCTGATGATTGCTAGCGTCATCAGAGTTTATGTTCAAGTGTCGAAGGTGGGATATCTATATATTTCCACTGACTGGTATGAGAACCAACACTTAGTTAGGACACATTGCTGTGATTTGCACTAGAATATGATTTTTGACTATATATAAAAGTTATATATATTTGAAAAGTTAATCACCTAATTGATTGATGGTTGTAATGTTTGATAATTAGTTTCACTAATTAAAATATTCGAATAATAAAATATTGAAACCAATATATAAAAAGTTAGTTGAGCTAGTTAATTAAACAACTCTTAGCTACGTTCCTTTTCGAGGACGAAAAGATTTTAAGTGGGGGAGACTGTAACAACCCGGAATTTTGGGGCCAATTTAAACTTTTATTTTAAGGTAGAATTTTTTTTTTACATTTTTATTATCATAAAAAAAAATATATATATATGAAATATGTTTTAAAATAAAAGTTAGTCTTTATTTAAATGTAAGAACATAAAAATGATTTACATTTAAAAGTTATTCTTTTTAATGAAAATGAACATATTTTGGTTAGTGCTAAAAGTCTAACTTTTTAATGTCATGTAGAAACATGAAATGTTTTACATAAAAAAAATTTATGCTTTTAACGTCAAGTAGGAACTTTAATGACATTGATTAATTCATTAATTGAAAATAATGTGTAGGTTATAAATGAAATAAATTTTTACAATATATATATATATGTATGTATGTGTATATATATATATGTACATGTCTTTTGCTGTCCTCTTAAATATTTCCCTTGTCAATTCATATTTAACATTTAGAAATTCAAAATATAGACCATATGCTTATAAACAAATAGCATTAATCTAGCATTAATTCTTTCCACTTTATCCTCTCTCTCCCTCTTTCATTGTCATCTACTTTTGAAATTTGAATAATAAAAGAAATAAAATAAATGTGTCATTATTGCGTATAATCAAAAGGGGATTTAAAGAAACATTTATAAAAACTCAATTAAAACATAAAACGTATTTATTCGTAATGCACATGCATGGTTTTTAGAATAAAAACAAAACTTTGCCCCACTATCAAATTTGTAATTACCTTGTTACATGCTGAAAATGATTGATATACATACTCGCCAAATAATAGGCTTGCTGAATTTCTTTGCATAATAATAAAAGAAAATGTGTTACCGAAAGATAGATAATTAAAATTTGATATGTTTTCCTATTTTGGTTTCATAACTTAATATATATATACATATATATATATATATATATATATATATATATATATATATATATATGAGTTGTGATATGTTTTCAATGGTCTTAATCTAGTATAGATAAAATTTATTTAAATATGGAATACATTCTTGAGTATATAAGTTGTTACATAATAGCTTTGTATTAAAAGCAAATATACACGTTATTTAATAGGAAAGCAAATGAAAAGCATAAACAAGTAATTTAATAAGATATATTAATAATAAAAAAAATCAACCAAATATGGATATGGGGGAAATGAATATAGGCGGAAATAAATACCATTATTCTTAATTGGTGTTGAAGCTGAATCAAATAAATCTAGTAAGGTTCCAATTTATTTTCTAAAAATTGTCATTCAATACCCTTTTTATTCTGAAATTTGAAAAATTAATAATATAATACTATATATTCCCTCATAAAACAAACACTAATTCATTCTATACCCTAGCCGCCGTCATCTACAGTTTTCATGGCCTAAACTCTTCAAATCTTTCTTCCCCAAATTCTTTCAATCCAATCATGAACAATCAAACTTAATGAATGAAATAATCAAGAGCAAAGCAAGGCTACGAAGTGGCGGTTTCCGATGGTGTTCTGACGGCTTGGGGTTGCGTGCGCAGGTCCTTGGCAAAGTCGACGATGGGTTCAAATTCAGAGAGGCAAATACGATGAAGATGAAGGCAAAGGCAAAAGCTTTTGTTAGAATCGTGGTGTCGGGATCTACAACCGGGAACTGTCTAGAGTTGAAATAGAGAACGTTGAGAATCCAGAATTAAAAAGCTTTGTGAGATTTCTATCTTTATTTAATAACTAAAATTTAATTATTCTCTTATTATTCGAAATCGATGCATGTATATAATGAAATCAGATTTGTGATTTGCGATTGAAATTTGTTGATTGTTGATTTTGGTTGTGATGCTTCGTTGAATTTTATCGTGGTTTGTTAGAAGATCGTTGAAATTAAACATATCATGTTTGTTTAGTTAAAAAAAAATATATGTTATTAGTTCTATTGGAAACCAATACCTCATGTCTATTAAGGTAAAATTGTTGAAACCAAAATATCATATTTTTTTTTGGTTAATTAGAAATTTGTTAACGAATGAAATTACCATTTTGCTTGTCATTAGTTATCATAGAAAATGGTTTGCAAAATAACATGTCGCCAAAAAAATTACATTTTTATGTTTGTTTAGAAATGAATGAATTCATGTTAGAGAACATATTAGTATACAAATTTCATTTTTATGTTAATTGAAATGAATTAATGTTAGAAACCCTGTTATCATAAAAATCACATTTTTATGTTAGTTAGAAATGAACAAATTTTTGTTAGAAAACATAAAATGTAATTTTAGAATAAAAACACAGTTTGTTAACAAAATGTACAATTAAGATAAAAACATCGCATTTAGTTAAAATGTACAATTAGATAAAAATGCGCATTTAGATTAAAACACCGTTGTTTTAACAAGTGTAAAATTAAAATAAAAACACGTTTTAATGTTACGGCAAAAGCATAGGGAAAGATTCAGGTTTTTATTTAAGGAATTATGTTTTACATTAAAATCACATTTTAATGTGATATTAGAAAACATAGAAAGAGTCATGTTTACCAATAAAAACCATGTCATTCATTTAATATTTGTCTTGTTAAATGAAAAGAAGTCATATTTGTTTTGTCAAATAAAAAGAAGTCATATTTGTCTTGTTAAATAAAAAGAAGTCATATTTGTTTTGTCAAATGAAAAGAAGTCATATTTGTCTTGTTAAATAAAAAGAAGTCATATTTGTCTTGTTAAATAAAAAGAAGTCATATTTGTCTTGTTAAATAAAAAGAAGTCATATTTGTCTTGTTAAATAAAAAGAAGTCATATTTGTTTTGTCAAATGAAAAGAAGTCATATTTGTCTTGTTAAATAAAAAGAAGTCATATTTGTCTTGTTAAATAAAAAGAAGTCATATTTGTCTTGTTAAATAAAAAGAAGTCATATTTGTTTTGTCAAATGAAAAGAAGTCATATTTGTCTTGTTAAATAAAAAGAAGTCATATTTGTCTTGTTAAATAAAAAGAAGTCATATTTGTCTTGTTAAATAAAAAGAAGTCATATTTGTCTTGTTAAATAAAAAGAAGTCATATTTGTTTTGTCAAATGAAAAGAAGTCATATTTGTCTTGTTAAATAAAAAGAAGTCATATTTGTTTTGTCAAATGAAAAGAAGTCATATTTGTTTTGTTAAATAAGAAGAAGAAACAGTAAATATTCATTTGTTTATTATTTATGGAAATTCATAGATACATGTTTGTGATCTTGTCTGAAATGATTTGTGATTAAATCTGTTGTTGTATGTTGTGGGATGATTTAGAATATTCACGTTGTTTAGATTATATGAAGTTGTATTGCAAGTAACACCCAAAATCATATGTGTTATCATTTGTAGGCTTACTTAATTTGTTAGGAAATTGACAACAAGCATATCAATTTGGCGTGGTATGAAGTATTGGATTTGTTACGTGTGTTAACACCAAACATATAAAAATTGGAGTGTATGGATGTGGGATTATATACGTATGTTGACATCCAATAGATAAAAATTGGGGTGGTTACAATATTGGGTTTGATATGTATGATTGACATCAAGTTTATTTAAATGGCATTCTTGTGAAATATGTATTACAAGTATATTATTGATGTAGTTAGTAAAATAGAATTATAATCATAATTTTAGCGTGGTTGGTAAAATAGAATTAATTATATTTTTACCGTTAGCATTAAAAGTGAACGTTAACTTTATTTTCACCTTCTGCATTAAAAACGAATTTTACTCTTATTTTCACCGTCTGCATTAAAATGAGTTTTAAGTCTTATTTTCATTGTTGGCATTAAAAATGAATTGTAATCTTATTTTCTTTGTTGTCATTAAAAATGAGTTTTGATCATATTTTTCCTGTTGTCAATAAAAATGGATTTTTATCATATTTTCACTGTTATTAATGAAAATGAAATATAGACATATTTTCACCGTATTTAATTAAAGTGAAATGCAGTTATATGAAGTAGGGTTAATGAATAACATGAAATTATAATTAAATTTTGACGTTCAAGGAAAAATACGAATGCAAGTATAATTTTTGACATATCATAGTTGCATACATATGTGTGGCATTCTCGCATATGAAATAAACCATATATTATAGTTGCATACATGTGGATGAAATGATTTCATTTATTAAAGTGGCATTCATGCACATGAAATAAAACATATCCTTAAGTTCGCATTCATTGTTTTATGAAATGATTTCATTAATTATTGTTGCATTCTTGCATATGAAATAAAACATGTATTATAATTGTATTCATGTTTTATGTAATGAATTCATGTATTATAGTGCATTCATGTTTTATGAAATAGATTCATGCTTTGAAGTTCATTCTTGCATATGAAATAAAACATGTATTATAATTGTATTCATGTTTTATGTAATGAATTCATGTATTATAGTGCATTCATGTTTTATAAAATGAATTCATGAATTAGTGTACGTTAGTACATCTAGAATATAAATATATGTTAATGTAGCGATAATACGTTAAAAATATAAACATAGGAATAAGTTCATTCTTTTATTTGTGTTCTCAACACAAAAATAAACATAGAAATAAAGTTCATCCTTTTATTTGTATTTTTCAAATATGACATGCAAATAAAAGTGCATTTTTTATTTTTGTTCTCTAACACAAATATGACATAGAAATAAAAATGCATCTTTTATTTGTACCCCCAAATATAAACAAACCTTAGAAATAAAAGTTTATCTTTGTATTTGCATTTTTCCAATGCAAATATAGTATAGAAAAATAAGCCCATGTTTTAGTTATGTTCTTTATTACAAATGAAACTTAGAAATAAAGGTTACATATTTTTATTTACATCCCTCGATGTAAATAAACATGTAAGAAAAATATAACTTTTATTTGCGTTCAGCAATGCAAATAAAAATAGAAAATAAAATATGAAATTAAGAGTTGCATTTCTATGATAGCTAAAAACACATAGTTAATGTTTATGATAAAAAAAAGTAGAAAGATGTACATATTTCACTATGAAATATGTTTTACATTAAAATACATTTTTATGTAATATTGGAAACATAGTAAAGGACTCACTATTTTTGTTCATAAAAATAGATTGAACAAAATATTTATTTTTGTTCATTAGAAAGAAATTCACACTTCTGTCTAAATTAAATAGTGAAAACAAAAGAAACACTTTCGTTTAAGAGAAGGGAGTTGTACAATTTAGAATTGGAAAATGAAATAAAAATACATTTTAGTAGACATTATATACAGGAATGTGTGTTAGGTAGATAGTTCACTCTTTTATTGAGCGTGATACCTATATTAATATTATCGCCAAATGATTTACATATATATATATATATGAATAAAAATAGCGACATATCGTTATTAAATTTTATTAACGATATGAGATGGTTTTAAACCTTATATATATATACGACAATCATTTGAAAAGACCGAGTTCGATCTCATTTCAAATGATTTATACGACGTTCTAAGTCGAAGAGTTTAAGACGGTGATTGAAGACCGACGATCTTCACATCGAATGGATGCGTGACTATTGAGACCCATGAGAGGAGTAGCTACCTTGAAAGGGCCTCAGTGGTGGCCGTTCGGACGTAGTGTTGATTTGTACGGTTTTGACTTTCGCTCAGACCCAGAGCATAAGTTTATAAATGGATTGCGTGTCGGACCATATGGCATGCTAAGATGCAATGATCAAGGCTTTGTTGAAAAGCAGGCCTTGTGGGTATAACGTAACTTCACGAACCTCACACCCCGGTATGAGTCTTAAACGGGAGAAGGGAACGCAGGGAGTGCACACGTTATCTTTCTAGCTAGGGTAATGTCAGGGACCTATCAGCGCTGACATTTTACTCATTGTGGATGATGGATTTTGAGGTACCTCGTTATTTTTATAGGCCGATAGTGGTCATACTATAGGTCCAAAAGGACCGGGAAACGTGTGTTCAGGCACAACTAATCCACTACCCTTAGGTAGGGACCGGCCCTGCAGCTATCCAAGGGTTCACTGTGGGGGATCCTGAGGTATCCGCTAGAGTGCCTCGAATCGGTAAGGAGCTCCTCCCTAGCCTTGACTCATGATGGAATTCAAATCTCCAATACGCTCTTGCAGTTTTGATTGTAGAACTAGTATTGGCGACATGATATATGGTACCCATGCCGTCTAGGATTGATACATTTACTTTGAATTGCTTTTAAA
The DNA here is from genome assembly GCA_030737875.1 of Allium sativum. NCBI lineage: Eukaryota > Viridiplantae > Streptophyta > Magnoliopsida > Asparagales > Amaryllidaceae > Allium > Allium sativum. The sequence goes on from CM060911.1 coordinate 218,877,094, forward strand.
ACATATACACAATAATAATATTGGTTTAACGTATTTATCATCTTTTGATCATTATAAGGTAAAACCCTATCCTCTGGTGTGCGTTGCATTGTGTGATGGGACTTGGGTCTTATAATGGTCTCACTTTTCTAAAAAGCATTGCGTTGTTTAACGATTTAATTTATTTTATGCACTGGCAATCCAATGGAGTAAGCCCGTTCCGCGTTAGCGGCGTGGTCCTGTGATTAGCCATTTTAATTAATAGGCTAATTTAGTTTTCTCATACCAGTCCCATGACTGACCTGTTGTTTGTTTCACTGGCAAACTCGGGTGCCCTCTTTTCCACACGGGCAGTCGAGTAGCCCTTTGCAGATATTTTACAAGATCCTGGTCTACAGCTGAAGCGATATTCGGAAAGCTCTGTATCCGTGTATTCATTTCGGTTGTACATTTGTACATTTGTATTATTTTCCCGCTGCTATTTAAATGTAATTTAAAACTCTGATATTATTGTATCTCTTCATTTGTAATAAGTATTCATACTTTGGTATATTCTTGTACTCTGATGTAATTGTTGTAACCAGCAATAAAATGTTCTTCAGTTTATGTTCTGATGTGTATTGTTCTCAAAGCAATCCATGCTTTCCTTTACTGGGAAGTTCTGGGTCGTCACAGTTGGTATCAGAGCTTTGGTTTACAGAGCTCGAGAACAAAACACATTAGAACCGAACGAAAGAATTCATCAGAGATTGGATTAGTAATATCCAATAAGAATAACTCGTTAGAGATGGGATCAGTAGTATCCCAGAACGAGTGTGAAGAGTATTATTTTCTTAAAATGAAAACCAAATTTAGTTTTGAAAATTTTATCTAAATATACGTATTTGAGTATATTATATTTTATTGTGGACAATCGAGTATATAAAGATTTCGAATATACGAGTAACTAACGGATATTCGAAGTTTTAATATACTGGATAGATATAGAATCACACTTTAGTCGCCCGGAGATGATTCTGATGATTGCTAGCGTCATCAGAGTTTATGTTCAAGTGTCGAAGGTGGGATATCTATATATTTCCACTGACTGGTATGAGAACCAACACTTAGTTAGGACACATTGCTGTGATTTGCACTAGAATATGATTTTTGACTATATATAAAAGTTATATATATTTGAAAAGTTAATCACCTAATTGATTGATGGTTGTAATGTTTGATAATTAGTTTCACTAATTAAAATATTCGAATAATAAAATATTGAAACCAATATATAAAAAGTTAGTTGAGCTAGTTAATTAAACAACTCTTAGCTACGTTCCTTTTCGAGGACGAAAAGATTTTAAGTGGGGGAGACTGTAACAACCCGGAATTTTGGGGCCAATTTAAACTTTTATTTTAAGGTAGAATTTTTTTTTTTACATTTTTATTATCATAAAAAAAAAAAATATATATGAAATATGTTTTAAAATAAAAGTTAGTCTTTATTTAAATGTAAGAACATAAAAATGATTTACATTTAAAAGTTATTCTTTTTAATGAAAATGAACATATTTTGGTTAGTGCTAAAAGTCTAACTTTTTAATGTCATGTAGAAACATGAAATGTTTTACATAAAAAAAATTTATGCTTTTAACGTCAAGTAGGAACTTTAATGACATTGATTAATTCATTAATTGAAAATAATGTGTAGGTTATAAATGAAATAAATTTTTACAATATATATATATATATATGTATGTATGTGTATATATATATATGTACATGTCTTTTGCTGTCCTCTTAAATATTTCCCTTGTCAATTCATATTTAACATTTAGAAATTCAAAATATAGACCATATGCTTATAAACAAATAGCATTAATCTAGCATTAATTCTTTCCACTTTATCCTCTCTCTCCCTCTTTCATTGTCATCTACTTTTGAAATTTGAATAATAAAAGAAATAAAATAAATGTGTCATTATTGCGTATAATCAAAAGGGGATTTAAAGAAACATTTATAAAAACTCAATTAAAACATAAAACGTATTTATTCGTAATGCACATGCATGGTTTTTGGAATAAAAACAAAACTTTGCCCCACTATCAAATTTGTAATTACCTTGTTACATGCTGAAAATGATTGATATACATACTCGCCAAATAATAGGCTTGCTGAATTTCTTTGCATAATAATAAAAGAAAATGTGTTACCGAAAGATAGATAATTAAAATTTGATATGTTTTCCTATTTTGGTTTCATAACTTAATATATATATACATATATACATATATATATATATATATATATATATGAGTTGTGATATGTTTTCAATGGTCTTAATCTAGTATAGATAAAATTTATTTAAATATGGAATACATTCTTGAGTATATAAGTTGTTACATAATAGCTTTGTATTAAAAGCAAATATACACGTTATTTAATAGGAAAGCAAATGAAAAGCATAAACAAGTAATTTAATAAGATATATTAATAATAAAAAAAATCAACCAAATATGGATATGGGGGAAATGAATATAGGCGGAAATAAATACCATTATTCTTAATTGGTGTTGAAGCTGAATCAAATAAATCTAGTAAGGTTCCAATTTATTTTCTAAAAATTGTCATTCAATACCCTTTTTATTCTGAAATTTGAAAAATTAATAATATAATACTATATATTCCCTCATAAAACAAACACTAATTCATTCTATACCCTAGCCGCCGTCATCTACAGTTTTCATGGCCTAAACTCTTCAAATCTTTCTTCCCCAAATTCTTTCAATCCAATCATGAACAATCAAAACTTAATGAATGAAATAATCAAGAGCAAAGCAAGGCTACGAAGTGGCGGTTTCCGATGGTGTTCTGACGGCTTGGGGTTGCGTGCGCAGGTCCTTGGCAAAGTCGACGATGGGTTCAAATTCAGAGAGGCAAATACGATGAAGATGAAGGCAAAGGCAAAAGCTTTTGTTAGAATCGTGGTGTCGGGATCTACAACCGGGAACTGTCTAGAGCTGAAATAGAGAACGTTGAGAATCCAGAATTAAAAAGCTTTGTGAGATTTCTATCTTTATTTAATAACTAAAATTTAATTATTCTCTTATTATTCGAAATCGATGCATGTATATAATGAAATCAGATTTGTGATTTGCGATTGAAATTTGTTGATTGTTGATTTTGGTTGTGATGCTTCGTTGAATTTTATCGTGGTTTGTTAGAAGATCGTTGAAATTAAACATATCATGTTTGTTTAGTTAAAAAAAAATATATGTTATTAGTTCTATTGGAAACCAATACCTCATGTCTATTAAGGTAAAATTGTTGAAACCAAAATATCATATATTTTTTTGGTTAATTAGAAATTTGTTAACGAATGAAATTACCATTTTGCTTGTCATTAGTTATCATAGAAAATGGTTTGCAAAATAACATGTCGCCAAAAAAATTACATTTTTATGTTTGTTTAGAAATGAATGAATTCATGTTAGAGAACATATTAGTATACAAATTTCATTTTTATGTTAATTGAAATGAATTAATGTTAGAAACCCTGTTATCATAAAAATCACATTTTTATGTTAGTTAGAAATGAACAAATTTTTGTTAGAAAACATAAAATGTAATTTTAGAATAAAAACACAGTTTGTTAACAAAATGTACAATTAAGATAAAAACATCGCATTTAGTTAAAATGTACAATTAGATAAAAATGCGCATTTAGATTAAAACACCGTTGTTTTAACAAGTGTAAAATTAAAATAAAAACACGTTTTAATGTTACGGCAAAAGCATAGGGAAAGATTCAGGTTTTTATTTAAGGAATTATGTTTTACATTAAAATCACATTTTAATGTGATATTAGAAAACATAGAAAGAGTCATGTTTACCAATAAAAACCATGTCATTCATTTAATATTTGTCTTGTTAAATGAAAAGAAGTCATATTTGTTTTGTCAAATAAAAAGAAGTCATATTTGTCTTGTTAAATAAAAAGAAGTCATATTTGTTTTGTCAAATGAAAAGAAGTCATATTTGTCTTGTTAAATAAAAAGAAGTCATATTTGTCTTGTTAAATAAAAAGAAGTCATATTTGTCTTGTTAAATAAAAAGAAGTCATATTTGTCTTGTTAAATAAAAAGAAGTCATATTTGTTTTGTCAAATGAAAAGAAGTCATATTTGTCTTGTTAAATAAAAAGAAGTCATATTTGTCTTGTTAAATAAAAAGAAGTCATATTTGTCTTGTTAAATAAAAAGAAGTCATATTTGTTTTGTCAAATGAAAAGAAGTCATATTTGTCTTGTTAAATAAAAAGAAGTCATATTTGTCTTGTTAAATAAAAAGAAGTCATATTTGTCTTGTTAAATAAAAAGAAGTCATATTTGTCTTGTTAAATAAAAAGAAGTCATATTTGTTTTGTCAAATGAAAAGAAGTCATATTTGTCTTGTTAAATAAAAAGAAGTCATATTTGTTTTGTCAAATGAAAAGAAGTCATATTTGTTTTGTTAAATAAGAAGAAGAAACAGTAAATATTCATTTGTTTATTATTTATGGAAATTCATAGATACATGTTTGTGATCTTGTCTGAAATGATTTGTGATTAAATCTGTTGTTGTATGTTGTGGGATGATTTAGAATATTCACGTTGTTTAGATTATATGAAGTTGTATTGCAAGTAACACCCAAAATCATATGTGTTATCATTTGTAGGCTTACTTAATTTGTTAGGAAATTGACAACAAGCATATCAATTTGGCGTGGTATGAAGTATTGGATTTGTTACGTGTGTTAACACCAAACATATAAAAATTGGAGTGTATGGATGTGGGATTATATACGTATGTTGACATCCAATAGATAAAAATTGGGGTGGTTACAATATTGGGTTTGATATGTATGATTGACATCAAGTTTATTTAAATGGCATTCTTGTGAAATATGTATTACAAGTATATTATTGATGTAGTTAGTAAAATAGAATTATAATCATAATTTTAGCGTGGTTGGTAAAATAGAATTAATTATATTTTTACCGTTAGCATTAAAAGTGAACGTTAACTTTATTTTCACCTTCTGCATTAAAAACGAATTTTACTCTTATTTTCACCGTCTGCATTAAAATGAGTTTTAAGTCTTATTTTCATTGTTGGCATTAAAAATGAATTGTAATCTTATTTTCTTTGTTGTCATTAAAAATGAGTTTTGATCATATTTTTCCTGTTGTCAATAAAAATGGATTTTTATCATATTTTCACTGTTATTAATGAAAATGAAATATAGACATATTTTCACCGTATTTAATTAAAGTGAAATGCAGTTATATGAAGTAGAGTTAATGAATAACATGAAATTATAATTAAATTTTGACGTTCAAGTAAAAATACGAATGCAAGTATAATTTTTGACATATCATAGTTGCATACATATGTGTGGCATTCTCGCATATGAAATAAACCATATATTATAGTTGCATACATGTGGATGAAATGATTTCATTTATTAAAGTGGCATTCATGCACATGAAATAAAACATATCCTTAAGTTCGCATTCATTGTTTTATGAAATGATTTCATTAATTATTGTTGCATTCTTGCATATGAAATAAAACATGTATTATAATTGTATTCATGTTTTATGTAATGAATTCATGTATTATAGTGCATTCATGTTTTATGAAATAGATTCATGCTTTGAAGTTCATTCTTGCATATGAAATAAAACATGTATTATAATTGTATTCATGTTTTATGTAATGAATTCATGTATTATAGTGCATTCATGTTTTATAAAATGAATTCATGAATTAGTGTACGTTAGTACATCTAGAATATAAATATATGTTAATGTAGCGATAATACGTTAAAAATATAAACATAGGAATAAGTTCATTCTTTTATTTGTGTTCTCAACACAAAAATAAACATAGAAATAAAGTTCATCCTTTTATTTGTATTTTTCAAATATGACATGCAAATAAAAGTGCATCTTTTTATTTTTGTTCTCTAACACAAATATGACATAGAAATAAAAATGCATCTTTTATTTGTACCCCCTAATATAAACAAACCTTAGAAATAAAAGTTTATCTTTGTATTTGCATTTTTCCAATGCAAATATAGTATAGAAAAATAAGCCCATGTTTTAGTTATGTTCTTTATTACAAATGAAACTTAGAAATAAAGGTTACATATTTTTATTTACATCCCTCGATGTAAATAAACATGTAAGAAAAATATAACTTTTATTTGCGTTCAGCAACGCAAATAAAAATAGAAAATAAAATATGAAATTAAGAGTTGCATTTCTATGATAGCTAAAAACACATAGTTAATGTTTATGATAAAAAAAAGTAGAAAGATGTACATATTTCACTATGAAATATGTTTTACATTAAAATACATTTTTATGTAATATTGGAAACATAGTAAAGGACTCACTATTTTTGTTCATAAAAATAGATTGAACAAAATATTTATTTTTGTTCATTAGAAAGAAATTCACACTTCTGTCTAAATTAAATAGTGAAAACAAAAGAAACACTTTCGTTTAAGAGAAGGGAGTTGTACAATTTAGAATTGGAAAATGAATTAAAAATACATTTTAGTAGACATTATATACAGGAATGTGTGTTAGGTAGATAGTTCACTCTTTTATTGAGCGTGATACCTATATTAATATTATCGCCAAATGATTTACATTTATATATATATATATATGAATAAAAATAGCGACATATCGTTATTAAATTTTATTAACGATATGAGATGGTTTTAAACCTTATATATATATATACGACAATCATTTGAAAAGACCGAGTTCGATCTCATTTCAAATGATTTATACGACGTTCTAAGTCGAAGAGTTTAAGACGGTGATTGAAGACCGACGATCTTCACATCGAATGGATGCGTGACTATTGAGACCCATGAGAGGAGTAGCTACCTTGAAAGGGCCTCAGTGGTGGCCGTTCGGACGTAGTGTTGATTTGTACGGTTTTGACTTTCGCTCAGACCCAGAGCATAAGTTTATAAATGGATTGCGTGTCGGACCATATGGCATGCTAAGATGCAATGATCAAGGCTTTGTTGAAAAGCAGGCCTTGTGGGTATAACGTAACTTCACGAACCTCACACCCCGGTATGAGTCTTAAACGGGAGAAGGGAACGCAGGGAGTGCACACGTTATCTTTCTAGCTAGGGTAATGTCAGGGACCTACCAGCGCTGACATTTTACTCATTGTGGATGATGGATCTTGAGGTACCTCGTTATTTTTATAGGCCGATAGTGGTCATACTATAGGTCCAAAAGGACCGGGAAACGTGTGTTCAGGCATAACTAATCCACTACCCTTAGGTAGGGACCGGCCCTGCAGCTATCCAAGGGTTCACTGCGGGGGATCCTGAGGTATCCGCTAGAGTGCCTCGAATCGGTAAGGAGCTCCTCCCTAGCCTTGACTCATGATGGAATTCAAATCTCCAATACGCTCTTGCAGTTTTGATTGTAGAACTAGTATTGGCGACATGATATATGGTACCCATGCCGTCTAGGATTGATACATTTACTTTGAATTGCTTTTAAAACATATACACAATAATAATATCGGTTTAACGTATTTATCATCTTTTGATCATTATAAGGTAAAACCCTATCCTCTGGTGTGCGTTGCATTGTGTGATGGGACTTGGGTCTTATAATGGTCTCACTTTTCTAAAAAGCATTGCGTTGTTTAACGATTTAATTTATTTTATGCACTGGCAATCCAATGGAGTAAGCCCGTTCCGCGTTAGCGGCGTGGTCCTGTGATTAGCCATTTTAATTAATAGGCTAATTTAGTTTTCTCATACCAGTCCCATGACTGACCTGTTGTTTGTTTCACTGGCAAACTCGGGTGCCCTCTTTTCCACACGGGCAGTCGAGTAGCCCTTTGCAGATATTTTACAAGATCCTGGTCTACAGCTGAAGCGATATTCGGAAAGCTCTGTATCCGTGTATTCATTTCGGTTGTACATTTGTACATTTGTATTATTTTCCCGCTGCTATTTAAATGTAATTTAAAACTCTGATATTATTGTATCTCTTCATTTGTAATAAGTATTCATACTCTGGTATATTCTTGTACTCTGATGTAATTGTTGTAACCAGCAATAAAATGTTCTTCAGTTTATGTTCTGATGTGTATTGTTCTCAAAGCAATCCATGCTTTCCTTTACTGGGAAGTTCTGGGTCGTCACAGGCAAGCTCTATTTCTAAAATATATTTGCATTAGGGAATGCAGATAAAAGAACAATTTATATTTTAACGTATATTTGCATTAGAGAATGCAAAAAAAAGAATCAACTTTAATTTCCATGTATATTTACATTAGTGATTCCAAATAAAAGAACAGTTTTTCCTTTCAAAATATATTTGCCATAATGAGTGCAAATAAAAGAACTAATTTCATTTTCAATGTATTTTTACATTTGTGAATGTAAATAAAAGAATAAATTTTGGTTTCAACATGTGAATGCAAATAAAAGGGCAAATTTTATTTTCAATGTATGTTTGCATTAGTGAATGCAAATAAAAGATTGAGCTCAAAATTTCAGTTCTAGGATAACATAAAAAGGATATTTCATTGTTTTACACTTTTCTACGTGTTCTAATAACAATTAAAAGAATCCTTTTATTTGTTTATACTTTTCTATACATTCTACTAACATACAAAAGAATATTTTATATGTAAACATTTTCTTATGTATTCTAATGTCAAATAAAAGTGAATTTTATTTGTATAATAAATCCTAATTTTTAAATGACAAATAAAAAGTAGATTTTATTCGTCTAATAAATTCTGAGTTTCAAATGACAAATAAAAAGTGAATTTTATTTGTGCAACAAATTCTAAGTACATATTTGTGTTGTAGCATGAATATAAAAAGATGGACTTTATTTCTATGTCATATTTGTATGGAAAATACAAATAAAAAGATGAACTTAATTTCTATGTTATATTTGTATGGAGAATACAAATCAAAAGATGAACTTAATTTCTTATGTTATATTTGTATGGAAAATACAAATAAAGAGATGAACTTTATTTCTATGTTATATTTGTATTGAAAGATGCATATATAAAGATAATACATTTTCTAAATTATATTTGTGTTGAAAGACACAAATAAAAGATACTTCCCTTTCTAAGTTACACTTGTGTTGAAAAACACAAATAAAAAGATACTTCATTTGCTAAGTGTATATTTGTGTTAAGAACACAAAAAAAAAAACAATTCAACTTCTATGTTAATATTTGTGTTGAGTACACAAATAAAAGAAGCAATTCAATTTCAATGTTAATATTTGTGTTAATGGACAAAAATTAAAAAGACAATCATTATTCTATTTGCATTTGTGTTAAGAACACAAATATAAAAACATTTAATTTTCTTATGTTTATGCTTGTGTTAAGAATAAAAATGAAAAGATGATTCATTTGTGATCTCATTTTCTATGTAATATTTGCATTGTAAAATGCAAATAAATAGATAATTCATATTCTAAGTTTTATTTGTGTTGGTAAACACCAATAAAAAAGATAATTCTTTTGTTGAGTTATATTTGTGTTGAAAAACACAAATAAAAATAATAATTCATTTCTATGTAACTTCTGAAAATAATTTCTTATTTACATATAAAATGTAAACAAAATTGTTACCTTCGTTTCAGAAAGCAAGTTTTGACAAAAATGATATTTTCAATTCAATAATCAAGTTTTGATAAAAGTGAAAATTTCAATTCAATAATCAAGTTTTGATAAAAGTGAAAATTTCAATTCAATAATCAAGTTTTGATAAAAGTGAAAATTTCAATTCAATAATCAAGTTTTGATAAAAGTGATATTTTCATTTCACTAATAAAGTTTTAACCAAAAATGTTCACTAATAATGTTTTGGCCAAAAATGCGATCTCTTATTTCAATAATTATGCTTTAACTAAAATGTTATTTCTATTTCAATACTTAAGTTTTAATCAAAATGTTATTTTATTTCAATTTTAATTATATTGGAAATATAATCATTTTACTTCAATTTTAATTACATTGAAAAATGTAATCATTTTATTTCAATTCTAATTACATTGAAAAATGTAATCTTTTTGATTCATATATTTTCTTGCATCTAAAATTGTAAAACAACAATGTAATTTTAATTCTAATAAAATTACAATGAAAATGTACTGTTTAATTTTCACCTAAATGACGATAAAAAGAAAAAAAAAGTCCTTTTTAAATCTAGCAAATTTAACAGGGCAAATTGTTCTTTTTATTTCTAACAAATCTCATGGTGAAATAATATTCATTTTATTCTAACTAATGACGGTTAGGATTCGACTACCCAAATATGACAATGATGATAATTCTAATTATAACCAACATGAATTCAAACAATTCCAAACAGAGGTTCATCGCATTCACCAACCAATCAACATTTCAACAGATACATACAACAGCAACAAGAATTATACATAGATTAAATATATAAATTTCACGATGTAATTAATAAATAAATAATTTATTTAAAATAGAAATCTCACACTGATTTTTGCTGAAAATTCGACTATCTTGGATTCAGCTCTGGTCTGTGTCATCGCGAAGCTCTCGGAAAGACGAGTCCAATGCAACTTACGGTTCGTCAATCGGTCCTCGTACGAAAGAGATATTGATTTTTAAAGATTGCATAAATTAAATATTAAATAAATAAAATAATATTAAATTAATACTTCTTCTTCCTCGTCGCTACTGTCACGGCCGAACCCAAATTCGTTCCTCCAACCTTCTGCGCGCCCCCCCTATAGCCCACCGTCGACCAGTCAGAGACCACCACTCCGAAGCCCCGCCTACGGGCCACCACCGCCCCCAATAGCTCCGAACTCGGCCTCCTCCTCCTCTCGAAAATCGAACCCGAATGCCCCCACTTCCTCACCAGAATTCGCAAAATCCGTGCACCAAAACCCGATTTTAACCGTATAGATCCGAAGCTCTCTGAATTCTCTTCGATTTGGTATATAATTTGTAGATTTTCGTTGAACGGATTGAGAGAAATTGATGTTTGAAGTTGAGAAGTTTCTGGCCATTGAATAGCCATAGGCGGCGGCTACGTTTTTAGGGTTAGGGTTTGAATTTTTGGATTTTTTTATTATTTTATTAATAAAAATGTGTTATAAAGGTGAAAATGCGGACTGTCTCCGAATTGGGCTTGCTTACTATCGATCTTAACGTTTTGAGGTCTTCTGAACGCAATGGGATGGGTCTTGGGGTCCAATTCCGAAATCTGTAGAAATTTTATTTAAAATCCCATTAAAAATTAATTAATTAAATATCGACCATACATTTAAATATGCCGGGGCGACATACGACCTCAGAAAATTCTAAAAAAATATTTTTAGCTTTCTTATGACGATACGGATCCAATTATTTTCGTCGAATTCTGAGACTGTTGGAAAAATGGCTATTTTTAAGGCGTTTAAATTTAACTGAAATAGTCAAAACACATTTTCTTTTGCCACGCTCACATATTAATTCGAAAAATTCTGAAAATTGAAACCTAGCAATAATTTGACATTCCGGTTCCAACAAAAGTGGTTTCGTCGAGAACAGAGGTCGTTTGAAAAATGACTCTTTTTAAGGCCAATATATTTAACAGGAAAATGGGCTGGAGGAAGTTTTGCTATATTTTTTTGGGCCTACGGACGCGGCTATTTATTTTTCGTTTCAAGGATGCGGTGTTTAAAATTTCGTCTGAAGGAAAAATAGTCAGTAAGATTTAAATTCTTATTACTTTTTTCTAAACGTCATTGCTGATCATCTTCAACCTCCTGTCTCGATTCAAGACGATTGCACACTTTTTTATTTTTGATTCGATTTCTCCATTGTCACTCGATCTTTGTCTTCTTTTTTTATTGTAGATCTTCATTGGCGATTTCGATCTTCATCAAACAATCTTGCTAAATTCAGGTATGTTGTTTTTATTTCTTTCGACTATTTTTAATTTTCGTTTCATATAATTGTTTGTCGATTAATAATCATATCTTTTCTCATCTAGGTTATACGGCAATTTCTTCTTCCAGTTGTAAATCTCGACTTTGGATTTATATAAATGGAGAAGTAAGATTTTTATGCATGTTTTTATATTTCTTCACGTATGTTTATTGTTTTATAGTTTTAACTTCCTTCGATCGTTCCTGTGGATTTTATTTGTGGTTTGTTAATTTATGCTATGTTTATATAGCATTCTTTACTGTAGTATTAATGTTCAGTTTAATTTTGCCGTGATGTGTTCATTTACGATATGTTTTTTAAATTAATTTATTCTTGTTTAATTCAACAGTAAGATTGATTATATTTTTTTTATGGTATGTTAATTTAGCATTTGGTATTACTGTTTTGTTCTTTACAGTATTTTAATTGGATTTAATTTTTTCCAGTTCTGATACGATCAATAATGAAGCAAACAGCGTGCTGGTTATTTTTGAACATAATGAGAACTGTTATTCAACTCGACTTACCATAGGCTCTTCTTTATTTGGTGTTAAGAGTGAAATATGTGATGTTTGGCCACACCTTAATCCGTTTTCCATTGAGCTATCTTACGTTCTTGAGAATAAGAATATAAGTATGGACACTGATTCAGACTTGCTTAGCATTTTGTGTTTTCTCATTTTTAAGAAGAGTCAATATTTTAAGTTTACAGTTAAGAAGAATGTTGGTGCTATGGAAGCTGATATTGGTAGCTGTGGTTTGGGTTCTACAAGTGTACAAAGCACTTCGATTGGCAGTAATTCTGGAACAAATTGTCAATCACATGCTGATTCACCACATTATTTGAAAGATATGCTAAAGAAAGGTTCTCAGAAAAATATTGTGGATTTTCTTGGTTTTTGTTTTAATGGGGCTGAGGATTTTAGGGAGTTTTTAATGGCATATCAAATAAAGAATGGTTATGATTTGATTTTTTTAGAAACTCTCCCGATAGAATTTCTGTTAATTGCTCTTGGATTAACGATGGTTGTAAGTTTTATCTTAATGCTTCTTCGGATCCAGGTATACTTTCTCGATTTTTTATTAGAACGTACAATTTTGATCATTCATGTGGAGCGGGTCTTAGAGATGTCAATAAAGTTACTATTTCAAGTAGATTTGTTAAATCTTTAATTGTGGATCAAATTCGTGATGCTCCTATGAAGAAGCCAAAGGATATCATAAAGGAATTTAGAAGAGAGTATAATTTCAATCTTTCATACTATTATGCGTATAGCTGAAAACAGTTGGCGTTGAAAGAGATATATGGGGATGATGCAATGTCGTATAATGATTTAGGTTGGTATATGGAGGCATTGCAAAAGTATAATCCTGGTAGTTATGGGTCTATAGATGTTGATTCGTCAACCAATCAGTTTGAGAGAGTTTGTATTGCTTTTGGTGCTTGCTTGCTTGGTTTTAAACACTGTCGACCATTAATATTTTTGGATGCTGCTCATTTGAAGGGAAGACCTGGAGTTTTGTTAGCTGCTACTTCTAAAAATGCTAACCAAGGTATATGTTTCATTTTACTTTTGTTTTTCTTTTTTTTGGTTATTTTTGTAGTTATGATATGTGAAACTATTTTTGTTCTACACATCACTTAATTTTAATGCAACAATGCTTACAATAGATTTGTTCGCTTCATTTATTACTGCTTCTATTGAAAGTGTCTGTAGTACTAATGTTTGGACAGTAAGGTGCTAAAAGACTGATATATAATATATGATATGTTCATTTATCATTTTGAGTCTAATTCAATTGTGCCTGTCATATATTACTATCATTTAATTCAAGTTTGATGTTTACTGTGGTTCATGTATCTTTGTATTGAGAAGTCCTTAATTATTTATTTTGCAGGTTTCTTTCCTCTTGCTATGGGTATTGTTTCACATGAAAACGAATCTAACTGGTCTTGGTTTTTGTCCCATTTGAAAGAAATGCTAAATGAAGACCGTTCTCTAGTTTTTATGTCTGATCGTCATTGGGGTCTCATTTTAGGTGTTCCTAAAATATTTCCTTCTTCATATCATAGCTATTGTTTGCTTCACATGGAACAAAATATTGGTAGTGTTGTGAAGGCAGCTAAAGGTGATTCTTCTGTTGTAGAGTTATTCAAACTTTGTGCTAGAGCTTCTAATATGTATGATTTTGAGCGATACCTTTCTAAATTTAAGGATTTGGGGGTACGGCTGCAGAAAATTTTCTACAAGATAAACCATTTGATCATTGGGCAGATTTGTTTTTTCAAGGAAAGCGGTATGGTGAATATTCTTCAAATGTTGCAGAAAGCTTCAACTCTTGGATTTTGGAAGATAGACTAATGCCAATAACTTCTTGTTTGGATGGTATTCGAGTGAAAGTTATGGAGCAAATGGCTAGGCGAAGAGAAGAATGTCGTTTGTGGACGACGACTCTTTGTCCTGTTATGGAGGAACACTTGTCTAAGTTAGTAGATGATGGCTTCGGTTGGGATGTTTTCAAGTCTTCGGACTTTGTGTTTGAAGTAAAATCCCCTAAGTCTCATATTGTTGACCTCAGAAATCATTTATGTAGCTGTAATCAATGGAGAGTTACTGGTTTTCCATGTGCACATGCAGTCAAGTGTATTAATAAGTCTAGGTTATCAGTTTATGACTTTGTGGAGGAATATTTTACTGTTAGTGCTTTCAGTTCTTCATATGCTTATGCTATCAATCTAATTCTAGATTTTGATAAGCCAACGGTTGTTGAAAATGATGTTTTGATTAAGCCTCCTAAACAAGTTCGTGGTGCAGGAAGACCATCTACAAAGAGGCGTGGTGGATTTGGATATTCTCAAAATAAAAGAAACAGATGCAGTCATTGTAATGAAGTTGGCCACAATAAAAGGAACTGTCTTGCTTCTTCTAAAATTTAAAAAAAAATTCATGTTATTTGTTAGTGTAACAGACTTTTTTTTTTATTGTAAAGCTGTTACAGCTTAATGTATATTGAAGTCAGTATTTGTGAATTGTTTGCAAAATAAAAAATGAAGTGTTATGTTGTCTGTTTTGTTTAATTTTTAATGTCTGGTAATGTCTAATGTCTTTTGCTTTGAAGTCATTTTTTTTTAATTCAGGTTATTTTATCATTGCTAACTGTACTTTAGTTCAGTGCATGATTTCAGCATTTCATTTTTACCAATTCTTTTCAATGCTACCTGTACTTATCATTTTTGTTGAATGATAGTTGTAACCAGCATTCCTTTTATCATTGGTATGCATCTTGTATGAAATACTTTTAATGGATCAGCCAATAGGCCTAATACTACAAGCTGTTATATCTCATATGCTCTTTTATTAGGAAAACTCTTAACTTATTTGAGGTTAAGTTGTGATGTGCTGATATGGTGGACAACATGGGAAGCCTACTGTAAAAATGAATTAAATGTTTACATTATTTGGTGAATTTAAGGTTGTTTTGTTCAATTATAATTGTAATTTAGATGAATTCGTGAGTTTATTATATGAGCCTATTTGTAGTTAACATTTCAGTTGAATGCTAAATTTAACAAGCATTCCATTATAAGTAGTTTGCATTTTACGTGATATATAATTTCAACGCTTAAAACTCTAATCAGAGTTTCTATTTACCATAATTATACCGAAATGTCATAACAGAATTTTATTTTCACATAATGCTAGTTTTACATAACATTTCAATATAAACTATTGTCACCACATGAAAAATACAGAAAACGTATTCAAATTCACGTGACAATTAATTTGCATATACTCTCAGTAGTTCGCACAACGAAAGTACAATGAAAACAGACAATTAAAATTTTAATCCATCAATTACAATCCTATTTGAGCAGTTCGTACGGACAAATTAAAATCAGTAGAAAATTTGTAAGACTATCTATCATTAGTTGTTATCAGCAACAGCTTTACTCATCATCATGTTTAGTGTTTGTTTGGTGACCAACTGTATTTCGTGTCGTTCAGTACATCAAAAGCAACTGTAGCTCTTAGCATTCTTATGGTCTCTTTTGTGTATCTCGGCGGCAATTCTTCCTTGTCCAACTTTTTTATGTTTGCCATCACGATGAAACCACAATCAAGTCTGTATCAAATGTAGAGATAGTAGTTAATATTACGTATAAATGAATGCTAAATTAAGTTATCATTCTTTACTTCAAATGTAGAGATAGTAGTTAATATTACAGTATAAACTAATGCTAAATTAAGTTATCATTCTTTACTTTAAATGTAGAGATAGTCGTTAATATCAAATGCAGATATAGTAGTTAATATTCCATAGTTCAACAGTGGCAGTGTTAAGTTTCATTATCATCCACCCTTTTGTCAAATTTTTCCTAAAATATTACTCCTTTAACAAACTACAGTTATTCGTATTTTCCGAGCCTATGGCCTGGCTTATCCAATAGTTTATATAAGCTGTTCAGCGATTTCAGTTCAAAAGCACATCCTATACATCAACATCAACCATATATCAATCCTAACTAAGTAATACCAAAAGCAATGATTTTTTAAACATCTTCAATAAACCACTGAATTTTCTATACTCTGCATATACTAAACAATTTACATGTGCATCGTCTCATGTTAGGAAGAAACTCTTCATACTAGGTTGAACCATTGCTCAAATCCTAGTGTAAACAATCATTTGGGTTTTGATAAATGTATATGCAGTAAAAAAGTATAGATGACAGCTTGAACTGTCATTACTAATTTTATGCTCATTGTATTTTTCAGTTGAATGTTTTGCTATGATTTTGATCATCACGAATTGTCATCTGTATTTTTGAAAATAAAAACAATAATTGGATAAACATACACTATCATCCCATAATCTCTTATGATGCATGTAAATCAAATGATATATTGAATTATCATTCAATTATTGTACATATCTCTAATTATTGTCTACTGTTTATTAAAGATTGATATTCTACTTTCATGTATTATCTATCAATGCATCATAACACATACATTTAATAAATTGTGAATAAAATAAGTAACTTACGAATCAGAATCTTGAGGTGGACTTTTAGGCTGCTGCACTGTTGGTTTGTTGAATTTCTTGTTCATTATACCTTCTTTTACCCACGCATCCTTGAACAGCGACTCAATCAAATTTTTCTGCAAAATATATATATATATATATTAGTGTTGAATTTTACTTGTAGAGTTTAAAAAAAAATAAGAACTCTCTTACAGTGATGATGGCTTGGTTGTAGCTGGGGTTTGATGTCCTTGTTGATCTGGTTTTCGGTTTTGTTGAGTCGTAATGACTCCACTGCATTGTTTCATAATTTAGTACCAACAAGGTCCAATGGTTTCCGAAATGCAGAGGGAAGTACATTTTATCGCACAACTCATCTTTGACAATCTTTTGTATTGTTGGCATGACTATGTCATTGATCACTGTTTTCTGATCATTTGTTATAGCATTCTGCATATTCATATGTATTAGAACAGAGTTTTTTTTAAAGCATTTATAATTTAATGCTACGCTTACCATCATGATTGTAGTGAAGTAATAACTATGTTGGTACATTTCTTGATTGTAGTAAAACCAGTCAATCAGCTGTTTAACCAAAGAAAGGAAGTTTTAAGTGAATGCTAGTTCTAACTATCATTCTATCATCCTATACACATATGCACTAAAAACTGTTAATGATAGTTTCAATTATCATTCTCTCATTCTATACATTTACAGGTATTTAACATATAGCGATGCTACTTCTAGCTTTCATTCCGCTATTCAATTCATATATATAGTAAGAATACTGCTCAAAATATATGAAAAGATCAATGATATGTATAACAATCATTATCAAATTTTGTACACCATATTACTCTTTTTTTTACTGTCAAAATTCTAGTTTGATATATACCTGACCGTCGGTAAGCCCATCATAAAGAACATCCTCTAGCATTGATTTCACTATAGTTATTCCTCCTTGGTTTCCTTCGTCTTTGTGGTATGCTATAGTGCTGCAATTGATTATCAACATTTTACAAGTCAGTTTTTTATTGAAAGCTTACAATGTTGCAAATATAAAGAAAGAAAACAAGTTACAAATCTTACTTCTCATTTTCGTTGAATTTGAAGAAAGTGATAATCTTTTGTTGCTGTGCTGTAGTCAATAATTTCAGGATATGACTTTTTGTGATATCTTTGCTTTTGTAAGCTTTTCTTGTTGGAGAATATCTATCAATATCAATTATATTTTCATTTTCATGTGTTTCAGATTCAGTTTCAGTTTCTTCTTCATAATCAGACTGTTCATTTTTTTCTTCTTTCTCTTGTTCAGTTTGGTCACTTTCTTCACTTTCTTCAGCTTCTTCAACGTCTTTAGCTTCTTCAACCTCTTCAGCTTCTTCATGATTTTCAACTTCTTTATTTTCACCAACATCATTTTCTTCAACTTTGTCATCTTCACCTTTTTTATTTTCACCTACATCATCTTCTTCAACTTCATCATCTTCACCTTCTTTATTTTCTTCAACTTTTGTTTCCTTCTTTTTATATTTTTTCCTTTGAATAAATTTGTACTGGGATTTCGAATCAAATGTACTCGTTCGTTTGCGGCTTTTAACCCTCTCAACTAAAGAGCTTGGTTTTTTCATTGGTTTTGCATTCTTTTTCAGGATTTCCCTTTTTTCCTTTGAACTTTTGTGTTTATCCTCTTGTTTTTTCCCAGTTTCAAGGACTTCACCACTTGTGTCTTGTTTTTTTCCTTATTGCATCATTAGCATTTGCTGTGTTACTTCAAGATTAAATGTTGGTGGTTCTACTTCTTGTATTTTTTTGATACCAACATAGTTACTTTCTTTTTTAGCTCTACCACAAGGGCTTCAGCATCCCTTATTTTTTGCTTCTCAATTTCAAATTCTTCTTCATTCTTCTTTAATTTCTGTTCCAAATCCTTGTTATACTGTTGCAAAGACTCCACTTGTTTGCTCAATGTCTCTATCAGATTATTTGTTGGTTGCATATCCGTGTGTTCATTGGTTTCAATTTGCAGATGTTGATGGTGGGGGATTTTTTCAAGAAGAGCTTTTTCATCTTCTGATATGTTTCTCAATTCAACAAATATCTGTATAACATATATAAAAATGACTGAGTAACACCCAATAAATTAACTAATGATATGTGTACTTGTCATTCTCCATTTGATGCTATATATAACTATCATTCTTCAGAATTAAGTACATTGCATTCTATTTCTGCATTAACGATAAATTTAACTATCATTTAGACTATGAATGTACTATAATAACATGACTACTATCACTATATTCCAATTTAACATTTATTGTATGTATCTAGTTTGTTTGTGTGTTAAAATATACCTTTTCATCATCCATGTTTGACAAAATATTTCTTGATACAACCTTCTTTAAGCTAGAAATATTCCAAATCTTGGCAATGTTGAAGAGTAGTTTGGCAACGTAGATATCAAACTAACATGCTCGCATAGAAAAAACTGAAAATAAAATTTTATTTGTTAAAACATAGAATATGCATAATTTAATTTATAGAAATAAATGCATAAATATAAAGTTAAAATAATGTACTTACCATTGGAAGCATGGAACAACTCGGCATGCTTCTTGGCTTTGTTTTAGAAGCCGTCAAAGATCTAATCAAAGAATAATGGATTGAAACTGGCCAAGATATTGAGTTCATTTTCCTTATATCAATGATATAAGGAATGTATCCCCATGGCAAAATTCTTTGACTATCGGGAAAAAAGAAGGTGATCATTGCAAGAATGAGGATTAGTTTCGGAAAATCGGTTTCATTTTCAGTTTTTTTTTGTCTCCAGCACATTGTTTATTTTAGAAATTGTAAGGTCTTTCGAGATATTCTCTACGTTACCAAAATTTCTTAAAACAAAGTCTTTACAATTTTCTGAAAGAACTTGAAAACTCATTTTAGGTGCTGGAAACAAGTTAATTCCATACATAGGTAATCCGAAAAGAATTGAAATATCCTCTGGTTTCAATTTTAGAAAAACATTCCCAATTTTGAAAGCTTGTTTCTCAATAGAAAATGTTTCTACTATATCATCTAAGGTTGTAGATGATTTAGTGAAAAACGAAATGGTTAAAATTTGTTTGAAAAAGACATGAGCAAACTTTTCAAATGGGGTTTGATTTAAAAAATTGAACTGATTTGCAAGATTATCACCTTTTTGGATAATTTTTTGGAAATTTTTTATCATAGGCAGCAAGCTGCAACGATATTGGACTTTTTCTTGAGATGCCTTTTTTGCTTTTTTCGTTGTTGCTGCCTTTAACTTCTTCATTTCTTTCCCTGTTGATTCCTGCACAATATTTTTTTTGAATGAATCAATGTACATATAATTAATTTTAATGCTATTTACACCTATCGTTAGTAAACAAGTATATGATATGTGAAACTATCATTTCCAATGTCATGTATATCATTAGTAAACAATAATATGATATATGAATCTATCATTCCAAATGTCATTTGCATGTCTACCATTAGCACCCAGTATATGATATATGAAACTATCATTATGAATGTCAACTTCATTTATCATTAGAACCTTATATGATAAGTGAAACTTTCATTCACATCTATCAATAGCACTCAAGTATAAGTAAAGGGAAAGTTACATTTATCACTAGTACCCAAGTAATAATGTGTAAAAAAAAGAGTAATATAGTGTACAAGATTTGATAAAGATTAAGACGTAGAGGGAACAAAGACGGGTGAAGTATCATCAGTAAGTGGATGAGAAATACTAAGTTTGGTTGCAAATATTTAAGACTATTAGGTCAATAATTGTAGGCTTGCTGCCTTTATTTAATTCGTTATGGAGGATGAATTTACATAGTGCATGTGTTTACATGTGCATATGTGAATATAAAAGACAGCAGAAGATCAACACAGGAAAAAATTAAGTTAATAACAAATGTACCTTATCTCGTTTTCTTTTCACCAATGCAGTTGTCTTTTTTCCCTTTGAAGTTGCTAGTGACAACTTTGTCGAAACAACCCGATTTTCATTTTCCATCATGAATCATTACACAATAAAAAAACATTAAACAATGTGACATATTCGACTATAAGTACGTAATGCTATATTTGTCTACCATTTTTTTTTCAAAGCTGAATTTACTTATAAATCCATAGCTATCTATCTAATTTTTTTTTATAGATCATTCCCCATAGAGCACACAGCAAAACAATTTGACGTATTCAACTAAACTTTTTCCATGATATGTTTGTATATCATTTTTTTAATGCTATGTTTACACATCATTCTACAACTATGCATATAAAAATTCTGTACAATGCTTGCAACTAATAATATGATATATTGAACTATCATTTTAATAATACGTATAATGCTTCCAAAAAATGAATGATATGTGTGTATATCATTTATCATTCCCCATAGAGCACACAGCAAAACACACTTTTAAATTTGTGTATCAATTTTCATATCCTATGTGTGTTAGTTAGTATGCTTTAAAATTATAATGCTATATTCAGCTATCATTTAGCATATTCTATGCATGCTAGTTCACTTTACTAATATAATGCTATACTCAAACATTACTTTGCAAATTCTACACGTGTTAACTCACTTCACAAATACAAATGATATTCAACTATCATTAATTATACTTTATACATGATATCTCACTCTAAAAGTACAATGTTATATTCAACTATCATTTAGCATATTGTACATAAGTTATTTCACTTTAAAAAATACAATGCTAAATTCAACTATCATTTAACATATTTTATACATGCTAAGTCACTTTATGAATACAATGCTATATACAACTATCATTTTTTATATTTTATGCATGTAATTCACTTTAAAAATATGATGCTATATTTAACTATCATGTAATGTATTCTACACATGCTAATTCAATTTAAAAAATACAATGCTAAATTCAAATATCATTTTATAGTTTATACATGCTAGTACATTTTGTATTATAATGATATATTTAACTGTTATTGAGCATACTACACATGTTCCCTGTTTGTTTTTATAGTATAAATGATATATACAAGCTAATTCTTTTTTAAACATAGTCATATTCAACTATTATAATGCTAGATCACTTTAAAAGATGCAATGCTAAATTCAACTATCATTATTCATATTTTATATACAATACTATTTTTTTGACCATCAATCATTGAACATCTTGATAGCTAAATAATCATTAGTGGTCTCACTGAGATAGACACAGGAATTAATTGTACGCGCACTATACTCATCTAGAATCTAAAAGTAACAAAAGTAAAAATGGAATGTTATATACATCTAGCATTACACTTTAGCAAATTCAACAACAGTCTAAAACTAACTAAAAAAATCAATAAACACAACATTTAATATCTCGATGAGCATACTGCATTGTTTTAATGCTATGTTTAGGTTTCATTCTACATTTACGCATATAACATTTCTGTATAATGCTTGCAAATAATAATATGACATATTGAACTATCATTTTAACGTGATATATTTCTATAAAAAATATAGATCTAATGTTATACCTTTCATATCCTTTTCCTACTGATTATTTCATCGCACAACTCTTGTTGCTTTAGTTGGTCTTGTTTCTCGGTCTCAGCTGTGAGTAATCTTCTCGGTTTTCTTCTTTTTCCCTGAATATTACTCGAATCGACTGGTTTTGACGTTTGTGGAGAAGACCTAGTGCTTGGAGAAACTGGTTTTGATGTTCGTGGAGAAGACCTAGATCTTGGAGAAACCCTAGTTTTGGAGAGATTTGAATCTTCGGGTTTATGTGTAAAATCTGAGGAAGTCGGCGAATTCTCTTCCATTGCTAGAGTCGATTGCGTGAGAAACCTGAAGTTTGATAAGAGAATTATTTTAGAGCGAGAGTAGGGCTGCCATTTTTAGTGAAGATTGAAAAAGTAATTTTGTAGAAGAAAATAAAAGTAATGAATTCACGATGGAGAATTTGCCGCCTGTCCTTCAGACGGAAGTTAAAACTTAACGTTCGTTAAATTTAAATATTATTAAACTTTTTCCTTTAAACTAATTTTCTCTATATTTAATATTAAAAATACATTTTTACACAAATAAATTCCGAAACTCAAAATATATAAGTGTTTATTGTTTTTCAATGCAGAAACATCATTCCAGACTCAATGGAAGTGGTTTCGAGTTCAAATTCCTTCATATGTGAAAAGTAGCCTTTTGGGCCATATATATTATATAAATTCTACAACGACCTTTCTAAGAATTGAATTGGCCATAACTTTTGATTTCCGCTATGAAATTTCAATTTTTCAGATTCGTTAGAAAGATATTTTTAAATAGATTCTAATATTTTTGGTTTCACTAAAATACGTTAAATTTTGCATCCTGTACGGTCAGTCAAAGTTCAAGTTTGACTTTTCAAACTACTGCGTTATTTCTTATTCCCTTTTATATTTAAATTAAATTCTTTCGTTTTAACTTCGATTAAAATTAATCCTAGCTATTATTATTTATATTAATTATATTATAACCTCAAAATTCATTAAAATTTTCTAAAATAAAAATTTTAAATTGGTTCAGAATTTGCGGGTTGTTACAATCTCCCCTACTTAAAATCTTTTCGTCCTCGAAAAGGAAATGAAGCTAAAGTTGTTTATTTAACTAATTTAATTCTCATTCTTTAGTTGTTTAATCATTTTTATTAGTTGAATTAATGTTCACACAACAATCATCAATCAATTAGTTGATTAAATTTTCAAAAATATATAACTTTTATATATTCAAAATCATATTTTCTATAATCGAATCATATATAATAACAAGTACGTTAATTATAAATTTTCCACTCTGACTCATTCAAGGGCATTGCTAACCCCGTCTCTAATGAGTATTCTCATTCTAGGATACTGCTGATCCTATCTCTAATGAGTATTCTTATTGGATATTACTAATCCAACCTCTGATGAGTCTTCTGTTCAGTTCTAATGAATTGTACCCCAAAGATTTGAGCTAACCTGGCTCTGATACCAGCTGTAAAGACCCAGATTTCGCCCGACCCCAATCGATTTCAAGATCGATCAAGACCGTTCAAATTCCGCGTACGTTAATTTTGGGCGTACAAAATATCAGAACAACAACACAGACTTTTATAACATCAGTAATAAATGTTACATCCGAGTACAGAATATCAGAGTACATCGATAAATATTACAGCGGAAGATAAATTACAGCGGAAGATAAATTACAATAGATTAATACATTGCAGCGGAACTAATCTCAGCGGAAGGCCATCAATATTCTGGACCCAGCTTCAGGCTTCAATCCAGGATCCTGCTTAACTATCTGCAAAAAGCTACTCGACTGCCCGTGTGGAAAGTGGGCACCCGAGTTTGCAAAGTGAAACAAACTACAGGTCAGTCGTGGGACTGGTGTGAGAATTCTATACTTAACTGATTAGCATAGAAATGTGTTATTTTTATGCTCTTATATCTTATCTTTTGTATATAAATAAATATTACTTGGGTATTGTTTTGTCACTTTTACAGATATTCCAACCCAGCCCGCATGCAAACAGAAAAGTAGAGGAATAGAGATCAAATTGCTGTGCATTTGCATTTTGAAGAATTGTAGATGAAGATCTCACATCTAGCTGCCGTTGGACAAGAAAATGACTGATTTAGAGGCCTTTCACTTCTCAAATTAAAGGAGGCTTGCAAGAGAAAAGGAGGAAAGGCCTAGAACTTGTTCCACATGACAAAAGGCCTAAAAATCACTTGAAATAGCTAGGCCCATTTGTAATTAGGGTTAGGGTTTGGCTATCTATCCTATAAATACCCTTGTAATGTCATTGTAGCCACCATCTCCATTTTTTTGTATTCTCTTCTCCATTAATAAAAGTTCTTCTTCTTTTTTACTATTTATGCATTTTTCTTTCTTAGCAATCGGTGTTGTCTTCACAATTAGTTTTGGAAGAGCACCAATTGTATTTTACATTTTTTGTTAGTGATTAGTCGTTTGATTAGTTTCAACGACGATCCTAATTTACTTTTTGTTGTTCTTCTTTTCCTGCAATTTTACTTTCTGCATTTTATTTCTGTTTTGCATTTTAATTTCCAATTGATAGTTGTGATTTGATTGTCGGTTCAATTAGATTTGTTCTGAATCGGATCGCAGTTCCAATTTTTATTATTTTCAAAAAACCAACCTCGAAAATCGTCTAACTTGCCCAAGAGATTAAATAAATAATTTGATTTTAATCTACCTCCCTGTGTTCGACCTGTATGCTACACACCTGTGCGCTTGCAGTATTTATTTAAAAATTCGCGCTTTTCTGATTCATAGGAAAGCGAAGATCATTAACTTATCTAATAAGTAGGCTAATTACAGGACCACGCCGCTAATGCGGAACGGGTTTACTCCATTGGATTGCCAGTGCATAAATAAAGTAAATCGTCGAATAACGAAATGCTTTTTAGAAAAATGAAACCATTATAAGACCCAGGTCCCATCACACAATGCAACGCACACCAGAGGATAGGGTTTTACCTTATAATGGTCAAAAGATGCTTGATACGTAAAAACGATATTATTATTAGTGTGTATATGTATATATATTTAAAACATTTCAAATATAATATCAATCCTAGACGGCATAGATACCATCTACTATGTCGCCATACTAGTTATACAATCAAAACCGCAAGGGCGTATTGGAAATTGGGTTTCCATCATGAGTCAAGGCTAGGGAGGAGCTCCTGACCGATTCGAGACACTCTAGCAATGCCTCAGGATTCGGACGCTGGCGAACCCTTGGATACAGCAGGGCCGGTCCACAAATACTTTAGTGGATTAGTTATGCCTGAACACACGCTCCCCGATCCTATTGGGTCTACAAATCGGCCGAGGGCGACCGATAAGAATAAACTGAGGCCTCGCAAAAATTCCATCAACCACATAAGCAAATGTCGGGCCGTGTTAAAGCCCAACACCACTTCTAGCTAGAAAGAAACGTGTGCACTCCCTGCGTTCCCTTCTCCCGTTTTAAACTCAACCGGTGTGTGAGGCTCGCGAAGTCACGATATACACAAAGCTATGCCTAAATAGACTGTGCTTTGATCATCAACCACAAGGCATGCTTTTCAACAAAGCCTTGATCATTTGCATCTTAGCATGTCACATTGTCTGACCCTACCATATTATTGATCATCTACCAATATATATATAACCTCTAAGCTCATACGTCTTAGAGAAGGGTGATAAGTAAAGAATAAATTCTTCACCACCAAACAGAAATATATAATCAGTAGCGTTCAACAGATACAGTAGAAATGAGTACAATGTCAGACACGCAATCCATTTACAAGTCCGCTCTGGGTCTGAGCGAAACAACGTGTTTGTCGATCTCCAAATGCGTTTGGACGATCATTACTAAATACCATGCCTTGGAAGGCCAATCCCAATTCAAGACACCAGTCATCATCATCCCAACGATGTGAAAACCTTCGGTCTTCTATCACCGTCTTCATCTTCGACTCTTGATCGTCGTGATGATTATTCAGAATGGGTTAAACCCGGTCTTTCTGAATAACTCGCGTATTTTGTGATTAAAAAGTAAATATTGGAAAATCACACATTACGCCATATTCCAACTCAGAATATTCTTTTAATAAGATATTCATTTAAAAAGATTCTCAT
This sequence comes from Allium sativum, assembly GCA_030737875.1. Classification (NCBI taxonomy): domain Eukaryota; kingdom Viridiplantae; phylum Streptophyta; class Magnoliopsida; order Asparagales; family Amaryllidaceae; genus Allium; species Allium sativum. The sequence goes on from CM060911.1 coordinate 218,903,817, forward strand.
TAATTTTATCAAAGATAAACTCTGAAAATAAATCTTAAATCTTCCTTAAAGGATTTATTAAAACTCCAGTTTTGATTTGATATCAAAAATCATTATTACAAGATCATTTATTTCAAATCTATAAAATAGGTTTATAAGTTCCAAATAATAATATCAATGTAAATTGGATTAAAGGACAAATGTCATTTAAAACATCGTCCACGATAAATCCACCTCACATCTCAATTTATTTCATATCACAAACTATAATTGCAAATCCTAATAATCTTTAAAAACATATTTTAAGATATTCATTAAAAATATTCTTTATATAAAAGATTCTAAATGGGAAGTATTCTTTATATTACAAATTCTTTCGTTTACAAATATTCCTTGTTTTAACATATACTTGATTAAAAATGTATTTTATGAAAATATAAATACTTTTTATATAAAAAGGATTTCTAATGTAAAAACACTCTTATTTAAAAGAACACCTGAAGCGAAATGCGACTCAAACATTTACCATATAATTTGGATTATATGGATTTCACACACATCAATATAATCATCAAATCATCCATCTACATCCAGAGTGTAATTTCCACTGCGTAAGCGTTAAAATTAAATAATAACGCTCATCGTAGCCTGTCGATCTAACGATCAACATACAACTAAATATTGGGATTAGTGTATGTAAATTTTCATCCCAACACCCGTGTGGGGTTTCAACCATCAAACAAATAATAAACTAATTTGTGCACTTGGGCGATGTGTGAAAATTATCGTCCCAATCACATAAACAAGTCGGGTAACTTGTGAATGGAAGTGTAATACACAATATATAGCCATGACAAACAAATAATTGGTTTCAAAAAATGTAAATTGACATAAGTAAATAATTGGTCTTAACTAGTGTGAATTGACCAAAATAAATAATTATTCTCAACAAATGTAAATTGATTAAAGTGAATATTTTGTTATTAACTAGTATAAATTCACTAAGGTGTATGTTTCATTTTAACTAATCAATTTGACAAAAATGCATATTTAGTTTCCACTAGTATAAATTGATAAAAGCGATTATTTTATTTCAACCAGTATAAATTGACAAAAGTAATTATTTTATTTTAACTAATCAAGTTTGGCAAAAATGCTTATTTCATTTTTATTTTTGCAAATAAAAATATAACTTTTATTTTTGATGTTATATTGCATTGTGGAATGCAAATAAAAGAACAAACTTGATTTTTCAAAGTATATTTACATTTGTGAATGTAAAAAGAGCAAATTTTATTTTCAACATATATTTGCATTTGTGAATGCAAATAAAAGAAATAATTTTATTTCCAATGTATATTTGCATTGAAGAATGCAAATAAAAGAACAAATTTCATTTTCAGAATATATTTGCATTTGTGAATGCAAATAAAAGGGCAAGCTCTATTTCCAAAATATATTTGCATCAGGGAATGCAGATAAAAGAACAATTTATATTTTAACGTATATTTGCATTAGAGAATGCAAATAAAAGAATCAACTTTAATTTCCATGTATATTTACATTAGTGATTCCAAATAAAAGAACAAATTTTCCTTTCAAAATATATTTGCCATAATGAGTGCAAATAAAAGAACTAATTTCATTTTCAATGTATTTTTACATTTGTGAATGTAAATAAAAGAATAAATTTTGGTTTCAACATGTGAATGCAAATAAAAGGGCAAATTTTATTTTCAATGTATGTTTGCATTAGTGAATGCAAATAAAAGATTGAACTCAAAATTTCAGTTCTAGGATAACATAAAAAGGGTATTTCATTGTTTTACACTTTTCTATGTGTTCTAATAACAATTAAAAGAATCCTTTTATTTGTTTATACTTTTCTATTCATTCTACTAACATACAAAAGAATATTTTATATGTAAACATTTTTCTATGTATTCTAATGTCAAATAAAAGTGAATTTTATTTGTATAATAAATCCTAATTTTTAAATGAAAAATAAATAGTAGATTTTATTCGTCTAATAAATTCTGAGTTTCAAATGACAAATAAAAAGTGAATTTTATTTGTGCAACAAATTCTAAGTACATATTTGAGTAGTAGCATGAATATAAAAAGATGGACTTTATTTCTATGTCATATTTGTATGGAAAATACAAATAAAAAGATGAACTTAATTTCTATGTTATATTTGTATGGAGAATACAAATCAAAAGAAGTACTTAATTTCTTATGTTATATTTGTATGGAAAATACAAATAAAGAGATGAACTTTATTTCTATGTTATATTTGTATTGAAAGATGCATATATAAAGATAATACATTTTCTATGTTATATTTGTGTTGAAAGACACAAATAAAAGATACTTTCTTTTCTAAGTTACATTTGTGTTGAAAAACACAAATAAAAAGATACTTCATTTGCTAAGTGTATATTTGTGTTAATAACACAAAAAAAAAAACAATTCAACTTCTATGTTAATATTTGTGTTGAGTACACAAATAAAAGAAGCAATTCAATTTCAATGTTAATATTTGTGTTAATGGACAAAAATTAAAAAGACCTTCATTATTCTTTGTGCATTTGTGTTAAGAACACAAATATAAAGACATTTATTTTTCTTATGTTTAAGCTTGTGTTAAGAATGCAAATGAAAAGATGATTCATTTGTGATCTCATTTTCTATGTAATATTTGCATTGTAAAATGAAAATAAATAGATAATTCATATTCTAAGTTTTATTTGTGTTGGTAAACAAAAATAAAAAAGATAATTCTTTTGCTGAGTTATATTTGTGTTGAAAAACACAAATAAAAATAATAATTCATTTCTATGTAACTTCTGAAAATAATTTCTTATTTACATATAAAATGTAAACAAAATTGTTACTTTCATTTCAGAAAGCAAGTTTTGACAAAAATGATATTTCCAATTCAATAATCAAGTTTTGATAAAAGTGAAAATTTCAATTCAATAATCAAGTTTTGATAAAAGTGAAAATTTCAATTCAATTTTCAAGTTTTGATAAAAGTGAAAATTTCAATTCAATAATCAAGTTTTGATAAAAGTGAAAATTTCAATTCAGTAATCAAGTTTTGATAAAAGTCATATTTTCATTTCACTAATAAAGTTTTAACCAAAAATGTTCACTAATAAAGTTTTGGCCAAAAATGCGATCTCTTATTTCAATAATTATGCTTTAACCAAAATGTTATTTCTATTTCAATACTTAAGTTTTAATCAAAATGTTATTTTATTTCAATTTTAATTATATTGGAAATATAATCATTTTACTTCAATTTTAATTACATTGAAAAATGTAATCATTTTATTTCAATTCTAATTACATTGAAAAATGTAATCTTTTTGATTTATATATTTGCTTGCATCTAAAATTGCAAAACAACAATGTAATTTTAATTCTAATAAAATTACAATGAAAATGTACTTTTTAATTTTCATCTAAATGACGGTAAAAAGAAAAAGAAAAGTCCTTTTTAAATCTAGCAAATTTAACAGGGCAAATTGTTCTTTTTATTTCTAACAAATCTCACGGTGTAATAATATTCATTTTATTCTAACTAATGACGGTTAGGATTCGACTGCCCAAATATGACAATGATGATAATTCTAATTATAACCAACATGAATACATAAAATTCCAAACAGAGGTTCATCGCATTCACCAAACAATCAACATTTCAACAGATACATACAACAGCAATAAGAATTATACATAGATTAAATATATAAATTTCACGATGTAATGAATAAATAATTAATTTATTTAAAATAGAAATCTCACACTGATTTTTGCTGAAAATTCGACTGTCTCGGATTCAGCTCTGGTCTTCGCCATCGCGAAGCTCTCGGAAAGACGAGTCCAACGCAACTTACGGTTCGTCAATCGGCCCTCGTATGAAAGAGATATTGATTTTTAAAGATTGCATAAATTAAATATTAAATAAATAAAATAATATTAAATTAATACTTCTTCTTCCTCGTCGCTACTGTCACGGCCGAACCCAAATTCGTTCCTCTAAACTTCTGCGCGCGCCCCCCTATGGCCCACCGTCGACCAAACAGAGACCACCACTCCGAAGCCCCGCCTGCGAGCCACCACCGCCCCCAATAGCTCCGAACTCGGCCTCCTCCTCCTCTCGAAAATCGAACCCGAACGCCCCCACTTCCTTGCCAGAATTCGCGAAATTCGTGCACCAAAACCCGATCTTAACCGTATAGATTCGAAGCTCTCTAAATTCTCTTCGATTTGGTATATAATTTGTAGATTTTCATTGAACGGATTGAGAGAAATTGATGTTTGAAGTTGAGAAGTTTCTGGCCATTGAATAGCCATAGGCGGCGGCTGCGTTTTTAGGGTTTGGGTTTGAATTTTCGGATTTTTTTATTATTTTATTATTAAAAAATGTGTTATAAAGGTGAAAATGCGGGCTGTCTCCGAATTGGGCTTGCTTACTGTCGATCTTAACGTTTTGAGGCCTTCTGAACGCAATGGGATGGGTCTCGGGGTCCAAAATCCCATTAAAAATTAATTAATTAAATATCGACCGTACATTTAAATATGCCGGGGCCACATACGACCTCAGAAAATTCTAAAAAAATATTTTTAGCTTTCTTATGACGATACGGATCCAATTATTTTCGTCGAATTATGAGACTGTTGGAAAAATGGCTATTTTTAAGGCGTTTAAATTTAACTGAAATAGTCAAAACACATTTTCTTTTGCCACGCTCACATATTAATTCGAAAAATTCTGAAAATTGAAACCTAGCAATAATTTGACATTCCGGTTCCAACAAAAGTGGTTTCGTCGAGAACAGAGGTCGTTTGAAAAATGACTATTTTTAAGGCTAATATATTTAATATTAAAAATACATTTTTACACAAATAAATTACGAAACTCAAAATATATAAGTGTTTCCTATTTTTCAATGCAGAAACGTCATTCCAGACTCAATGGAAGTGGTTTCGAGTCCAAATTCCTTCATATGTGAAAAGTAGCCTTTTGGGCCATATATATTATATAAATTCTACAGCGACCTTTCGAAAAATTGAATTGGCCATAACTTTTGATTTCCGCTATGAAATTTCAATTTTTCAAATTTGTTAGAAAGATATTTTTAAATAGATTCTAATATTTTTGGTTTCACTAAAATCCGTTAAATTTTGCATCCTGTACAGTCAGTCAAAGTTCAAGTTTGACTTTTCAAACTACTGCGTTATTTCTAATTCCCTTTTATATTTTAATTAAATTCATTCATTTTAACTTTGATTAAAATGAATCCTAGCCATTATTATTTATATTAATTATATTATAACCTCAAAATTCATTAAAATTTTCTAAAATAAAAATTTTAAATTGGTTCAGAATTTGCGGGTTGTTACAACAAATATACAGTGATTCATGCAGCGAAAGGAGCATATTTTATTCATTCATTCATTTTATAACATACAGTATACAAATTTAGTATGTTACAAGTATTCAGACAATCAGTTCTTCATAAAACTAATTCGATCCCTAGGTATACATCTACCATCTGAGATGCAAGTCATACTTGCCCTCCCCCCTTCTTTTCAAAAATTATCTGCAGTAAGAATCAACATAAATAATAAGCTACTTGTTTGTAACAATCACGCACAAAGGCATTATACATGAACATTTCATATTCATGAAATTGAGCAAATGGATAAATGCATACCTGCTGTAGTAGCTGCAAATCATATTTGCATCAAGATATCAAAATGCACCCAACATATTAAATTTTATATTGATCCATTTGCAATTTTGTAATATTAGACATGCAACAACACACACACACACATATAATACACCTCACCTTTAAAGCAATTCCGTGTCCGATTTGGATACATTTGAGCACAAATATCATGAAAATAATACCAGATCATACTTGTTATTTTCTTAAAACATATCTAAAGTATGTGTCAATATACATATAATTCCAGTATTGACACACACGCACACATACACATATAAGAAATATGTCACAAATTATCCTACTTGTCGATACACTATACATGATAATCAAGCATATATTGGGATTCACTCAACTCTCAAGAGAAAGTTAGTAAGGTTAACACGCACCAAACCCCCGCTCCACAGTGGCACGATACTTCTTTGAAAAATAACACATTAATCACATCAGCAGATTACATAATATAGCATAATACATAAAATTGGAGGATAATTTACATCATAACATAACGGCGGAATCATTATCATCATCAGAATTACACATATACAGTATCCTACTTAGTAAATATCAAGATTCATCAAATAGATCATAAGTCTACATCGGAATCAAATATAAACATGCATAAGATAGTGCTTAAGAGTTCAAAGGAAATGAGAAAAATCAAGTCTTCATCTTCAGCCAAAAAAACACCGAATGCTACAGTGCTTTTCCAAAAGAAAGCCAATCACCTATTCACTTGGTTGTCCGTGTAAAAATATGGGCACCCGAGTTTGCAAGGGAAAAACAAACTACGAGTCAGTCATGGGACTAGTATGAGAAATTCTACAATTACTTAACTTATTTAAAGTATGAGGAAAATTACAGGACCACGCCATATGTCACGGAAAGGGTTTACTCCATTGAATTCCATTGCATAAAATAAAATAAATCAAGCAAACAACGCAAAGCCTTTAGAAAAATGAAGCCATTATAAGACTCAGGTCCCATCACACAATGCAAAAACAAATCAAGGGATAGAGTTTTGCCTTATAATGGCCAAACATGCTTGATACGCTTGAAAACAAATAATTTTGATATTACTATAGGTGAATAATGTATAAAACAGCTTTGAATGTAAATGTATCAATCATAAACGACATAGTAGCCCATCCTACTATATCGCCATATAGGTTTACAATTAAAACCACACGATGCCATATTGGAAATTGGATTTCCATCTATGAGTCGAGGCAAGGGATCTTCCTCACCGGTTTCGAGACACTCTAGCAAATGCCTCAGGATTACACACTTATGGTCCCCCATTCCTGTAGGACTTATCTCTGAGCCTTGTAGTCAGCTCGATATCCGAGGCGCCTCACAATCGATCACCCACATAAGCAAAAATGTTTGGACTCCATAGCATGACACCACTTTTAGCTAGAAAGAAACACATGCACTCCCTGTTGTCCTCATCCTGGTTTTGACTCGTACCGAGGTGTGAGACTCGCGAGCTTTGGTCATCATCCACAAAGCCCTGCTTTCAACAAAATCCTTGATCATTTGCATCTTAGCATGCCACATTGTCAATCTATACCAAACCATTGATTTCTGCCAATATATAACCTTAAAGCTCGTACATCTCAAAGAATGGTGTTAAGCAAGAGAATAAATTCTCTGCTACCAAATAGATATATATTTAGCAGAGATAAATGAATATAACACACAGTACAATGTCAGACATTATCCATTTACATGTCTGTTCTAGGTCTGAACGAACCGGAGGCACCTTATTCCTCATCCCATATGTCCAATACAGGAGAGAGGCCCTCACATATCCAAACAATCAACAAGTACGTCCAGATAACTACCACTATAACCCCTTCAAGGCAGCAACTTCAATCAAGGGCATCAATAGCAATCCATTGGATGTGAAGATTGTTCGTCTTGCACCGTCTTCAATATCTTCGACTTTTAATCGTCGTATCAATTATTTGAAATAAGATCTAACTCGATCTTTTCAAATAATTTTCGCATAAAATTTCAGATCAAATTCTTTCTCCTGGTTAAATCATTTGCCTTCACCATTCTTTACCATATGTAAAAAGGTTTAGTCGAGAATTTAATTGGTCATAGAATTAGATACTCCCATCATATCATATACAAAATTCATTTTATACGCTTTCATGCCAAATTGTATTTAACTATTTTATTTTTCAAACCAAGCAAAATTGGTTTACACACATTTTAAATTTCTTAAAATAAGTTGAAACAATTTATCAAACGATTTCGAATAAAATCGAGTGTTGGAATCTGCGAATTAGTGAAGCTGACAAGTCACAGACGAAGTCGAAATGGGTCGAAACTCGGCCGAAAAAAGAGCCTGGATGGACCTAAATTGTTGACCATGGTCTCCACTGGTCAACAACCCAAAAACAGAATTCATATGTCTAAATTAAAAATTTAGACGTCTGAATTTGCAATTTCCTGAACCCGCAAGAATTTAGTTCATTTTTGACCTATTTCAAACGTCTAATTTTTTTTGATCAGACTCTAAATTAAAATTCAGCCATCTGAATTAAAAATTTCAGACGTCTAAATTGCTCTGCTTGATTCCATAATTATTTAGAGCAGGTCAGACGTCTGACCTAAATAATTCAGATGTCTGAATCCTGTTCCAAAGCACAATTAGCCTTGAAAACATGTTCAAAATGATATCGACCAATGCTCGAAGGCCTATGATGTTATGTACATGAAGCTTCTAAGACTTGCCAAAACAACTAACAATACCCAAATGCACATGCACAAAGATTCATACAAGAGATTTGCAATGGTTTTGATTATAAATTCAAAGGTGAACTTAATTTCAACCCAAAGCATGAAAAAGCGACTCAAATGACTTGTGAAGACTTAAGACTTTGCTGGGGCGGCAACGGAGCTTCACAAGATCATCAAATCCACTCATAACATATGAACTAGATCATATGGACAATCCTCATCATAATTTTCCACTCAATGCAACATAAATACATGAAATCGTCTAAGTTACACTAGCATATCCATTCCACTAGCATATGCAAACCCAAATGAATACTAAGTTATTATTTTACAAACCAACAGCTTGTGGCATAGTTGTGAGTTCATGAATAACTCACTTTTATCAACAAAAAAAAATGATTTTTATTACAATATTAACATTTATCCTCATGTTAAATTCATATGATTTATCAATAGTCATTTCATCAACCCATACTTAATCAATTACTACATATTTAACTAGTACTAACCCTTTATGTTTCTCACAACAAATATTATGCTAGAAAATCTCACCTTTGCTTGTTTACAAATAAGGAATAGATCCAGTAGCAAGCAAATTCAACTTCTCTTGCAATATTTCATGCAAATCTCCAATCTAAGTACATATAAATAGATTTACTAAGGGTTAGGTCATAGGAATCATCAAAAATCAAAGAGGAGCTATGCTAACGAAGATGGAGAAGATAAAGAGGAGGCTTACCAAGGTTTCCTCTTTGATTTCCTCTTTGATTTGAGCAGCTAACTGAAATCCCTAGCTTAGAAATTTTAATTTCCCATTCCTTTGCGCATTTTCTAATTTTCTTCTAAGTGTTAGCGTGAATGAGAGAAAAGAGGGAGGATGGAGCTCTTAAGTGAGTGGGCTAGGTTGGCTAACCAAGCCCCAACGAAGGTCCCAATTTTCACAAACTCGAAAGATATCGAAGCTTATAGTTTTTGAGCACACAAACGACATTTCTGACTCAATGGAAGTGGTTTCGAGCCCAAATTCGTCCATATGCAAAAAGTGATATATTGGTCATACACACATAGAGAAAAACCAAATTTAACCCAACTCTAAAGGTATAGATGTTTATTTTTTTCGAATATGCAAACAACATTTTGAACTCAACTGAACTGGTTTCGAGTCCAAATTCATTCGTGCACAAAATGTGACTTCTAGGGCTATATATAATATATAAACCCCATATCGACTATTCTAAATTTTAATTTACACATAATTTATGATTTATAACATGAAATTTCAATTTCTTACGTTCGTTAGGAAATTATAGTTCAAAATATACTAACGTTTCTTGTTTTATCAAATTCCAATTTATAACGAATTCTATACATTCATTCAAAGTTTAAAATCAAATTTTCAAACTACCACGCCATTTCAATCTCGTTTTAATTAAATTATAAATTTATATGTTCTAACTTCGATCTAAATAAATTTTAAATTGTTTATTCTCAACATATTTCCTATAAAATATTTAATTTCTATGAAAATCAATTAAAAATAAATTTTAAATTTGTTCCAAAAGTACGGATTGTTACAATCTGCCCCACTTAATACTTTTTCGTCCCCGAAAAAGAAATGACAGCAAAGTAGGAACTAAATAGCAACGTACCATAACATAAATGTACCTTTAAATAAAGCTAATCAGAGATATACACTCTGCACTTGGGATAAGCCTGTTTAATGCTATCTTCTGTTTCCCATGTACAGTCTCTAGGATGTCCGCTCCACTGCAGTTTAACTAAATGCACCTTCTTGTTCCTTTGAACTCTGGTTTCTCTGCCAGTAATCTTCATTGGCTCTCTTTGCACAACTAAACTCGTAGTCACATCCAAATTTTGTTGCGATGCTTCTTCTACAATCAAATCGCGATCATGAACATGCTTACAAAGCTGAGAAATGTGAAACACATCATGAACACCAAGCAACCAACCGGGAAACTGAACTCCATATGCTAGAGTTCCAATCCTCTCGAGTATTGTAAATGGGCCAATTTATCTAGGTGCCAACTTCACTATCTTCCTAAATCAAATTGCTCCTCTCATCGGAGAAATTTTCAAATACACATGATCACCAACAGAAAATACCAAATCTCTTCTTTTAGAATCTGCATTATTCTTCTGTCGACTTTGAGCTTCTTGTTGGCGCTTCTTTATGAAATCCACTTTGTCTGAAGCTTCTTGGATTATATCAGGACCCAACACTAATCGATTACCAGGCTCTATCCAACATGTAGGAGATCTACATGCTCTACCATACAATGCCTCAAGCGATGGCATTTTTAAACTTGCCTGGAAGCTATTATTATATGAAAAATCAACCAAATGTATATGTTCTTCCCACGATCCCCCAACATTGAGAATACAATCCCGCAATAAATCTTCAAATATATGATTTATCTTCTAAGTTTGGTCGTCTATCTGAGGATGGTATGCAGTGCTAAGATTGATCTTGGTTCCTAATTTAGATTGGAATGCTTCCCAGAACTTACTGGCAAAGATCGGATCGCGATCACTAACAATACTGCTAGGAATTCCATGTAATCTAATAATCTCTCTGAAATAAATTTGAGCATGACTTTGAGCTGTTCTAGTTGATTTCACTGGAATGAAATGGGCGCTCTTCGTGAAACGATCAACTATAACCCAAATACTATCATTGCCCTTCTTGGTTCTAGGCCACCCATCAATGAAATCCATTGATATCTGGTCCCACATCCATTCTTGAATCTCTAAAGTTTGCAACAATCCTACTAGCTACTGCTGATCACTCTTGACTTGTTGGCAAGTAGAGCACCTGCTAACATATATAGAATTGTCTCTCTTCATACACTTCCACCAGAATGTGTTCTTAAGGTCGTAATACATTTTACTCACCCTTAGATGAATACTAAGATTGGATTTGTGACATTCATCCATCACTTTTCTTTTGAGCTCAGGAATATCCGGGATGCATATACGACCTAACAATCTCAAATTTCCATTGCTATCAACTTGGAAACTCGAGACTTTGCCTAGCTGAAGTCTCTTAATGATGTTCTGAATAAAATCATCATCTTTCTAAAGAACAGAAATCTACTCAATCAATGAAGGCGTAGTAATAAGATTAGCAATGATTGCATTCTTCTTGCTAAGTGCATCAGCCACAACATTGGCTTTCCCTGGAGTATACAAAATATGTAGATCGTATGCTGCAAGAAGTTCTAACCAACGCTGCTATCTTAAATTCAAGTCTTTTTGGGTGAACAAATATTTCAATGATTTATGATCTGTATATAATTCGAACTTCTCACCCAAAAGATAGTGCCTCGATATCGTCAAAGTAAATACCATGCTGACAGCTCTAAATCGTGAGTAACATATTCTTCTCATGCGGCTTCAACTGACGGCTAGAATAAGCAACAACTTAGCCTCTTTGGATTAACACCGCACCTACTCCTTCATAAGAAGCATTTGCATAGACAGTCAAATCGTGATTGCAATCTATTATAGTCAACACTGGAGCAGTAGTCAACCTTACTTTCAGCTCTTGGAAAGTTGCCTCACATTCTATCGTCCAATTAAACCTTGCATGCTTCTTTGTAAGCTTCGACAATGGACTAGACAGCTTCGAAAAACCCTTAATGAATTTCCGATAGTAGCCTGCCAATCCCAGAAAAACTTCAGACTTCTGTGGGAGTGCTAGGTTGCTTCCAATCTCTAATGGTTGTAATCTTGCCTAGATCTACTGAAATTCCTTTCTTCGATATGACATGACCGAGGAACTTCACTTCTTCTTACCAGATTATTCATTTACATTCTTTCTTAGAATTTCCAAAACTTCTTCCAAATATTTCGCATCTCGCTAGCTGATTTAGAGAAGATTAAAATATCATCAATGAAAACTAGCACAAATTTATTAAAAACACCGCGAAATACTCAATTCATCAAATCAACAAAATAAGCAGGAGCGTTGCATAAGCCTAACGACATTACTAAACATTCATAAAATAAGTCTGGACCTCTGAAAGCTATCAAAGGAACACATTCTTTGGCAATCCGCAGTCGATGGAAACCTGTAGGTAGGTCCATCTTTGAAAACACTCGAGCTCCATTCAAAAAATCTAATAAATCATCAATGCGCGGCAATGGATACATATTATTTAATGTTTTCTTATTTAAGTCTCGGTAATCTACACATAATATGAGAGTACCGTCTAACTTAGGAACAAATACAACGGCTGTTCCCCAACTCGAGAAACTAGGCCGGATTATACCTTTACATAAAAGCTGTTGAGTTTGATCACCCAACTCTTCTTTTTCTTTCATCGTCATTCTTCGAATTGCATGCACAACTGGTCTTGAATTCGGGACTAACTCGATTTTGAAATCAATTTCTCTTCACAGAGGTAAGCTATCAACTTCTTCAAACATATCCGTATAATCTCTAACAATGGGAATATTCTCAATAGAAGTTGGAGAAACTTCAAGAGCAGACCAAAATTCTTTTTATCTGAACTTGAGCCTTCACACGGTATAGAAATAATATTCTCCAGTTTTGTTTTAACCTTAACAATTTTTTCGGCGCATTTAACTTCAACCTCATACTTTGTCAACCAATCCAGCCTAAGTATAATATCGAATTAGGAAAAATTCATGACGATCAAATCAAAAGGAAACCAATAACAAGAATAGGAGACAAGTACTCTACAACATAAACAAAGAACAAGAGAACCTCCTATCGGGTTGTGTACACTAATAGATTCTTCAAGATTTCTCAATTTTAAATTTAACTTTTTAACTGTATTACTCAAGATAAAACTACATGATGCACCAGTATCAAATAATACTTTAACAAGAATATTCTTAATGGTAAGTATACCTTCCAACACGTCCGGTTTACCTTCGCTTGTAGGACGAGTTGGCGTATTCGCCCCATCATAAACTTGAGCCACTTCAGCCTTTTTCAGCAATGGGCAATTCCTGATAACATGCCCTACCTTCCGACAATTGTAGCATTCTCTAGTATCTCGAGGTTTCTGACTAGGGCCGGATTCATTTTGTCTTGGCCTTTTGGGAGCATTGCATTGACTAGTCCAATGTCCATACTGGTCACAGTTGAAGCATTTACCCTTTGGTTTTCGGTCTTCCTGGGGCTTAGCCGTTTCAGCCTTGCTCGCTTCAGGCTACTTATCGGGAAGCTTTCTCTTGCTATTAACTTAGCTTCTTTCTCGATCCACTTGAGAGTTTCTCTTATCGAAACCCTCATATCTACAAGCCATCTCGACAACTTTAGCAAATGGAAGTTCTACATGCCCTGTCACTCTATTGTGGTATCGGCTCTGAAGAACGTCGATGAACCGCTTGTTCTTTCTGATAGGTTCTTGTATTAATTTGGGTCTACAACGAGAGAGTTCATTAAACTTGCTAACATACTCATGAATGGTTCTATCGCCTTGCTGGAGATTAGCAAATTCATCATAAAGCACTCAACTTCCTATAGTGGAATAAACCTCTCCTCAAAAACTTATTTAAACCTCGCCCAAGTCATGTCGACTTCGAGATCACCTACCATTATAGTTTCCCACCAAATTAGGGCCTCATCTTTAAGTAGCCAAGATGATGAAAATCTTTTCATGTGAGCTACCAATTCTAGGCCCGTGAAGATCTGTTCGCAAGACCTCAACCAAGCTTGAGCTTCCATTATGGTTCCAATGCCTGTGAATAGGACTCCTCCCAATGTAACACCCCACATCCGTTAAGGTCACTCACAAAGGGAATGCCTTAACTTCGGTGGAGAGTTATAGGTAAAAGATACAGATAAATTACAAGACATACAAAATTTAAAACAGTGGAAAATAGAACTTTACTTTATTGATCAAATAGTTTGTACAACAATTATTTTCCAATACCAGAATAACTGTCTTACAAATAAAGAAGCATAAAATAACATTTATACTCCCCAATGTAGCGTGAGCCAGCCATAGCAATGGAAAAGAGAATCCAAGCAAAACATCGACTAATCTTTAGTTTGGAAAGAAAACTGGGCTAAGTAGTAATATTCCCTCCTTGCGAACCTTGGGGGGAACAGAAGGCAAGAAAGCGGAAAAAAAAGAGTTAGACATAAAGTCTGGTAAGTTCAGTAACTTTCAGCATGTGAACAGGTAAAAAGCGACATGGCATGAATTAACTGAACACAACACTAGACCATAATGACGAGAATCATAAGGTTAGCACAAGATATGATAAGGTAAGATAAACTGGATGCACTTCTATACTTTCTCGGCTTTGCCACTACCTTGTTATTCTAATTTCTATATCCCTGCACCACCTAACTAGTAATCTGTATAAACTGATAAGAACAGATACGTGATCCCAATCCCCACAATTGTGGTTGTTTCAGGTGTACATGTATTATTTATTACCTAGGTCTAACCTAGGGTTTTCTATCGAATGCATTCTAGATCCAACCAGGGTTTTCGCTGCCCAGGGTTACTGGGGTTTATCCTACCTATTGAACGTTTCTCAGATTTTAGGGTTTACGCGACCTAGGTCCAACTAGGGAATATGCTACCTATCGAACGATGCCCCCTAGTCTAGGACACACTACCTAGAGCGGTATATGTTCCTAGACTTTTCCCACGTATGTGTCGCGAATCGTTATTGCTGACTAGATGCACATGTCCTCTGTATGTGCGACCCGAGTCTCGTGGCAGGGAAAATCAAGAAACACGGAACTCGGTCGGGATCTTTCAGATATTTGCCGATGCAGATGCTAAGGTCTGTTTTTCCAGTGGCTATGGTCCCACCTGACCCCTCCCTCAACTAATTAAAGGAACACCTTGAAAAAAATGAGAACTATACGCATGCCCCCTATGCCCCACTAACCTGTGGCCATCCGCAACCATAACTAGATAGCAAGTATATGGTCTTTTGGAGTTCTCCGCCTTTCCGCTTCACATATCTCGATTGACTCAAGATGATAGATAGACGACGAGTTGCTATCACAGGGCTACTGGTCTCGCCGAATCACGCTGGTCCATCCTAGTCTTTAGGTTGCCTTATATTGCAACCAAGGCATACCCTTAGTTCTTCTAATGCAGACCTTAACCTCTGTGAGCCCAGGCGGATCATCTGCAACCCCACAGAGGGTTACCAAGAGTACCCTCACGTCCCCTCGAAGCCGCGTGCTTCGTACCCCAGTTCGTTGGAGCCTTCTTTAAGATCAGATGGACGTTCGCCCCTTCTCGTATTCTACCAAGGTTTACTACTTAGTTCCCTTAACTAAGGTTTACTACTTAGTTTCCTGAACTGTCGTTTTCTTAACTAAGGTTTACAACTTAGTCCTCTTAACTAAGGTTTACTACTTAGTTCTTTTTTCTCGTCAAGTTGGATTGGTTAAGTGTCATTAGTCAATTCAAGTTAACTTAACCCATTCATCTGGTTAAGTGTTATCAGTAGTTCATGTTGACTTAACCATACCATAAATCAAGTTATATTGGTTAAGTATTTCTTATTACTTAACCCCACCCCTTCATCTTGTATTGGTTAAGTGTCCCTTTAACTTAACCATGCCCATCTGTTTAGCTAACACGTTATAACGGTTAAGTGTTCTCTTAGTTAACATAACCCTAACATCTGTTTAATTCACATGCCCTAATGGTTAAGTATTGTCCCTTCATGTTTTAACTTAACCTTGTTCATTTGGCACACTATGATGGCTAAGTGTTCTAAGTGTACTTTGTAATGACCCGCATATTTCAGCGGTATAATAATTAATTTATTTAACTATTTAATTAGTGAATTAAAGGATTTAATGGTCGTGGAATTAAATATTGGTGAATATTTAATTTAAATAATAAATTAAATAATATTTTTAATTCAGAAATAATCAAAATTTGTGGAATTCACAATATTGTGTGAACTGGACAATTCAAGGTATATAATTCAGTTTAGAGTTGAATTATAATAACAAATATATTTAAATAACGGCAGTTTGAACGTATAATTATATTATAATTAAAATCGAGCTCGAAATGGCGCTGCAGTTCACTATTTGGCGATTTGAACTTCAACAGAATGTACAGGGACCGTTTCAAGTCGGATTTCTGTGAAACAAGAAACGTGTGGAGCTGGTGGAGTATATTTTTCTAATGGAAGAGAAAAATCTGGATTCCGTCATGTAGATTTTGATTTACGTCCAAATCAAATTTTAGAAAAAGTCGCTGTGAAATTCCTTTATAATTCGTAACGCTTTATATACGTTATAAAAGGATTTTCAATGTAAATTGAATATCGATTCAATCTGGACTCGAAATAGCGAGTATATAATTATCCTGGAGCTGTATGATATTCCTCGGTGAATATATACGAGAATATAAATTTATTTATATTTAATTTAATTTTATTCAAATATATTTATATATTTAAATGGGTCATTCAGAGCTTTAAAAATAGCCACTTTTGCAAACGAAGTCGGAATTCGATGAAACTAATTTTGTTGGATCCGCAATGTCAAATTATTGTTAGATGTCAAGTTTCGTGATTTTTAGAGTCACTGTGTGGCCGTACGGATTTTTAGAGTGAAAAATAGTCAGTATTTCGATGGTTAAAAATACGCTGTGTGAGCATACGAAGTCGGAATTCGACGAAACCAGTTTCGTTGGGACCGTAACGTCGAACTGTAGCTGCATGACCATTTCCGTGATTTTTGAATATCGTATGTGATCATACGAATTTTTATAAGATAAATATAAACAACAATTGGTTATTTAGGGATAAAATAATCGAAAATAAAATATCTAAAAATTCCTATAAATAACCCAACTAAAAAGCTAAACCTAAATTCATTCTGTTGAAGTCAAACAAAGGCGCCTCCATCGGTTTCTCACTGTAAGAAATTCGATCCCCAATAAATTATACACAAAAATCAAAACAAATTCTTTAAATCATGCTAAGTGTATTTCTGAATTCCTGTCCACCTGCTTTTCACATTCGTACATGTTCTGAAGGGTTCGAAGTCATTTTGGTTTGTTGCGTTTCGAACAACAAATGTTAGGGTTGGCATTCTTGGGTAATTGGAGTATTTAGTTTCGAATCGAGTATGATACTTGGACTTGTGAAGCAATTCTGAGCATCCCGTGAGCTTTTCGTTCGAGTTGGCGTCGGAAGTTGTTGTTGTCTGTACTGATTTGGTGGGTTCGGTTCTGGTAACGCGATGGACGAGAAGGGTGCGAGCTCCTTGCATTGGTGATGGGGTGGAAGGGCTTGGAAGGGGGAGTGGTTCCGTGGGTTTAGTTGAGGTATCGTGGAAAGTAGAAGGAGTTAGTGGAGGCAGACATCGGTTGTGAGGTACAGGAAGAGCCGCGACTGATTTTGGGGAATATGAGGTTTGGGCTTGGGTTTTATGAAGAGTGATGGGCCAGAGTGATATTAAGGGTGAGGCCCAAATTCAAAGTAATTGGGAATTTAGTTTTTATTTATTTAATAGTATACGATCTTGTATAATTCATAACAATTGCATACGGTATCGAAATTGGACAAAACAGGATCTGATGGGATCGTATGGACGGGCACTACCCAATGGGACAAACTGGAAGTGGAGTGGAGCTCATCTGAATTTACGATGAATTTAATTGTTTGATTCAAACCAAACAACAATTTATCGTTCTTTAACGATGAACTGCCAAACTGAGTAAATCTCACTAACTCTAAACAGTTTATAATTTCATGTTGTATTTTTAGAACTGTTAGAAATTGTCTGATTTACTGTGTGTTGACTGTTTGATTGAACTGCTAGTCAGTTAGTTGAATTTCTATATTGATTCTATTTAACAGAATATATCATATGGAATTGAAAGTGATGTTATCTATATTGTTTAACATCTGTGGATGCAGGAAACAGATTGGAGGGGTCCAACTGGACTCCTCAATATTTATGATACTGATATGTTCATATATTGTAATATATGAGGTGATATATAATCTGTTTGATTTTGTGTGTTTAAACGATATCGATCATTGGGGTTTGCTATTTTAATATCATAAAAAGACCCTGGGATGTAAAAAGGGATATTTCAATGTATATTGAAATAAAGGAATTTTATAAAATCAACCGATTTTATAAAAGGAAATAATTTGAAAATAAAGCATTTATAAAATCATAGGATATTATAAAGGAGAATATTTATTTAGAAAATAAATGGAATTGTAAAAGGAACATTTATTTAGAAAATAAATAGGATAAAAGGGAAAAGGGGAATTTACGAGATAGGAAAGAGTTAGTCGATTAGGGTTATCAAATAGAGTTTATCAAAAAGAAGTTAATCAAATATAGTTTATTCAAAGAAGTTAATCAGACATAGTTATATAGGATAAGTTACCATTTAGCACGACTGCTAGCGTAATTCGCAGGGCTGCAGATAGCCTACGGCGGTCAGATGTTTCCTGAGGGAATCAGGCGTAACCATTGTGATCGCTGCGATCTAGAGTCAAGCGAATGGAGTTAGATTCAATATTAGTTATTCGAATAGGATTTAAACAAATAGAGTTATTAAATTAGAGATTAAAGAAATAGAGTTAAGAAAAATTAGAAACTGACAAGAGATTAGTAAGTTGAATGGTTTTCTGAGTATCGATCTGATGTTGGTTTCGGCCTTCGGGGTTTATACTTAGGGAATTGTTCCCATACTAGTTTACAGTCAGGGACTGATAGTTGTGGAATGATAGTGATATGTAAATAAACAATGGAAATGTTTTCCTGTGTTAATAACGTATATTTTCTAAACATAGAAAATAAGGAAATGTATATATATATATATATGTTAAATGATGATTGATCGATATAATTTCCATCCGGAAATGATATCGTTGTTTGCACACGTGTTTTTCTTTGATTGTTAACTCATCGACTATCGAAGTTTTCGACTATTTTAACGTTGTTAATATAGAGAGACCGGTTGGATTATTAACCGAAGAACCACTCTGTATTGGCATAAGCATTGCGAATCATATATGCCAAAGATAATTGAAGACGGAGTTATGCAAGGGCTATCCTGTTTACAAAATAGTGCCTTCGGTTTTTCCAGTCCCAGGACGACCTGTATGGGAGAATGTCTGACAGAGTATATCTAATAGATCGCGTAAGTTGATCTCTTCAAACGTATCCACGTTTAGTGGCGGAGGAATTCGTTTCTCTTAGCTGTATACCCGTGGTATTTTTGGGGAAATCAATTTGTGATTTGGCAGGTATGACGATGTGACATTCAAAGTGAATGAAGATGTGGCATGTAAAAGATAAGCGTAGCTTCTAGCCTCACATCCGGTAAATGACAGAAGTCGGGCAGGCAGCATGGCTAAGTTGGTCGCACCGAAGTAGGTTGTATAATCACCTATCTAGAGAATATTCATTTGCTTCTTTAATCTATCAATGCTGTCCCATATATATATACGGGAACGGTTGCTGATCCCAACCGTTGGTGATGTACATTCGATACACTCAAGCGAAATGAGTGGTCGGTCATGTGTGGCTGAGTTGCAAGATGTTCTTGTTGAACTCCAGTGTATCGTTCCTAGAGTACACTGATCGGAAGGTGGTTCCATACCTTGTCATAGTTGGAAATCCATTATCCAATACGTGCTTGCGATTTTGATTGTATACTATATATGTAGAACGTGAGATGAAAGCGTTTCTGCTTGATTGATATATATTTGTACTTAGACATTATTTAAATATCAGAATGATATTTCTTGTCAAAGATGTTGGATTCTCATAAGGGAAAAACCCGTTCCGTATTCACGGCGTGGTCTTATGAGATATCATATATATGTTAAACTGTGTTAAACTATTTTACTCACACCAGTCCCATGACTGACCCGGAGTTTACTTTGTTGTTTTCCCTAAACTCTTGGGTGCCTAAATTTGTACGGGCAGTCAAGTAGTCGGGATTTACAGATATACTTGAAGAGCTGGAGCAGGAGGCTTCTGGATCATATAGCTATAGTTTATTTCCGCTGTGTTGTAAGTGATGTACTCTGATAAGTGCTATTGTATACATAACTGTTATATTTCAAAGTTATGTTATATATTATATGTTATTCGTTCCGCTGTGTGGTTCGTGTTACTCTGATGTTGTGTTCTTCTTCTTCTTCTATTCTAAGTTTCTATCTTATCTATCCTCACCCTCTAATTTCTTTCATTAATTACCAGGATTTTTCGATGTTTTGGTTATCGACATCGAGTTTATGTCGATAACCAAAGTCGCTCAAAATCCGGGTCGTTACAGTTGGTATCAGAGCTTAAGTCAAGAATTACCTTGGCTCTGTGGCGTGACTCGGTAGAGATAGGGTTAGTTATACCCTAGATTGAGTTTGAGTGTATATATACGAGTGAACGTATTTGTATTTGATATAAAAATTTGTTTTATATTGTGGAGATTCATTGGTTGAGTTGTTTATGAGTTCTGGTCAATCAGTTTGATCCACTGTATCGGTAGGAGTTACTAAACACTTGAATACGATGGGTCGTCACGATATGTTTTGAAAAGAGGGTAAATAAAAAATAATTTTACCCAAAGTATATTTTGATATATATTGGATATATTGGTTGTTATTATAATCGAATGAGATTATAAAGTGAAATGGTTATAAATAACCAATCAGAATTCATATAAGTAAAGTATATGAAATAAGATAAAATGGAATCTGAATTTAAATCAGAATTTGAATTTAAAATAAGGAAATTTTAAGTTCTTGGGAGATTTTGAAAATGTTTTTCAAAATGAAAGTGATATAGTATTGAACTCACGTTGATATCTGGAAAATAGATTCTGATGATGAATCACGACATCATCAGTGTTCATTTTTGAGCTGCTAAGTGACGGATTACTACCAAAGAAATTGTTTTTGAATTGCTTTGAGGAAAACAAGTTGTTTAGAAATTCAAAGGTTTTGAATTGGTATTATGATTTCAAATTTGATTTGAAATAAAACAAGGAATTTAAGTTCTAAAAATTAAAATTTAACTTGTGAAGTTAATTCGAATGGGATGGTAAAAGTAAATAATAAACCAGAATTTAACTTGAGATGATAGGTTAAGAAAAACTGGAAGTGATTAGAGAATAATCAGGATTTGGATTTGAAATGATAAGTTGAGAGTTTGGAATTTGAAACTCGAATTTGAAATTGAATTCGGCTTGAATAAGCGAATGGTTGTGTTAAGAATAAATTGGTTGGAGTTGATTGGGATGGCATTTGTATATGCCGAGTTGATAATAGATGGTAGGGATATAATGATATGCCCAACAAAAAGGTACAAGTTTATATTTTATATTAGTTTGGAATTTATGAGCCGAATTGGCAAGCCGCTTGGCTGTTTGATTTTCTTTTGGGTTGAAGAAGGCCCAGAGAGGCGAGTTGGAATTTGAGATATTGACCAGTACAAAGGAGGTGCTGGCGAATTTTTTCGTAAATTTAAGGCGTTAGAAAATTTTCAGAATTTTTGAAAATTTTAGTTAATCGGAATAAATTAATATTTTAGTCAATATTAATTGGTTCAGTTGAAACTGAAGGTAAGGGGTAAACCGATAAATATTTACCCAGTAGATAGGGTCGTCTTCTAGCTTTAGCAATTTCGAGGACGAAATTATTTTAAGTGGGGAAGAATGTAATGACCCGCATTTTTCATCGGTATAATAATTAATTTATTTAACTATTTAATTAGTGAATTAAAGGATTTAATGGTCGTGGAATTAAATAATGGTGAATATTTAATTTAAATAATAAATTAAATAATATTTTTAATTCAGAAATAATCAGAATTTGTGGAATTCACAATATTGTGTGAACTGGACAATTCAAGGTATATAATTCAGTTTAGAGTTGAATTATAATAACAAATATATTTAAATAACGGCAGTTTGAATGTATAATTATATTATAATTAAAATCGAGCTCGAAATGGCGCTGTAGTTCGCTATTTGGCGATTTGAACTTCAACTGAATGTACAGGGACCGTTTCAAGTCGGATTTCTGTGAAACAAGAAACGTGTGGAGCTGGTGGAGTATATTTTTCTAATGGAAGAGAAAAATCTGGATTCCGTCATGTAGATTTTGATTTACGTCCAAATCAAATTTTAGAAAAAGTCGCTGTGAAATTCCTTTATAATTCGTAACGCTTTATATACGTTATAAAAGGATTTTCAATGTAAATCGAATATCGATTCAATCTGGACTCGAAATAGCGAGTATATAATTATCCTGGAGCTGTATGATATTCCTCGGTGAATATATACGAGAATATAAATTTATTTATATTTAATTTTATTTTATTCAAATATATTTATATATTTAAATGGGTCATTCAGAGCTTTAAAAATAGCCACTTTTGCAAACGAAGTCGGAATTCGACGAAACTGATTTTGTTGGATCCGCAATGTCAAATTTTTGTTAGATGTCAAGTTTCGTGATTTTTAGAGTCACTGTGTGGCCGTATGGATTTTTAGAGTGAAAAATAGTCAGTATTTCGATGGTTAAAAATACGTTGTGTGAGCATACGAAGTCGGAATTCGACGAAACCAGTTTCGCTGGGACCGTAACGTCGAACTGTAGCTGCATGTCCATTTCCGTGATTTTTGAATATCGTATGTGATCATACGAATTTTTAGAAGATAAATATAAATAACAATTGGTTATTTAGGGATAAAATAATCAAAAATAAAATAGCTAAAAATTCCTATAAATAACCCAACTAAAAAGATAAACCTAAATTCATTATGTTGAGGTCAAACAAAGGCGCCTCCATCGGTTTCTCACTGTAACAAATTCGATCCCCAATAAATTATACACAAAAATCAAAACAAATTCTTAAATCATGCTAAGTGTATTTCTGAATTCCTGTCCACCTGCTTTTCACATTCGTACATGTTCTGAATGGTTCGAAGTCATTTTGGTTAGTTGCGTTTCGAACAACAAATGTTAGGGTTGGCATTCTTGGGTAATTGGAGTATTTAATTTTGAATCGAGTATGATACTTGGACTTGTGAAGCAATTCTGAGCATCCCGTGAGCTTTTCGTTCGAGTTGGCATTGGAAGTTGTCGATGTCTGTACTGATTTGGTGGGTTCGGTTCTGGTAACGCGATGGACGAGAAGGGTGCGAGCTCGTTGCGTTGGTGATGGGGTGGAAGGGCTTGGAAGGGGGAGTGGTTCCGTGGGTTTAGTTGAGGTATCGTGGAAAGTAGAAGGAGTTGGTGGAGGCAGACATCGGTTGTGAGGTATAGGAAGAGCCGCGACTGATTTTGGGGAAGATGAGGTTTGGGCTTAGGTTTTATGAAGCATGATGGGCCAGAGTGATAGTAAGGGTGAGGCCCAAATTCAAAGTAATTGGGAATTTAGTTTTTATTTATTTAATAGTATACGATCTTGTATAATTCATAACAATTGCATATGGTATCGAAATTGGACAAAACACGATCCGATGGGATCGTATGGACGGGCACTACCCAATGGGACTAACTGGGAGTGGAGCTCATCTGAATTTACGATGAATTTAATTGTTTGATTCAAACCAAACAACAGTTTATCGTTTTTTAACGATGAACTGCCAAAGTGAGTAAATCTCACTAACTCTAAACAGTTTATAATTTCATGTTGTATTTTTAGAACTGCTAGAAATTATCTGATTTGTTGTGTGTTGACTGTTTGATTGAACTGCTAGTCGGTTAGTTGAATTTCTATATTGATTCTGTTTAACAGAATATATCATATGGAATTGATAGTGATGTTATCTATATTGTTTAACATCTGTGGATGCAGGAAACAGGTTGGAGGGGTCCAACTGGACTCCTCAATATTTATGATACTGATCTGTTCATATATTGTAATATATGAGGTGATATATAATCTATTTGATTTTGTGTGTTTAAACGATATCGATCATTGGGGTTTGCTATTTAATATCATAAAAAGACCCTGGGATGTAAAAAGGGATATTTCAATGTATATTGAAATAAAGGAATTTTATAAAATCAACCGATTTTATAAAAGGAAATAATTTGAAAATAAAGCATTTATAAAATCATAGGTTATTATAAAGGAGAATATTTATTTAGAAAATAAATGGAATTGTAAAAGGAACATTTATTTAGAAAATAAATAGGATAAAAGGGGAATTTACGAGATAGGAAAGAGTTAGTCGATTAGGGTTATGAAATAGATTTTATCAAAAAGAAGTTAATCAAATATAGTTTATTCAAAGAAGTTAATCAGACATAGTTATATAGGATAAGTTACCATTTAGCACGACTGCTAGCATAATTCGCAGGGCTGCAGATAGCCTACGGCGGTCGGATGTTTCCTGAGGTAATCAGGCGTAACCATTGTGATCGCTGCGATCTAGAGTCAAGCGAATGGAGTTAAATTCAATATTAGTTATTCGAATAGGATTTAAACAAATAGAGTTATTCAATTATAGATTAAAGAAATAGAGTTAAGCAAAATTAGAAACTGACTAGAGATTAGTAAGTTGAATGGTTTTCTGAGTATCGATCTGATGTTGGTTTCGGCCTTCGGGGTTTATACTTAGGGAATTGTTCTCATACTAGTTTACCGTCAGGGACTGATAGTTGTGAAATGATAGTGATATGTAAATAAACAATGGAAATGTTTTCCAGTGTTAATAACGTATATTTTCTAAACATAGAAAATAAGGAAATGTAAATATATATATATATATATGTTAAATGATGATTGATCGATATAATTTCCAGATATCGTTGTTTGCACACGTGTTTTTCTTTGATAGTTAACTCATCGACTATCGAAGTTTTCGACCATTTTAACGTTGTTAATATGGAGAGACCGGTTGGATTATTATCCGAAGAACCACTCTGTATTGGCATAAGTGTTGCGAATCATATATGCCAAAGATAATTGAAGACGGAGTTATGCAAGGGCTATCCTGTTTACCAAATAGTGCCTTCGGTTTTTCCAGTCCCAGGACGACCTGTATGGGAGAATGTCTGACAGAGTATATCTAATAGATCGCGTAAGTTGATCTCTTCAAACGTATCCACGTTTGGTGGTGGAGGAATTCGTTTCTCTTAGCTGTATACCCGTGGTATTTTTGGGGAAATCAATTTGTGATTTGGCAGGTATGACGATGTGACATTCAAAGTGAATGAAGATGTGGCATGTAAAAGATAAGCGTAGCTTCTAGCCTCACATACGGTAAATGACAGAAGTCGGGCAGGCAGCATGGCTAAGTCGGTCGCACCGAAGTAGGGTGTATAATCACCTATCTAGAGAATATTCATTTGCTTCTTTAATCTATCAATGCTGTCCCATATATATATATACGGGAACGGTTGCTGATCCTAACCGTTGGTGATGTACATTCGATACCCTCAAGCGAAATGAGTGGTCGGTCATGTGTGGCTGAGTTGCAAGATGTTCTTGTTGAACTCCAGTGTATCGTTCCTAGAGTACACTGATCGGAAGGTGGTTCCATACCTTGTCATAGTTGGAAATCCATTATCCAAACGTGCTTGCGATTTTGATTGTATACTATATATGTAGAACGTGAGATGAAAGCGTTTCTGCTAGATTGATATATATTTGTACTTAGACATTATTAAAATATCAGAATGATATTGCTTGTCAAAGATGTTGGATTCTCATAAGGGAAAAACCCGTTCCGTATTCACGGCGTGGTCTTATGAGATATCATATATATGTTAAACTGTGTTAAACTATTTTACTCACACCAGTCCCATGACTGACCCGGAGTTTACTTTGTTGTTTTCCCTAAACTCTTGGGTGCCTAAATTTGTACGGGCAGTCAAGTAGTCGGGATTTACATATATACTTGAAGAGCTGGAGCAGGAGGCTTCTGGATCATATAGCTATAGTTTATTTCCGCTGTGTTGTAAGTGATGTACTCTGATAAGTGCTATTGTATACATAACTGTTATATTTCAAAGTTATGTTATATATTATATGTTATTCGTTCCGCTGTGTGGTTCGTGTTACTCTGATGTTGTGTTCTTCTTCTTCTTCTATTCTAAGTTTCTATCTTATCTATCCTCACCTTCTAATTTCTTTCATTAATTACCAGGATTTTTCGATGTTTTGGTTATCGACATCGAGTTTATGTCGATAACCAAAGTCGCTCAAAATCCGGGTCGTTACAGTTGGTATCAGAGCTTAAGTTAAGAATTACCTTGGCTCTGTGGCGTGACTTGGTAGAGATAGGGTTAGTAATACCCTAGATTGAGTTTGACTGTATATATACGACTGAACGTATTTGTATTTGATATAAAATTTTGTTTTATATTGTGGAGATTCATTGGTAGAGTTGTTTATGAGTTCTGGTCGATCAGTTTGATCCACTGTATCGGTAGGAGTTACTAAACACTTGAATACGATGGGTCGTCGCGATATGTTTTGAAAAGAGGGTAAATAAAAAATAATTTTACCCAAATTATATTTTGATATATATTGGATATATTGGTTGTTATTATAATCGAATGAGATTATAAAGTGAAATGGTTAAAAATAACCAATCAGAATTCATATAAGTAAAGTATATGAAATAAGATAAAATGGAATCTGAATTTAAATCAGAATTTGAATTTAAAATAAGGAAATTTTAAGTTCCTGGGAGATTTTGAAAATGTTTTTCAAAATGAAAGTGATATATTATTGAACTCACGTTGATATCTGGAAAATAGATTATGATGATGAATCACGACATCATCAGTGTTCATTTTTGAGCTGCTAAGTGATGGATTACTACCAAAGAAATTGTTTTTGAATTGTTTTGGAGGAAAACAAGTTGTTTAGAAATTCAAAGGTTTTGAATTGGTATTATTATTTCAAATTTGATTTTAAATAAAACCAGGAATTTAAGTTCTAAAAATTAAAATTTAACTTGTGAAGTTAATTCGAATGGGATGGTAAAAGTAAATAATAAACCAGAATTTAACTTGAGATGATAGGTTAAGAAAAACTGGAAGTGATTAGAGAATAATCAGGATTTGGATTTGAAATGATAAGTTGAGAGTTTGGAATTTGAAACTCGAATTTGAAATTGAATTCGGCATGAATAAGAGAATGGTTGTGTTAAGAATTAATTGGTTGGAGTTGATTGGGATGGCATTTGTATATGCTGAGTTGATAACAGATGGTAGGGATATAATGATATGCCCAACAAAAAGGTACAAGTTTATATTTTATATGAGTTTGGAATTTATGAGCCGAATTGGCAAGCCGCTTGGCTGTTTGATTTTCTTTTGGGTTGAAGAAGGCCCAGAGAGGCGAGTTGGAATTTGAGATATTGACCAGTACAAAGGAGGTGCTGGCGAAATTTTTCGAAAATTTAAGGCGTTAGAAAATTTTCAGAATTTTTGAAAATTTTAGTTAATCGGAATAAATTAATATTTTAGTCGATATTAATTGGTTCAGTTGAAACTGAAGGTAAGGGGTAAACCGATAAATATTTACCCAGTAGATAGGGTCGTCTTCTAGCTTTAGCAATTTCGAGGACGAAATTATTTTAAGTGGGGAAGAATGCAATGACCCGCATTTTTCAGCGGTATAATAATTAATTTATTTAACTATTTAATTAGTGAATTAAAGGATTTAATGGTCGTGGAATTTAATAATGGTGAATATTTAATTTAAATAATAAATTAAATAATATTTTTAATTCAGAAATAATCAGAATTTGTGGAATTCACAATATTGTGTGAACTGGACAATTCAAGGTATATAATTCAGTTTAAAGTTGAATTATAATAACAAATATATTTAAATAATGGCAGTTTGAACGTATAATTATATTATAATTAAAATCGAGCTCGAAATGGCGCTGCAGTTCGCTATTTGGCGATTTGAACTTCAACTGAATGTACAGGGACCGTTTCAAGTCGGATTTCTGTGAAACAAGAAACGTGTGGAGCTGGTGGAGTATATTTTTCTAATGGAAGAGAAAAATCTGGATTCCTTCATGTAGATTTTGATTTACGTTCAAATCAAATTTTAGAAAAAGTCGCTGTGAAATTCCTTTATAATTCGTAACGCTTTATATACGTTATAAAAGGATTTTCAATGTAAATTGAATATCGATTCAATCTGGACTCGAAAAAGCGAGTATATAATTATCCTGAAGTTGTATGATATTCCTCGGTGAATATATACGAGAATATAAATTTATTTATATTTAATTTAATTTAATTTTATTCAAATATATTTATATATTTAAATGGGTCATTCAGAGCTTTAAAAATAGCCACTTTTGCAAACGAAGTCGGAATTCGACGAAACTAATTTTGTTGGATCCGCAATGTCAAATTATTGTTAGGTGTCAAGTTTCGTGATTTTTAGAGTCACTGTGTGGCCGTACGGATTTTTAGAGTGAAAAATAGTCAGTATTTCGATGGTTAAAAATACGCTGTGTGAGCATACGAAGTCGGAATTCGACGAAACCAGTTTCGTTGGGACCGTAATGTCGAACTGTAGCTGCATGTCCATTTCCGTGATTTTTGAATATCGTATGTGATCATACGAATTTTTAGAAGATAAATATAAACAACAATTGGTTATTTAGGGATAAAATAATCGAAAATAAAATATCTAAAAATTCCTATAAATAAACCCAACTAAAAAGCTAAACCTAAATTCATTCTGTTGAAGTCAAACAAAGGCGCCTCCATCGGTTTCTCACTGTAAGAAATTCGATCTCCAATAAATTATACACAAAAATCAAAACAAATTCTTAAATCATGCTAAGTGTATTTCTGAATTCCTGTCCACCTGCTTTTCACATTCGTACATGTTCTGAAGGGTTCGAAGTCATTTTGGTTTGTTGCGTTTCGAACAACAAATGTTAGGGTTGGCATTCTTGGGTAATTGGAGTATTTAATTTCGAATCGAGTATGATACTTGGACTTGTGAAGCAATTCTGTGCATCCCGTGAGCTTTTCGTTCGAGTTGGCGTCGGAAGTTGTCGATGTCTGTACTGATTTGGTGGGTTCGGTTCTGGTAACGCGATGGACGAGAAGGGTGCGAGCTCCTTGCGTTGGTGATGGGGTGGAAGGGCTTGGAAGGGGGAGTGGTTCTGTGGGTTTAGTTGAGGTATCGTGGAAAGTAGAAAGAGTTGGTGGAGGCAGACATCGGTTGTGAGGTATAGGAAGAGCCGCGGCTGATTTTGGGGAAGATGAGGTTTGGGCTTGGGTTTTATGAAGCGTGATGGGCCAGAGTGATATTAAGGGTGAGGCCCAAATTCAAAGTAATTGGGAATTTAGTTTTTATTTATTTAATAGTATGTGATCTTGTATAATTCATAACAATTGCATACGGTATCGAAATTGGACAAAACAGGATCCGATGGGATCGTATGGCCGGGCACTACCCAACGGGACTAACTGGGAGTAGAGTGGAGCTCATCTGAATTTACGATGAATTAAATTGTTTGATTCAAACCAAACAACAGTTTATCGTTCTTTAACGATGAACTGCCAAACTGAATAAATCTCACTAACTCTAAACAGTTTATAATTTCATGTTGTATTTTTAGAACTGTTAGAAATTGTCTGATTTACTGTGTGTTGACTGTTTGATTGAATTGCTAGTCAGTTAGTTGAATTTCTATATTGATTCTGTTTAATAGAATATATCATATGGAATTGAAAGTGATGTTATCTATATTGTTTAACATCTGTGGATGCAGGAAACAGGTTGGAGGGGTCCAACTGGACTCCTCAATATTTATGATACTGATATGTTCATATTTTGTAATATATGAGGTGATATATAATCTGTTTGATTTTGTGTGTTTAAACGATATCGATCATTGGGGTTTTCTATTTTAATATCATAAAAAGACCCTGGGATGTAAAAAGGGATATTTCAATGTATATTGAAATAAAGGAATTTTATAAAATCAACCGATTTTATAAAAGGAAATAATTTGAAAATAAAGCATTTATAAAATCATAGGATATTATAAAGGAGAATATTTATTTAGAAAATAAATGGAATTGTAAAAGGAACATTTATTTAGAAAATAAATAGGATAAAAGGGAAAAGGGGAATTTACGAGATAGGAAAGAGTTAGTCGATTAGGGTTATCAAATAGAGTTTATCAAAAAGAAGTTAATCAAATATAGATTATTCAAAGAAGTTAATCAGACATAGTTATATAGGATAAGTTACCATTTAGCACGACTGCTAGCGTAATTCGTAAGGCTGCAGATAGCCTACGGCGGTCGGATGTTTCCTGAGGGAATCAGGCGTAACCATTGTGATCGCTGCGATCTAGAGTCAAGCGAATGGAGTTAAATTCAATATTAGTTATTCGAATAGGATTTAAACAAATAGAGTTATTCAATTAGAGATTAAAGAAATAGAGTTAAGCAAAATTAGAAACTGACTAGAGATTAGTAAGTTGAATGGTTTTCTGAGTATCGATCTGATGTTGGTTTCGGCCTTCGCGGTTTATACTTAGGGAATTGTTCTCATACTAGTTTACAGTCAGGGACTGATAGTTATGAAATGATGGTGATATGTAAATAAACAATGGAAATGTTTTCCAGTGTTAATAACGTATATTTTCTAAACATAGAAAATAAGGAAATGTATATATATATGTTAAATGATGATTGATCGATATAATTTCCATCCGGAAATGATATCGTTGTTTGCACACATGTTTTTCTTTGATAGTTAACTCATCGACTATCGAAGTTTTCGACCATTTTAACGTTGTTAATATGGAGAGACCGGTTGGATTATTATCTGAAGAACCACTCTGTATTGGCATAAGCGTTGCGAATCATATATGCCAAAGATAGTTGAAGACGGAGTTATGCAAGGGCTATCCTGTTTACAGAATAGTGCCTTCGGTTTTTCCAGTCCCAAGACGACCTGTATGGGAGAATGTCTGACAGAGTATATCTAATAGGCCGCGTAAGTTGATCTCTTCAAATGTATCCACGTTTGGTGGCGGAGGAATTCATTTCTCTTAGCTGTATACCCGTGGTATTTTTAGGGAAATCAATTTGTGATTTGGCAGGTATGACGATGTGACATTCAAAGTGAATGAAGAAGTGGCATTTAAAAGATAAGTGTAGCTTCTAGCCTCACATCCGGTAAATGACAGAAGTCGGGCAGGCAGCATGGCTAAGTCGGTCGCACCGAAGTAGGGTGTATAATCACCTATCTAGAGAATATTTATTTGCTTCTTTAATCTATCAATGCTATCCCATATATATATATATATATATATGGGAACGGTTGTTGATCCTAACCGTTGGTGATGTACATTCGATACACTCAAGCGAAATGAGTGGTCGGTCATGTGTGGCTGAGTTGTAAGATGTTCTTGTTGAACTCCAGTGTATCGTTCCTAGAGTACACTGATCGGAAGGTGGTTCCATACCTTGTCATAGTTGGAAATCCATTATCCAATACGTGCTTGCGATTTTGATTGTATACTATATATGTAGAACGTGAGATGAAAGTGTTTCTGCTAGATTGATATATATTTGTACTTAGACATTATTAAAATATCAGAATGATATTGCTTGTCAAAGATGTTGGATTCTCATAAGGGAAAAACCTGTTCCGTATTCACGGTGTGGTCTTATGAGATATCATATATATGTTAAACTGTGTTAAACTATTTTACTCACACCAGTCCCATGACTGACCCGGAGTTTACTTTGTTGTTTTCCCTAAACTCTTGGGTGCCTAAATTTGTACGGGCAGTCAAGTAGTCGGGATTTACAGATATACTTGAAGAGCTGGAGCAGGAGGCTTCTGGATCATATAGCTATAGTTTATTTCCGCTGTTTTGTAAGTGCTGTACTCTGATAAGTGCTATTGTATACATAACTGTTATATTTCAAAGTTATGTTATATATTATATGTTATTCGTTCCGCTGTGAGGTTCGTGTTACTCTGATGTTGTGTTCTTCTTCTTCTTCTATTCTAAGTTTCTAACTTATCTATCCTCACCCTCTAATTTCTTTCATTAATTACCAGGATTTTTCGATGTTTTGGTTATCGACATCGAGTTTATGTCGATAACCAAAGTCGCTCAAAATCCGGGTCGTTACATACTTAACCCCATCTTCTGGTTTGGTTAACATGTTAGATCGGTTAAGTGTCCTAAATGTTCTTAACCCCACCTCCTAGTCTAGTTAACAGGTTACGATGGTTAAGTGTTCTAGTTTTGCATAACCCTACCACCGTGTCCAGCTAACATGTTATAACGGTTAAATATTTACTTAACCTTACCCACTTGTCTAGTTAACATGTTAAGTTGGTTAAGTGTTCCTATGGACTTAACACTCCCATTCTAGCTTAACTGTTTCTTAGCTTTAAGTTATTCATTTAAAGCACCAACCACTCACATTAGATAGATATTGTTGCGGTCACTGGATGTGCCGGCCGGTTCCGGGCAGATTTACACCGCAACTCAGTCTAACCTCAGGTCATTTTGGGCTCAATGCTCTAACCACCCACATTAGATAGGTATTGTTATGGTTGCTGGATTTGCCGGGCGGTTCCGGGTAGTCTTATACCGTAACTCAATCTAACCTCGAGTTAGGCATATTCGTCTTTCCTAGATTTACATATTCATCTTTTTTTTGTCTATATGTAAATTGCTAACGACTCTTTTAAATTTTTTTGGCCTATATCATATTCATTTGTCATGCCCACTAACATACCTATATTCTAGGCCCAAATCTTGATTTACCTATCGTTTAACCCAACTTGCAGTTTATGCCAAATTAGATCAATTCATGTCAAAACTAGATTTAATATTCTAGTTTACAGTTTATATCCAAACTTGGCTTACATGCCAATTACATACTTTGCGGCCAATTAACAATTTACCATTCTATGCCCAAGTCTAATATGCATGTAATTTTTTTACTATTATAGCCAAGTCAGAAAATATTTGTTATGCCAAATCATCTTAATTAAGCTACGCCCAAATTCCCCTGCCGTAGTCGTACGTATAACATGATTTCACAAGTTTCTAGGTACCCATGAAATGAAACTAACAAAAGGAACAGGGGATAAGCACGAGAATTGACATAAGAGAATAGGCATGAAAAAGCGAACTAAAATACACAAATACAAAGATAATGGATCCAGTGGGTTTGGTGTACATAATAGAGAACCGTAATAAAATAAGCAAATTACACCCTAAGTATGAGATCCAACAAAATCAAGGGAGACATAGGTGATTTGATCCAACATAATGCCAGTTCGGTATACAATCATGATTTGTAACTATAATGTTATGGGCATAAGCAAATAACCATAATAGTCATAGGCAATTAACCACAGTAGTCCTAGGCAATTAACCACCAAAATTATCCTAGGCAATTAACCACAATAGTCATAGTCATGGTCTCATAGTTATGACTCTTAGTCATAGGCAATAGTCTTATGTTCATAGTCATAGGCATAGTCTTATGTTCGTAGTCATAGGCATAGTCTTGTGTTCGTAGTCATAGGCAATAGTTTCATGTTCGTAGTCATAGGAAATAGTTTCATTGGCCACAGTTTCATAGTCATAGTCTTAGGCAAAAAGTCCCATAATCATAGTCATTAACAAATTACCACAATAAGTTCTAGGCCATAATCGAGGATCAGATCCATAGGCATACACAAGCACCGATTCAAACGAAAGGATTAGGCATATTCTCATATCCATTTAATTACATGTCACAAATAGATCTAGGCGTTCAAATCTAAAAAGTAACCGACTTACATTGATCGGTTTTTGAAAACGATAATAAGATAACGTTGAGGTGATTTGCTATGATTCGCGCGACGTTGCTCGAAGCCGTTGAATTAGCCTTTGCTTCCCTTCTTGAAGCTTTAACTTTATTTGAATCTCCAATATGCAATTCCTAGTCGTAGTCTTCAAGAATAGTCTTCATGTTTTATTTTAATTTATTTATTTCAATTATTCCACAGGCAGCATAAGGAGAAAATAAAATGGTGTAAAAAGAATGGGGGTAGGGGGCTGTTTATATAGGATTAGGCGAACGAATCTAGACAGAAAACACGTCTAGATACATTGCAATGCATCAGGTTAAAAAACTGGAATTCGACACCAGGTCGACCTGGTCCTTGGGAGGTCGACACTATGGTCGACCCCCAGGTCGACCTGGTCCTGGGCGGGAAATTTCCCGCCCAGCCTGTTCTGGGTCTTGAATTCGAATCTGAATTCGAATTTCGAGCTGTTTTTCTGTTATGAAAATCCTTGAAACTTCGGAGGTTCATATCTCCCTATACGGACTCCGTTTCTCGAAAACTCGGACTCGTTCCCAAGCAGAATTTTGAGACGAATGCAATGGTGCAACCCGTTTCCCATGATTCTTATTTTAAAATTTAATTATACTTTAATTTGTGGAAGTTAATGTTATAGAATTACGGGGTGTTACACCCATGTTCTTATATTTCTTGGCAACTGCATCAAGAACAAACGGTTGTTGTAATACGGGCTCATTATTAGCCACTGATCCACCCTCATCGAGACCAGGCTGATTATTAACAGCGGGGATATTGCATCTTCCTTGGCCTCTGCCTCTTCTGCCTCTGCCTCGTCCACTCATTTCCTTTCAGTTCTGTGGATAGCAAGGAAAGAGTCAGGCCAACAGAAAAGATTGCTTAAGGAATAAGAGAAGCATATGGATATATGCATAAATAATGATGTAATGATCAAGTTATATGCTATTCTGATGTACTCATTCTGGAATATTACTAATCATATCTCTAATGTGTTACTCGTCCTAGAATACTACTAATTCTATCTCTGACAAGTTATTTAATATGTTATCTTCCGGAACTAAGGTTAACCAAAGCTCCGATACCATGGCTGACACGCACCAAACCCCCAATCCACAGTGGCACGGTCGGTCATTGGAAAATAATACATTAATTACATCAGCAGATTACATAATATAGCATAATACATAAAATTGGAGGATAATTTGCATCATAACATAACAGCGGAATCATAATCTCATCAGAGTTACACAGATACAGGATCCTACTTAGTACATAGTAAGTTTCACCAAATAGATCGTAAGTCTACATCGGAATCATATATAAACATGCATAAGATAGTGCTTAAGAGTTCAATGTAAACGAAAAGTCAAGTCTTCATCTTCAGCCAAAAAAGCACCCAATGTTATGGCGCATATACAAAAGAAAGCCAATCACCCATTCACTTAGCTGGTCGTGTAAAAATATGGGCACCCGAGAAAACAAACTACGAGTTAGTCACGGGACTAGTATGAGAAATTCTACAATTACTTAACTTATTTAAAGTATAAAGAAAATCACAAGACCACGCCGTATGTCACGGAACGGGTTTACTCCATTAGATTGCCAGTGCATAAAATAAAATAAATCAAGTAAACAACGCAATGCCTTTAGAAAAATGAAGCCATTATAAGACTCATGTCCCATCACACAATGCAAACACAAACCAGGGGATATTGTTTTACCATATAATGGCCAAACATGCTTGATATGCTTGAAAGCAAATCATTTTGATATTACTATAGGTGCATAGTGTATAAAACAACTTTGAATGTAAATGTATCAATCATAGACGACATAGTACCCCATCCTACTATGTCGCCATATAGGTTTATAATTAAAACCATACGATGTCGTATTGGAAATTGGATTTCCATCTATGAGTCGAGGTAAGGGATCTTCCTCACCGGTTTCGAGACACTCTAACAAATGCCTCAGGATTACACACATATGGACAACCCTTGGTTAGCAGCAAGGTCGGTCCTCTCTTATTTTTTAGGATTGGTTATTCCTGAACAATACGTTTCCCGGTCCTATAGGACCTATCTCTTAGCTTTTTAGTCGGCTCGATATCCAGGGCGCCTCACAATCCATCATCCACATAAGCAAAAATGTTTGGGCTCCGTACCATGACACCACTCTTAGCTAGAAAGAAACGCATGCACTCTATGCCGTTCTCATCCCGTTTTTGATTCATACCAAGGTGTGAGGCTCGCGAATTAATGCTACACAAAAAGCTATGCTACTTAAAGCTGTGCATTGATCATCACCTACAAGGCTCTTCTTTTCAACAAAAGCCTTGATCATTTGCATCTTAGCATGCCACATTATCAATTCATTCCGTTGATTTCTGCAAATATATAACCTCTAAGCTCGTACGTCTTAGATAAGGGTGTTAAGCAAGAGAATAAATTCTCCACCACCAAACAGATATATATTTAGCAGAGATCAACGAATATAGCACACAATACAATGTCAGACATAATCCATTTACAAGTTCGTTCTAGATCTGAATGAACCGGAGGCACCTTATTCCTCATCCCATATGTCCAATACAGGAGAGAAGCCCTCGCATATCCGAATAATCAACAAGTACGTCCGGATAACTACCACTATAACCCCTTCAAGGCAGCAACTCTAATCAAGGGCGTCAATAGCAATCCATTCGATGTGAAGATTATCGGTCTTGCACCGCCTTTAATATCTTTGACTTCAGTCGTCGTATCAATTATTTGAAATGAGATTTAACTTGGTCTTTTCAAATAATTCTCGCATAAAATTTCAAATCAAATTCTTTCCCTTAGTTAAATCATTTGCCTTCACCATTCGTTACCGTATGTAAAAAGGTGAAACGACCCGAAATCCCCTTATGGGAAAGCCCGGATTGCTTTGAGAACAAGGCTCATCAGAACACAAACAACAAAATATTTCATTGCTATTACGACAATTATGTCAGAGTACAGGAATATATCAGAGTTTGAATAATTTACAGTAGAAAAATATCAGAGATTTAATTACATAAAAGCGGAAAATATATACATAAATATAATGTACAGCGGAAATCATCTACAACCACAATTGAAAGAGATATATGGATAAAGAGCTTTCCAAATATAGCTCATGCTGTAATCTAGGATCCTATAAGAGAAGTATCTGCGAAAACCAAAACTACTAGTCGCCCATGTGGAAATATTGGCACCCAGAGTTTAGGTATAAACAATAAACTCCGAGTCAGTCATGGGACTGGTGTGAGAACTAAAACAGTTATTAGCTTTTTATTTTAAAGTTAGGTAAATCACAAGACCACGCCGTATAACACGGAACATGTTTATCCCCCATGAACTCTAGTGCATAAAAATAAACAGCGCAATTCTAAAGAGAAAAATGAAGCTATTATAAGACTCAGGTCCCATCACACAATGAACGCAGTCGAGGATAGAGTTTTACCTTATAATAGCCTAATATGTTTGATACGAGAAATTTCATCTTTTATTATTACTATAAGTGAAGAAATCAACTTCAAATATAAATGTATCAATCATAGCGGTGTAGGTACCATTATATTACGTCGCCATATAGGTTTACAACTAAAACCGTAAAATCGCGTATTGGAAATTAGGTTTCCATCTATGAACCGAGACAAGGGATCGTCCTCACCGATTTTGAGACTTTCTAGCAAATGCCTCAGGATCCCCTGCAGTGAACCCCTTGGATATTCATGGCCGATCATCCGTCGATGACTGGCAATACCATAAACTATATGTTAGCCAGTTCTGTTGAACCTCCAAAATGGGTCAGTATGTCGACCACTCTAGAGCCACTAGGGATTCAAATCATAGCCGAGCCTTTCAATCGGCCCGAATTCCGAGGTACCTCGCTTTCCATCAAACAATATCCAACATCCACATAAGTAAACAGTCCGGGCTCTATACCATGACGTTTCTCGTAGCTAGAACTAACATATGTCAATTTCCATGCAGTCACTATACCATTTTTGGTTCATACTGGGGTGTGAAGCTCGCGAATTAAAGCTACACAAAGCTATGCTAATTAAAGCTGTGCTTTGATCATCAACCACAAAGCCTTGCTATTCAACAAAAGCTTTGATCCATGCAACTCAACACGCCACGCTGTCAATCCATACAGTACCACTGATTTCCACCAATATATAACCTCTAACCTTGTACGTCTCAGAGAAGGGTGTTAAGAAAGTGAATAAATTCTCCACCACCAAACAGGTTTATATTTAGCAGAGATCAACGAATACAGTATAAGGAATACAATGTCACACACACACTATCCATTTACAAGTCCGTTCTAGGTCTGAATGAAACCCGAGGTACCCTATTGCTCGTCCCATATGTCCATTACAGGAGAGAGGCCACCGCATATCTGGTCGATCTCCGAGTACATCTTGACGATCACGACTTATTACCTTGTCTTTGGTGTACAACCCAATCAAGACATCAGTAATCATCCAAACGATGTGAAGTTCTCCGGTCTTCAACCACCGTCTTCATATCGTCGAGACTTAGTCGCCGTATCAGTTATTCAAAATGGGTTAAACCCATCTTTCTGAATAACTCGCGTACCTTATAATCATGTGCAATAAAAGCACATCATGCACCTCATTCCAATTCAGAATATTATTTTATTCAAATATTCACATCTTTAGGGAAAGGTTCCTATTAATTTTATCAAAGATAAATTCATTTAAATTTTCTATTTAATCTTCCTTTGGATATCAATTTCAAAAGATTTCATTTTATCTTTTAACAATTATAAACCAAATTAAGGTTTATAAAACTAGTCGGAATCATCGCCTTACCGAAGTAATCATTTATTTTATCTTTCCAATCCTAACTTGTTTATCCCATGGAGCAAAACTAGTAGTACTCCGTATCTAACACCCACTGTGTTATCGGTAAAATTAATTACCATTTCACATTCAAATCTAATTAAAGATTTAACTATCGCCTGGAGTAAAACTAGGGGTAAGCCCTTCTCGATCATTTCATGAATTCGATAAATTTAATTATCTCATTCTCATTCCGATCTAATTAAAGATTCATTAAAACTCTCATTTAGGTTTAATCTCAAAAATTATTACTTAATGGTTATTCAAATTTAAGAAATTAATCTTATCTTTTATTGGGTTAAAAAACTAATGTCATTTAAAACACAGTTCACAATAAACCCAAATCAGCTTCCATCAACTATGGAATCTTCACGGAAAACAGATCAATATATAATCGATATAAATTTCCGTATGCAATCAATACTATATATGGAATAACGGCAAAGCCTTTTAAATTCCATATATAGTAACGGTCTTCCTTCATAGAAGCTCATCTCGATTATTACCGAATCGAATTCCATCAATTCCAATTTAATATATTAAATTAGAAAACTTTACTTTGGAATTTTCCATCAAATCTTAATAAAAAGATTTATAAATTGCAAATCATATCCTCATTATTAATTGGGTTAAAGAACAAATGTTATTTAAAATACCGTTCACGATAAACCCAAAATCCAATTTCCATTCAATTCCAATTAAATTAATTAATTGGTAAACTTCACTAATCTTAATTAAAAGATTTATTCTTTTCTCAACTAGATTTAAGAACAGTTTTATTAAAGACACCATTGACAAGCCCAAAATCCAATTTGATATTGAATACAAGGCTCTAAATAGAAATTATATCGGCTTATATTCAATATCAAATTTTGAAAATAATAAATATCTTATTAGGAATAAC
Organism: Allium sativum; assembly: GCA_030737875.1. NCBI lineage: Eukaryota > Viridiplantae > Streptophyta > Magnoliopsida > Asparagales > Amaryllidaceae > Allium > Allium sativum. The sequence continues at coordinate 218,943,917 of CM060911.1, forward strand.
AATATATATCTTCCAAATTCCTCAACAATATCCGAATAATTACGGAATCCAATATCGAAACATTCTCAAGATTATTTCCATTTAAATCCATTCCAATTCATTCATTGAAAAATTCTGTTTATTTCAAAACCATTTACAGATCCAATTTATTTATCTAAAAACACTGGATTTTTATACTAGTTAATAACTAGTTCATTTCGATAAAAATATCATTTATATTTTCAAAACTTGGAATTTTTCATCCAAAATCTTTTCGGATCATTTATTGTGATTTTACACAATTTTTCCATATTTTTAATAATTTTATTAAGGCCCTTACAGTTGGTTTCCAATAACGACCACCGAACTGCATCCATAGTGACATTTTCTGAAACTGATTTGGACATATCTAAAATTCGACTGTTTAAATATAAATCTCTTATATTTGTTGCAAATCTCTTTTCGATACGAAGCCAACTGTTTCGGTTTTAGGAGAATCCGACGGTCAGATCTCCCGTTGCATCCAGTTGAAGTTTATGGTCGAAAATTCGCGAATGGTCGTTGCGCATCGCGTTCTATTCAAGCCATTAAATATATATAATATATATCGTCGATTTTCTTTTAAAAACATATTTTATAAATCGTTTTTAAATTTGTTTTAAAAAAGATTTCAACTTCGTTTTCAACTTTAAATAAAAATTGAATATTCCATATCATTAGAATTTTAAAATGAAAATATTTTCAAAATATCTGATTTTGAAATTCATTCCCTTTCTATATTCATTATAAAATGAATAAAATCGATCGATATACCCCTTCGGGTAAAAATGGCGTTTAACTACTTAATTCGGCTTCACATTTCAATATATTCGTGTCCATCCAAAATCGGTCATCAAAATCACATTTTATTCTTCACTAAATATTATTTTAAAATATTTGTTATTTCTGAATCGGAACGCGACTCAATCAATTGCCATATAATTTCAGTTATATGGATTTCATATATGCGTGTATTTAACAATAATGATAAATAATCATTAACCATTCAAACATCATCCAAGGTGCAATTTACAACTGTATAAGTGTTAAAATAAATAAATAACGCTCATCATAGCCTGTCAACGTATCGATTGACATACAACTCAATATTGGGATTAATGTATGTCAAATATCATCCCAATACCTATGTGGGGTTTTCAAACAACAAATACTAATTATTATTTGTGCATTTGGGCAATGTGTTAAAATTATCGTCCCAATCAATTTCACTTAAATAGGTGTTCATAAACAAGTCGTCCGACTTGTAAATGAATATTTATTCCAATTTTACTATTTTAAATTATAAATGGATATTTATAATTTAATTTCAATTACCATAATAATATTAACATTATTTTTAATATGTTAAACATTCCAACATCACAAACAAAACACAATACAGTTAATCAAATCGTCCATGGTCTGTGGACGAGGAAAGTGAGCTAACAGACACCGTGTACAATTTATAATGATTAAACTGATAAAAATCTACATTGGAAATTCTATATATTTTTATACATTAATACCATAACATGATAAAATAATTTTGAATGAGAAGGAGTTCTCACTTTTGTTTCCACTCCTTCAGTCTTTATTTCTGATTTTATTTCTATTCGGGTTTAAATTTGCCTCCAATTCTAATTGGCTCCGTTTCTGTCCCAGTCAGTTCCATTGCATAGTATTTTTCATTACGATTCCAATGCAATTAGAATCGTTCAATTCTGATCACCAGATAAAAAGATATAAATATTTAAAGATTAACACCCATTTCTTAAATTAATTAATTTTAACTAATATTATTAAGGATTAGTTAACATAGAATTAAAATTAATAGGCTGCCTAATTTCCTCATCTTCCAGTATCACCCCGTAACCACCCCTCGACCAAGAACTGCACAGCCGCTCGCTTCCCTAGGGGGTCGGCGTCCAATCAGATAGCGCCACCGCCTTCGCCTAAGCGAGAGCCACCATCGCCCCTGAACACAGCCAACTCACGCATGAACTTCACCCCAAAATTCCTTTTGAACGGCAGACCTTTCAGCCTGAAATTTGGCTACCACAGTCCCTTGATTTCGATCAAAACCGTACACATTCGAAGAGCGTAAAGAGCCCTATAATTTTCCTTTGTGCAATTTATATTTTCATTGAGTGCAGAGTGAGAACGGAGAGGAAGAAGGTTGAAGATGAGGGCCGTCGGTTTTCTTTCTGGCGGCTAGGGTTTAAATGAGAAGGAGAATAAGGGTTTTAATTCACATCTATATGTATATATATTTATTTTAATATTATTTTATTCGTTAATTAGTTGTTTATTTCTCCGAACTCCAAACGGGACCCAACGACTGTCACCCCCAGCTTAATACCCTCATTCCGAACATAATGGAATATGTTTTGTAAGCTAATTCGACTGTTTCTATCAATTTTCATCAAAATTAAAATATAAATCAATATATATTGAATTTAAACATATATTTTAATTTACTAGGACCACATACTGACTCCAAAAATTACTGAAAAATAAATCTAGCTAAGTTTTGACGATACAATCCTAACAGAACTAATTTCATCGAATTTGGAGACCATTTGAAAAATGGCCTTTTTAACTGTCTTATTAAATTCAAACTGAATTGAAATAACATGTTTAAATTTATCACGCTCACATATTAATTTCAAAAATAATGAAATTTGAAACCTAACAATAATTTGACATTCCGGATCTAACAAAAGTGGTTTCGTCGAAATTGGAGGTCATTTGCAAAATGGCTATTTTTAAGGGCTATATATTATATTAAATATATATAAGTTCCATGGTGACCATTCTAAATTTTAAACTGGACATAACTTACAACTTATAAAGTGGAATCTCAGTTTCTCACATTAATCAGAAAGATATAATTAATTAGATTCTAACGTTTCTTGTTCCATCAAATTCTGACTTATATTGAATTATGTATATTCAATGGAAGTTTAAAATCGAATTTTCAAACTACCATGCCATTTCAAACTCCTTTTATAATTGAAATAAATTTATACATTTTAACTTTAATTAAAATAAATTTTTAGTTGTTATCATTTTAAATAAATCATTTTAAATAATCAAAATTCATTAAAATAGCTAAAATAAAAAATTTAAATTTGTTTAGAAATTTCGGGTTGTTACAATCTCCCCCACTTAAAATCTTTTCGTCGTCGAAAAGGAACGGAGTTGAAAGTTGCTTAACTAACCAACTCAACTTTCATTCTAGCTTTCATTCTTTAACTTTTCAGTTTCTAAGAATTTACTAATTTCTCAAAAATTTGGCTAACACCCTAAATTTTTGAATTTTTTTGCCATAACCTCCTTTGTACACCCCTATCGGTAAAACCACAACTTGCCTCACGGGACCCTCATCAATCAAAAAGAAAAATCCAAGCGGCTTGCGAATCGGCTCATAAAACCATCAAACCCCAATAAATACAGTAAATATGTACCTATTTGTCGGGCATACAATTTTATTCCTCTTCTTATCTTCCCTGCTATGACCTGTTCATACATATATATGTACATGTATGCAATTCCAATCAATTTTCAATCCAATTCAATATTTGATTCGATTTTGCTAAATTTACCTATCATTTATTATTTTATTAGTTTGATCATTCCAATATTTTAATTAGTCAAACTAATAATCAAACATCACAACCAGTAATCAATTAGTCGATTAACTTTTCAAACATATAACTTCTATATATTTAAAATCATATTTCAATATCGAATCACAACATAAACCCTAACTAAGTTTTGATTCTCACACCATTCAAATGGAAATATATAGATATCCCACTTTCGAAACTCGAACATAAGCTCAGATGATGTAACTACAATCATCAGAATCATCTACGGGCGACTAGAGTGTGATTCTATATCTACCCTGTATATTTGAGACTTCATATACACGTGGATCAGACGTATATACGAAATCCCTTTATGCCCGATAGTCCAAAATCAATTTAAAATAAAATACTTAAATACGTATAATATGATATACTTTTCAAAATTAAATTCATTTTTTATAAATAATAATCTTCAAACACATTCTAAGGTATTACTAGCCGTATCTCTAACGAGTTATTCCTATAGAATATTACTAATCCTATCTCTGATGAATTCTTATTTTCAGTACTAATGTGTCTCATCCTCGAGCTTTGTAAACCAAAGCTCCGATACCAAAATGAAACAACCCGAAATCCCACTTACGGGAAAGCCCGTATTGCTTTGAGAACAAGGCTCATCGGAACACAAACAAAAGAACATTTCATTGTTATTACAACAATTACATAAGAGTACAAGAGTATATCAGAGTTCAAAAAATTTACAACAGAAAAATATCAGAGATTTAATTACATAAAAGCAGAAAATATATACATAAATATAATGAACAACGGAAATCATCTACAACCACAACTAAAAGAGATATATGGATACAAAGTTTTCTGAATATAGCTCCAGCTGTAATCCAGGATCCTGTAAACTAAAAATCTGCAAAACCAAAACTACTAGCTGCCCGTGTGGAAATATGGGCACCCAGAGTTTAGGTAGAAACAATAAACTCCGAGTCAATCATGGGACTGGTGTGAGAACTAAAATAGTTATTAGCTTTTTATTTTAATGTTAGGTAAATCACAGGACCACGCCGTATAACACGGAACTGGTTTATCCCCCATGAATAATAGAAAATAAACAGCGCAATGCTAAAGAGAAAAATGAAGCTATTATAAGACTCGGGTCCCATCACATAATGAACGAAGTCGAGGATAAAGTTTTACCTTATAATAGTCAAACATGCTTGATACGCGAAATTTCATCTTTTATTATTACTATAAGTGAAGAAACCAATTTCAAATATAAATGTATCAATCATAGGCAGCGTAAGTACCATTATATTATGTCGCCATATAGGTTTACAACTAAAACCATAAAATCGCGTATTGGAAATTGGGTTTCCATCTATGAACCGAGGTAAGGGACCGTCCTCACCGATTTCGAGACATTCTAGCAAATGCCTCAGGATCCCCTGCAGTGAACCCCTTGGATCTTCATGGCTGGTCATCCGTCGATGATTGGCAATACGATAAACTATATGTTAGCCAGTTCTATCGATGCTCCAAAATGGGTCAGCACGTCGACCACTCTAGAGCCACTAGGGACTCAAAACATATCCGAGCCTTTTAATCGGCCTAAATTCCGAGGTACCTCGCTTTCCATTAAGTAATCTGCAACATCCACATAAATAAACAGCCTGGGATCCATACCATGACGTGACCCGTAGCTAGAACTATCATATGTCCATTTCCATGGAGTCACTATCCCGTTTTTGGTTCATACTGGGGTGTGAAGCTCGCGAATTAATGCTACGCAAAGCTATGCTAATTATAGTTGTGCTTTGATCATCAACCACAAAGCCTTGCTTTTCAACAAAAGCTTTGATCCATGCAACTCAGCATGCCACACTGTCAGTCCATACAGTACCACTGATTTCCACCAATATATAACCTCTAAGCTCATACCTCTTAGAGAAGGGTGTTAAGCATGAGAATAAATTCTCCGCCACTAAACAGATACATATTGAGAAGAGATCAACAAATATAGTATAAGTGAATATAATGTCAGACACACTATCTATTTACAAGTCCGTTCTGGGACTGAACGAAAACGGAGGCACCTTATTCCTCGTCCCATATGTCCAATATAGGAGAGAGGCCCTCGCATATCCGGTCGATCTCCAAGTACGTCTGGATGATCACCACTTATTACCTTGTCTTGGGTGTATATCCCAATCAAGACATCAGCAATCATCCAAATGATGTGAAGATCTCCGGTCTTCAACCACCGTCTTCATATCATCGACACTTAGCCTCCTTATCAGTTATTCAGAATGGGTTAAACTTGGTCTTTCCAAAAAACCCGCATATCTTATAATCAAGTGCTATAAAAACACATCATGCGCCTCATTCCTGTTCAGAATGTTATTTTATTCAAATATTCACATCTTTAGGGAACGGTTCCCATTAATTTTATCAAAGATAAATTCCTTTAAATTTTCTCTTTAATCTTCTTTTGGATATCAATTTCATAATATTTCATTTTATCTTTTAACAATTCTAAACCAAATTAAGGTTTATAAAACTAGTCAGAATCATCGCTTTACCGAAGTAATCATTTATTTCATCTTTCCAATACCAACCTATTCATCCCATGGAGCAAAACTGGTAGTACTCCATATCTAACATCCACTCTGTTTTCGGTAAAATTAATTACCATTTCACGTTCAAATCTAATTAAAGATTTAACTATTGCCTAGAATAAAACTGGTGGTACCCCATCCTCGATCATTTCATGAATTCGATAAATTTAATTATCTTATTCCGATCTAATTAAAGATTCATTAAAACTCTTGTTTAGTTTTAATCTCAAAAATCATTACTTAATGATTATTCAAATTTAAGAAATTAATCTTATCTTTAACTGGGTTAAAGAACTAATGTCATTTAAAACACAGTTTGTAACGTCCCACATATTTATGGCCAATTATTTAATTTATTTTATTATTTAAAATAATGATTTGAATTTAAATATTTGGATTTAACCATTTTATTTTGAATATGTTATTTAATAATATAATAATATTTTATTTTCAAAATATTTGGAAAATATTGAATTTGCAGTATAATGTGAATTGGCAATTTAAAATGGTCGAGTTTTAAAAATTTAATTATTGTGTAATTTTCAATTTCGTTACAACCAGAATTTATGTAAATTTGTACGAACCGCGTACGTCCAGCGTTGTACCCCTAAATACCGGTTGTCACATTCATAAAATATCGTAGGTCATTCATAGAAAATCTTTCGTCCCATCAAAATTTAAAACAAATCTCACCTATATCAAGTTAGATCTCTGTGTGTTTCATTACGTTGGGAAGGAACCATGTGCTGCTCCTTTTCAAAGCCTCAGCACATGCAAATTGTATTTCGCTTCATATCAGCAACGATGTGCCGAAAGAAAAGGACAAGAAAAAAATCTGAACCCTATCTGTACATGCAAAGCCTCGGTTATAAAACTCCAGCGCATGACAAATCCTAAAGCACAAACCTTCGCAATTCTCGTTTGGTCTATAGCCAAACCATTCAGCTGATATTGACAAGAGGAAAAAAAGTATCTCTGAGCTACTCCTATTCATCTAAATACGGCTGCAGATCTATAACATAGTTTTTTGACTGTGCATACCTAGGCAAATTTGGGCTAATAAAATAAAAGATGAAATGAAAAGAAACTTCTGAAACAAATTGCAGTGAAACAAATGGCAGGAAACATATGGACGAAAAATAATATATATACACAAAATCCAACGACCCATGTGACTCTGTTCCTTCGCACCCAAGCTTCAACCTCTATAAAACCATCTGCATTTTTCATTTGAGATTTGCACGGTTAAGCAAAACAAAACCGCATTCATCTAGCTTTTTTTTAGAAATTCAAACCAATTAAAACAAAAAGAGTTTTGAACAAAATGTAAATCTAGGGCTTCATCCAAGTTAAGAGCTTCAAGAAGTGAGGAGCGATGAGTTTCCAGGGTCCTTGAGTTCAACCACCATAACCCAGGGTTCGGAGCATCAACGACCAAGGCAGAACTAGCTAGATCCAATAGTGGTGCATCGTTCAGAAAACAAAAGCATTCACAAAACCTCTCTTCACAAATGAAATATAACCCTTAAACTCTGAGCCTTCTTTCGCAAATACACTGAACCTCTTCATCCATTTTAGCCGAGCTGACAACGTAAAGACTCGAGTGGGGTCCAGGCGAAGGTCATGGGTGGGATGGCAGTCACGACAACGGCGAAGTGGAGGAGTCGGCGTGCGTTATCTGGTGGAGTCAGCTATGGTTCAGTGGGAGTCGGAGCGGTGGCACGGCACTGGAGAGATGTGGCGTGGGTCATCAGAACAGGGTGTGTTGAAAGGGGTGGCAAGCTGTTCTGGCGCAAGGAAGCATGGAAGGTAGAGTTTCTGGTAGGGCGTGGTGGTCTTGGACGTCGGAACAGTGGCATGAAACGGGGTTGAGGCGGATCCGATAACGTGGTCAGGCGAATGTCAGGTTGAGACTAGGCGGCGCTGGGAGCTGATGGATCCGTGTCTCTTTCGAAGTAAGGTGAAGGGTAGAAACGGGTCCAGGAAGAAGAAGTATCAGATATTTTTTTATTTCGATCCAGAAAACCGCGTGGGATTTAGTGGATCGAATCACGTAATAAGCTATTTAAACGGTAATATAGTTTAGTAATAGCTAATTAAGTTTATTTATAAATTAATACTTATCCTGATTAAATAATAGTGTGAAATTTTTTAAACTAAAATAGGTAATGCACGACGGAGGTCTTCAGCGAGGACAAGGTACCGGGTTTCAAAGGATTGGGAGAAGGAATTGGACCGGTTAATTAACACTAATTAAAGGTCATTAATTAATATTTGTTACTAGTGAATAATAAGTTATTTAAAAACGAATAAAATTCTGCAGCAATAATATCTATTGCACTCGTTATTAGAATTTGATGAACAAGGGATCTTGGAATCGCGATGAAAATTATTACGGTGTTGAGCTGAGTCGGAAGGGTTTGAAAGCAATTTGGACTTTCGGTTAATTTTAAACACCTGTTTAAAATTAAACAAGATAGCGCTAAAATCATCAATCAAAATAAAGGTGAGTTAATTCTCACACTTTTCTGGTCTGCTATGATGTGATAAATCCATATAAAAATATAAATTGGTTGATTAGCTGGTTTGGTTGCTAATGGTTGATTTAATGGTTGCTGTTAATTATATTATCGTCATTAATTTATTTATTTAAATTATATATTATCGTGAAATGTTATAACAGTCTGTGATGCAGGGAAGAACAGGTTGGAGGGATCCGATCGGATTCCTCAAAATATTTTATATGTTGTTTATTTTTGTATGTTTTACACATGAACGGTTTGAACCCCAAACGACACTGAAACCTGTTTGTACAGTGAAGGTTGAATGGATATTAACCGTGATGTGATTTTAATCAATCGACAGTATTGATTAAGTGGTTGGCAGTGAGGGCCTAAAATGTACTGTTTTAGAACGTCGTTCTACCGTCAAGTGAAGTGACGTAGTTTAAAGTTATAAATTTATTTCATAACTAAATTAAAGTCTTCAAGTTCATTTAAACGAGAAGAAGGTTATAAATATATTTACACTTTTATAATCATGTTTTAATAGAAATTATTAGATATTTTATAATAAGAATTTTAGTGTCGTTAACGAGATTTGTAAACTGCAGTCAGAACCTAACCTATGTGTTAGTGAAATTGGATAATTGTTTTTATAAACCAATTAAGTGATGTTTTAAAAAAAATTAAGATTTGAGTTTAAAATGTTTAAAAGACGGTAAAGTTGATAGAGGAAGTTAAATTAGTTTACTTAACTTAAGGAAGCGCGTTAAGAGTGAAACACGATTTCCAAAAGGAAGAGTGATATTAGAACCATGTTTTGAATGGTAGATATGGTTGGAAAGTTTACTCGTTGAAGTAAGGAGAATCTACGTGTAAAATGGGTTTTCAAATCAAAGGAAATGGTTTTTAAAACCTTAATAAGTGGGAGTGGAAATGGAATAACAGGTGGTTTAGTGGTAAACTACTATTATTTTAAGATAAGAGCGTCGTCGGTCAAGGTCTGAGAGGTAATTAAAATACCCCAACTTGAACAGCTTCGTTATTATCGAGAGACAGTATTAGTTTGGAATTTGGTAAGAATGTGGTTATCGAGTTATTTGTGTTTAAGAAATATTTATCGTTTATTTAAATTACCTTTTAAAAAGAATTGAATATGCTAGTTCAGTTAATCGAAACGATAACTACTTTTAATTGATAACAACTAAAGTGATGTTTGATAATTAGAATTTCTTTTATTTAAAATGAAATAAAGGGTCAAAGAAATTATTTGGAGTTTAATTCAAATTATATAACCAAAGTTGCAAAGAGAATTTTTACCAAGACAATGAGTTTAAAACCAATGAGTTGGATTAAGTGAAATGTTTTAATTAAATAAAAGAAGGATTTTTGGTAAGTAAAACATGATGTTGTTTAAACAGAATTACAATAGTATTTCAATGAAAAAGGAGATGGAAGGAGGTTTAAAACCCATGGTGATATTTTCGAATATAAGAAGTTACGAAAGAGTTTTGAGAATATAAACGATGTATCAAGACAAAAAGAGTAATCCAAGATGTTTTATAGAAAAGAGTAATGTTCCCTGTCAAAGGAAATAAAAGGGTGACTTTTGGTGAAATCATTATTCCAAGAAAATGTGGATTAATACTTTCAAGATAATGAACCAACTGAGTTGTGTCGATATAGAATTGATGAAATCGATAATAGGAATTGATGTCATAGTTTCAAATGAAAGATGTCATTTTAAAAGACCTGAGCTGCCAACGTACTGAACAACATCGTTATGATTTGATAGTTAAAACACCGACTATCAAACGAATTAGTCTTGAACCTTTTTGGCGTGTTGTTTCGAAGAGACCGGGATGGGAACTAGACCTTAAACCACTTCGAATCAACTGTGCGAACGCGACTAACTTGAAAAGGATAGAGACGGAAAAATTGAAGACCGCAGATATTAATGAAACGGAAGGGTTGCTTATAATCTCTGGTTTAGCGGCCAGAGACATACTGTGACTCTGTCGTGGTTAAAATCTACGGATTTGCAAGGACTACTTGCTACTGATCTATAGGTTGATTCCTAGGATGTGGTAGGAGAGTGCCTACGGTTCATCCTGTTCCTGGATTACTTGTATGGACGAATGTCTGACAGAGTATTTTCAAAGGGATCGCGTACGTTGTTTTCTTCAAACGTACCAAGTTGATGGCATAGAAGGGAAACTTCTTTAGCCTAACAACAGGAGTATTTTTGTGGAACTCAATTAGTGATGTCTGGAGGATCTGACAATGTGGCATTCAAAGTGAATGGAGATATACTGTACTAAAGGATAAGCATAACCTCTAGCCTCATCAACCGGGAAATGGCACAAAATCGGGTGGGCAACATGGCTATGTGGGTCGCACCCATTAGGGTATATCATTACCTGATCTGGAGAAATCAAATGCCTTTGGTTGTCCCTTTTATTTTAATTGTATGCATGCTATCAGTGCGGTTGGCTGGCCCCCAACCGTGGTGATGATATATTCGGTACTCTCAAGAGAAATGAGGGACCGGTCATGTGTGAGCCGGGTTGCAAGACGTTCTTATTGAACCCCAATGTATTCATCTCCAGACGTACATTGTCAGAAGGTGGTCCCATACCTTGCCATAGTTGGAAATCCATTCTCCAATAAGAGCCTACGATTTTGTTTGTATACTATTATGTAGAGCGTGAGATGCAAGCGTTCTACTAGATTGATATTTATTTGTGGTTTGATAGACATTATTATAATATCAGAAAAGATATTGATTTCAAACCTGGTTTGGGTTATAGTAAGGTAAAAACCATCCGTGTTTATGTGTGGATTGGTCTTACTATTATCCTTTGATTTCGAAAAGGATTTTTCAAAGTTAAACAAGTTGTTTGTCCTATGAGTTTATCACTGAAAGTATTCCAGACTGACCTGGGTGAATTTTGCTTTGCTTCAAATGTGCTCGGGTCAGACCGAGTATATTTACAGGTTAGGTTTTCGCTGGAGTTCAGGAGCTAGAAGCAGGAGGCTTCACCATTAGATATATAAAGTGTATCTCCGCTGTGATAGATATATGTTGTACTCTGATGATTGGAATGTATATACAGTTTCTTCTATAAAAAGATTTGATATATCATATTTTATTCGTTCCGCTGTGAGATTCTGATGTGTTCTTCTTTATCTTCTATTCTAATATTTCTTTCTTTCTTTTATCATCCTCTAAATTCTTTCTAATAACAATCCAGTGTTTTTGATACTTGAATAGTCGACATGGTGATTTTATGTCGATTTTCGGGGTCGAAAATCCCTGGGTCGTTACAGTGGTATCAGAGCTATTTGTTTAGTGATAACCTTGGCTCTGTGGCGTGACTCAATAGAGATGGGGTTAGTTATACCCTAGATTGAGTTGAGTGTGTATAGGAGAGCGCGTATTTGTAATTTGATATAAATTATTTTTAAATTATTTTTGGCCCAATATATTTTATAAAGAAGTAAAGATAATAATTTTCTATAATTATTACAATATGGGCAATTAGAATTTACCGGTGTTGACTGGAGTGGATTGGTTACGAGGTTGGATTAAACCAACCCGAGAACATTTCATATTTGAAATGTGAAAATATGAAACCTTAACTTAAGTTTAGCTAAAATGAATTATATATGATATGTGGATTGCTTGAATATATCCCTGGAATGATTGAACTTGGTTGAAAACCAATTTGGATAAATAAATTAATCCAAGATGACTTAATCAGAATGGGTTACTAAGACTTGGTTATAAATTAATACATGAGAACTGGATAAAGCGGTATGATTATTTCAAACTGTTCGATATGAATGATATGGATGCTTAAACCTTATTGATCTTGTCTTGAAAGCTAATGAATTTCATTGGAGTTGAGAACAAGTGCAGAAAAGCTATTTCAATTTTGAAAATATGTTCGAAAGTATTCAAGAATAACTTGAATCCAGTTTGGCCTGCTAATTAAGCTAGCACAAGTATAATTTATCGTTTATCGAATAATAGCGCTCGCAAAAAGGTACGCCTACCCAAAATATAAAATTTTGTGTTTTGTTTGGATTTTGGATTTTTCCGACCATGTTGGTCGATGTATATTTATCTCTTGAACCTGCAATTTTGGAAATATCCTCCGTACAGGGGAGACTCTGCCAAAAATTTTCCAAAATTTAAGGTGTTAGAATATTTTTGAATTTTTTGGAAAATTTTGTTATTTGAAATTAATTGGTTTTAAAACTAGTTAAGTTTGGTTTTTTTGAAATAAAACCGAATTATTATTAAATATATTCTTGTAAAGTTAACGTGTTGCAGCATTTCTTCTACCTTAGCAATTTCGAGGACGAAATTATTTTAAGGGGGAAGGATTGTAACATCTCACATTTTTATGGCCAATTATTTAATTTATTTTATTATTTAAAATAATGATTTGAATTTAAATATTTGGATTTAACCATTTTATTTTGAATATGTTATTTAATAATATAATAATATTTTATTTTCAAAATATTTGGAAAATATTGAATTTGCAGTATAATGTGAATTGGAAATTTAAAATGGTCGAGTTTTAAAAATTTAATTATTGTGTAATTTTCAATTTCGTTACAACCAGAATTTATGTAAATTTGTACGAACCGCGTACATCCAGCGTTGTACCCCTAAATACCGGCTGTCACATTCATAAAATATCGTAGGTCATTCATAGAAAATCTTTCGTCCCATCAAAATTTAAAACAAATCTCACCTATATCAAGTAGGATCTCTGTGTGTTTCATTACGTTGGGAAGGAACCATGTGCTGCTCCTTTTCAAAGCCTCAGCACATGCAAATTATATTTCTCTTCATATCAGCAACCATGTGCCGAAAGAAAAGGGCAAGAAAAAAATCTGAACCCTATCTGTACACGCAAAGCCTCGGTTATAAAACTCCAGCGCATGACAAATCCTAAAGCACAAACCTTCGCAATTCTCGTTTGGTCTATAGCCAAACCATTCAGCTGATATTGACAAGAGGAAAAAAAGTATCTCTGAGCTACTCCTATTCATCTAAATACAGCTGCAGATCTATAACATAGATTTTTGACTGTGCATACCTAGGCAAATTTGGGCTAATAAAATAAAAGATGAAATGAAAAGAAACTTCTGAAAAAATTGCAGTGAAACAAATGGCAGGAAACATATGGACGAAAAATAATATATATACACAAAATCCAACGACCCATGTGGCTCTGTTCCTTCGCACCCAAGCTTCAACCTCTATAAAACCATCTGCATTTTTCATTAGAGATTTGCACGGTTAAGCAAAACAAAACCGCATTCATCTAACTTTTTTTTAGAAATTCAAACCAATTAAAACAAAAAGAGTTTTGAACAAAATGTAAATCTAGGGCTTCATCCAAGTTAAGGGCTTCAAGAAGTGAGGAGCGACGAGTTTCCAGGGTCCTTGAGTTCAACCACCATAACCCAGGGTTCGGAGCATCAACGACCAAGGCAGAACTAGCTAGATCCAATAGTGGCACATCGTTCAGAAAACAAAAGCATTCACAAAACCTCTCTTCACAAATGAAATATAACCCTTAAACTCTGAGCCTTCTTTCGCAAATACACTGAGCCTCTTCATCCATTTTAGCTGAGCTGACAACGTAAAGACTCGAGTGGAGTCCAGGCGAAGCTCACGAGTGGGATGGCGGTCACGACAACGACGGAGTGGAGGAGTCGGCGTGCGTTATCTGGTGGAGTCAGCTATGGTTCAGTGGGAGTCGGAGCGGTGGCGCGGCACTGGAGAGATGTGGCATGGGTCATCAGAATAGGGTGCGTTGAAAGGGGTGGCAAGCTGTTCTAGCGCAAGGAAGCATGGAAGGTGTAGATTCTGGTAGGGTGTGGTGGTCTTGGATGTCGGAACAGTGGCATGAAACGGGGTTGAGGCAGATCCGATAACGTGGTCAGGCGAATGTCAGGTTGAGACTAGGCAGCGCTGGGAGCTGATGGATCCGTGTCTCTTTCGAAGTAAGGTGAAGGGTAGAAACGGGTCCAGGAAGAAGAAGTATCAGATGTTTTTTTATTTCGATCCAGAGAACCGCGTGGGATTTAGTGGATCCAATCACGTAATAAGCTATTTAAACGGTAATATAGTTTAATAATAGCTAATTAAGTTTATTTATAAATTAATACTTATCCTGATTAAATAATAGTGTGAAATTTTTTAAACTAAAATAGGTAACGCACGACGGAGGTCTTCAGCGAGGACAAGATACCGGGTTTCAAAGGATTGGGAGAAAGAATTGGACCGGTTAATTAACACTAATTAAAGGTCATTAATTAATATTTGTTACTAGTGAATAATAAGTTATTTAAAAACGAATAAAATTCTGCAGCAATAATATCTATTGCACTCGTTATTAGAACTTGATGAACAAGGGATCTTGGAATCGCGATGAAAATTATTACTGTGCTGAGCTGAGTCGGAAGGGTTTGAAAGCAATTTGGACTTTCGGTTAATTTTAAACACCTATTTAAAATTAAACAAGATAGCGCTGAAATCATCAATCAAAATAAAGGTGAGTTAATTCTCATACTTTTCTGATCTGCTATGATGTGATAAATCCATATAAAAATATAAATTGGTTGATTAGCTGGTTCGGTTGCTAATGGTTGATTTAATGGTTGCTGTTAATTATATTATCATCATTAATTTATTTATTTAAATTATATATTATCGTGAAATGTTATAACAGTTTGTGATGCAGGGAAGAACAGGTTGGAGGGATCCGACCGGATTCCTCAAAATATTTTATATGTTGTTTATTTTTGTATGTTTTACACATGAACTGTTTGAACCCCAAATGACACTGAAACCTGTTTGGAGAGTGAAGGTTGAATGGATATTAACCGTGATGTGATTTTAATCAATCGACAGTATTGACTAAGTGGTTGGCAGTGAGGGCCTAAAATGTACTGTTTTAGAACGTCGTTCTGCCGTCAGGCGAAGTGACGTAGTTTAAAGTTATAAATTTATTTTATAACTAAATTAAAGTCTTCAAGTTCATTTAAACGAGAAGAAGGTTATAAATATATTTACACTTTTATAATCATGTTTTAATAGAAGTTATTATATATTTTATAATAAGAATTTTAGTGTCGTTAACGAGATTTGTAAACTGCAGTCAGAAACTAACCTATGTGTTAGTGAAATTGGATAATTGTTTTTATAAACCAATTAAGTGATGTTTTAAAAAAGTTAAGATTTGAGTTTAAAATGTTTAAAAGACGGTAAAGTTGATAGAGTAAGTTAAATTAGTTTACTTAACTTAAGGAAGCGCGTTAAGAGTGAAACACGATTTCCAAAAGGAAGAGTGATATTAGAACCATGTTTTGAATGGTAGATATGGTTGGAAAGTTTACTCGTTGAAGTAAGGAGAATCTACGTGTAAAATGGGTTTTCAAATCAAAGGAAATGGTTTTTAAAACCTTAATAAGTGGGAGTGGAAATGGAATAACAGATGGTTTAGTGGTAAACTACTATTATCTTAAGATAAAAGCGTCGTCGGTCAAGGTCTGAGAGGTAATTAAAATACCCCAACTTGAACGGCTTCGTTATTATCGAGAGATAGTATTAGTTTGGAATTTGGTAAGAATGTGGTTATCGAGTTATTTGTGTTTAAGAAATATTTATAATTTATTTAAATTACCTTTTAAAAAGAATTGAATATGCTAGTTCAGTTAATCGAAACGATAACTACTTTTAATTGATAACAACTAAAGTGATGTTTGATAATTAGAATTTCTTTTATTTAAAATGAAATAAAGGGTCATAGAAAGTATTTGGAGTTTAATTCAAATTATATAACCAAAGTTGCAAAGAGAATTCTAACCAAGACAATGAGTTTAAAAACAACGAGTTGGATTAAGTGAAATGTTTTAATTAAATAAAAGAAGGATTTTTGGTAAGTAAAACATGATGTTGTTTAAACGGAATTACAATAGTATTTCAATGAAAAAGGAGATGGATGGAGGTTTAAAACCCATGGTGATATTTTCGAATATAAGAAGTTACGAAAGAGTTTTGAGAATATAAACGATGTATCAAGACAAAAAGAGTAATCCAAGATGTTTATAGAAAAGAGTAATGTTCCTTTTCAAAGGAAATAAAAGGGTGACTTTTGGCGAAATCATTATTCCAAGAAAATATGGATTAATACTTTCAAGATAATGAACCAACTGAGTTGTGTCGATATAGAATTGATGAAATCGATAATAGGAATTGATGTCATAGTTTCAAATGAAAGATATCATTTTAAAAGACCTGAGCTGCCAACGTACTGAACAACATCATTATGATTTGATAGTTAAAACACCGACTATCAAACGAATTAGTCTTGAACCTTTTTGGCGTGTTGTTTCGAAGAGACCGGGATGGGAACTAGACACAAAACCACTTCGAATCAACCGTGCGAACGCGACTAACTTGAAAAGGATAGAGACGGAAAAAATTTAGACCGTAGATATTTATGAAACGGAAGGGTTGCTTATAATCTCTGGTTTGGCGGGCAGAGATATACTGTGACTCTGTCGTGGTTAAAATCTGTGGATTTGCAAGGACTACTTGCTACTGATCTATAGGTTGATTCCTAGGATGTGGTAGGAGAGTGCCTACGGTTCATCCTGTTCCTGGATGACTTGTATGGACGAATGTCTGACAGAGTATTTTCAAAGGGATCGCGTACGTTGTTTTCTTCAAACGTACCAAGTTGACGGCATAGAAGGGAAACTTCTTTAGCCTAACAACTGGAGTATTTTTGTGGAAATCAATTAGTGATGTCTGGAGGATCTGACAATGTGGCATTCAAAGTGAATGGAGATATACTGTACTAAAGGATAAGTGTTAGACCGAAATTTGGGCCTAACACCCAAACTCTATGTGAAATCCTCACTAATCACATATTACAGATAAAAAGCAGTATAAATAGGGAACACACGAGATTTTTATAGTGGTTCGGCTCAATCCAAGCCTACGTCCACTTTATAGTTTCTCATATCCTGAGGAATTACAATTACAATGGTGTCTCACAATCCGTGAGATTCAATTATACACAATAACCTTGTGTTGTAATGAAGAAGAGGAGAAAAGAGATTGAATTTATGCACGATAGCCTCGTGTTTGATTGAGTTGAGGAGTGCCCAAAGTCCTTGAATACTTGGTAATGGTGGTCGGGAGGTGTTAGTGCCGGAAAAAGTCCCTTGAAATGACCATGTTATGGTGTATTTATAGGCGTAGAGGAGCCTCTGGGAGTCCTGAATCGGATCGGATCGGAGGGGCACGTGGCTGGCCCTGAGGTGATCTCGGAAGCAGTGGAGAAATGGTCTTCAGATCGTCCTAGGATAGGTGGAGCTCGATCCGGATTAATAGGAAGTAGTTACTCCTTGAGAACAGGTCAAAGTTGAGGTGTAGCAGCAGGTCGAAGCGGTTCGGTTCGGGTCCTCTTCCTTCCGAACCGATCCGGAGCATTCCAACCGAAGGCGAGACGTGTTGCTATACATCTGGTGCAAGGCGGATCGGTTCGGACTTCCGATCCGAACCGATTTGGTGTCTTCGATCCGAAGAGTGGAAGCACTTCAGTGCAGTGTGTAAGGCGGGTCAGTTCGGTTGTCCGATCCGAAACGAGTTGGTGTCTTCAACCCGAAGACTTTGTGCTCTTGTGAGAATTTGGTGTGAAGCGGGTCGGGTCTGCCTTATCCCGATCCGAACCGGAGTCTCCGATCCGAGCCGAAATCTAAGTGTTGAGGGAGGATGATGAGTTGGTGAAGGCAGGATGCCTCATTCCGATTCGAACCGACTTGCCCGATCCGATCCGAGAATTTTTTCAATGCTAAATTCCAGGTCTCCGGTTCTGCACGCGTTCACGGAAACGAGCATAACTTTCAAACCGTAAGTCCGATTGAGCCCAACCAAAGCTCAAACTGAAGCTGATTCAGAGATCTACAAGAGTTATTGAGCTTAGTCCCGTAATCGCTGTTTTCGGGCCCAGAAAAGGTCATCTTGTAGGAGTTTCGGGCCATTCTTTGTTTGTGATGCGATTTCAACCAAATCACTTCATGTCTTCTGACGATATTCCCAATGCTTGAGTGTATTGTTGAGAAGAGATTCCATGTGTGACTGCTTTGACTAAAAAGTGGGTCAACATTTTGCCCCTCAGAACATATCTTGCTGAATGAAGTAAGATGTGTTCTGGATAATCCAAGGCCAGGTCGGGCCTGCCTGCTGCAAGTATAATCCATACTTGCGAAGAAAAGAGAGCAGAAAGGTGTGTCAAATCCTGACAAAACTAATTATACTTTTGAGCATAAACCATGCTTGGGCGCTTGTTTGAGCATAAACCATACTCAAGGGACGATCGAATCATCCTGCCAAAACCTGACGAGGGACCTAACCTTCCGGGTATAAGCCATACCAGGAAGTTCAAACTGAGCATAAGCCATACTCGAGTTTTATTGAGTTCTTTTGCCAAATCCTGACAAAACAATAAGCCGTTCCAGAGTATAATCCATACTTAAGAGTCCTAGTGAGTACAATCCATACCCATGTCGGGATAGAGCTATGCTTGCCAAGACCTGACAAGACAGTCTGTCCCTAAGCATAATCCATGCCTAGGGGTCCGAGATAAGTATAAGCCATACTTTAGTTGAGATTGAGAATCCTGCCACAACTTGACAAGATACTTAAATTGCCAAACATAATCCATGCTCGGAAAGTCCTTCCTTATTCAATCCAAAGTACAAAACCAAAGCAAATCCTGATTGGTTTGTCATCGAGTGCAGAGCCCGATTTGGAGCTAAATTCTAACCCCGAACGTGTGTACTCCGATTTAGCCAATCGGAAAACCTAAAGAAAGCAAAGAGACATATCTTAAATCCTAAGAAATGCTGAAAACGCAGAGCGATCCAATCCAGATCAGTTGATGACGAGCCGATGGGAGCTCGTTCCAGGGTCATTCCCTCTCCGGGGAGCAGGTGGTGGCAGCACAGGTACAGGTGCTGTTGGTTGTTTCACATACTCGGGTAGCTCTCCACGTCTGACCCGTTCCTCAATCAAATCTCGCAAGTGTCTACAGTCATTTGTGTCATGACCGTCCATATCGTGAAATATGCAATATTTCCCAGAATCGCGTTCTCTTTGCGATGGCTCCCTCCTGGGAGGCTTTGGATAGGAGACGTCACCGTTTGTGTTCACGTAGATGTCGGTTAGTGACGAATTGAGTTCTGTGTACTTTTCATATCTGGGTCCTCTCCGGGGCTGAGCGTTGCGGTCATTCTTGACGGCAGCTTTTCCTTTGCCTTTATCAGAATCAGACGGTTCTCCGTCTTTGAGCATGTTAACATCGAGAATTTTCTTTTTGGACGTTGCGTCTTCTTCACGCAAAAACCTATCCGATTCAAGATAGAATTCACTGAGATTCCTTGGAGGGTCTCGGTACAAGGATTTCTTGAATTCCGAGTTGTCTAGAACGCCGGATACGGCCGCCATCAATACCATAGATGGCTCAGGTCGATCAACTGATGCTGCTGCAACGTTGAACCTTTCCAGAAATGACCGCAGAGTTTCTTTAGGCCTCTGCTTGATTGTAGTTAGTGACATTACATTCTTGGGTCGAGCGATATGGACCCGAAACTGTTCAATAAAGCGAGAGACCAACATGTTCCAGCTGTTGATCGATTCAGATTCCAGCTGCCGAAACCACATAGCAGCAATATCAGTCAAAAAGAGGGGAAAGCATTTAGCCATGACGTTTTCCGACGCCGATTGAACTTCCATATGCCGCTTATAGCGCATTAGGTGCACGGTAGGATCTGTTCTGCCGTTGTATGGCTCCAGTTGTGGAAGTTTGAAATCCTGGGGATTACGGGAATTCCTGATTTCCTATGTGAATGGATTGTGATTGACATCATTCATGTCATTCTGATAAATGCGGCCTCTCGAAAGGTGTTCAATGAAATTGGCGAGCCGGTCGCCTTCAAAGAGCTGTTGCAAGTTGCCTAGTTTGGAGCTGGTGCCCCCAGCGTTGAGTCCAGAAGAGTTCAGAGAGGTATAGGGAGCTTGGAAGGCCATCCGGTTCGGTTCGGAGGTGCCTCCTTGTTGCGGCTCGGAGAAGCGAGGGGGGTTATGGGGGGGTGCACGGTTCGGGTCGGATGTACCGATCCGATCAGGTTCTCCTGTTCCGAACCGGGGAGCTTGATGCTGAAGCTGTGTGGGATTACCGATCCGAACCGGTGCGGAGGTAGGTCGTGCTGGAGCGAAGTCTTGATTTCCAGAGGGGAGGCTGCTGCCCCCAACCTCATGTAAGGTGGCGGTTCGGATCGGATCCGAACCGATCTGGTGAGGATTGCCTCCCATTTCCATCTGCGTTTGATTCAAGTTTTGGCCCTCGGTTCGGATCGGATCCGAACCGATCCGGTTTGCAGCTGCTGCTGGGGCTATTTCCGTGCTATTTCCAGCGAGTTGTGCATTGCCGCTCGGCCTGCCTTCCATCCGAGCGAAGAATTGGTCGATCATCTCCTGTTGTTTGCGGAGGAGATCATCTTGCCTTGCCATTTGAGTTCTCAATTCAGCGAGAACGCCATCCATTTCATCTCTGGTTAAGTATGCTGATGGATTTTCATGAGAGGAAGCCTCCTGGCTTGCCTCGTTCCTTGTGCCTTCAGTGCCAACATCCTCAGCACGAGAGAAGGTTCCGTCTTTCTTTCGCTTGACCATTGATCCAATAGCCAAATAATCCACTTCCGTTCAAGCTAGTAGAAGAAGTTGTATCGTGTGCTCCCCTTCCTGGCGCGCCAAAATGTTAGACCGAAATTTGGGCCTAACACCCAAACTCTATGTGAAATCCTCACTAATCATAGATTACAGATAAAAAGCAGTATAAATTGGGAACACACGAGATTTTTATAGTGGTTCGGCTCAATCCAAGCCTACGTCCACTTTATAGTTTCTCATATCCTGAGGAATTACAATTACAATAGTGTCTCACAATCCGTGAGATTCGATTATACACAATAACCTTGTGTTGTAATGAAGAAGAGGAGAAAAGAGATTGAATTTATGCACGATAGCCTCGTGTTTGATTGAGTTGAGGAGTACCCAAAGTCCTTGAATACTTGGTAATGGTGGTCGGGAGGTGTTAGTGCCGGAAAAAGTCCCTTGAAATGACCATGTTATGGTGTATTTATAGGCGTAGAGGAGCCTCTGGGAGTCCTGAATCGGATCGGATCGGAGGGGCACGTGGCAGGCCCTGAGGTGATCTCGGAAGCAGTGGAGAAATGGTCTTCAGATCGTCCTAGGACAGATGGAGCTCGATCCGGATTAATAGGAAGTAGTTACTCCTTGAGAACAGGTCAAAGTTGAGGTGTAGCAGCAGGTCGAAGCGGTTCGGTTCGGGTCCTCTTCCTTCTGAACCGATCCGGAGCATTCCAACCGAAGGCGTGAAGTGTTGCTATACATCTGGTGGAAGCACTTCAGTGCAGTGTGTAAGGCGGGTCAGTTCGGTTGTCCGATCCGAACCGAGTTGGTGTCTTCAACCCGAAGACTTTGTGCTCTTGTGAGAATTTGGTGTGAAGCGGGTTGGGTCTGCCTTATCCCGATCCGAACCGGAGTCTCCGATCCAAGCCGAAATCTAAGTGTTGAGGGAGGATGATGAGTTGGTGAAGGCAGGATGCCTCATTCCGATCCGAACCGACTTACCCGATCCGATCCGAGGATTTTTTCAATGCTAAATTCCAGGTCTCCGGTTCTGCACGCGTTCACGGAAACGAGCATAACTTTCAAACCGTAAGTCCGATTGAGCCCAACCAAAGCTCAAACTGAAGCTGATTCAGAGATCTACAAGTGTTACAAAGCTCAGCTCCGTAATCGCTGTTTTCGGGCCCAGAAAAGGTCATCTTGTAGGAGTTTCGGACCATTCTTTGTTTGTGATGCGATTTCAACCAAATCACTTCATGTCTTCTGACGATATTCCTAACGCTTGAGTGTATTGTTGAGAAGAGATTCCATGTGTGACTGCTTTGACTAAAAAGAGGGTCAACAATAAGCATAACCTCTAGCCTCATCAACCGGGAAATGACACAAAATCGGGTGGGCAACATGGCTATGTGGGTCGCACCCATTAGGGTATATCATTACCTGATTTGGAGAAATCAAATGCCTTCGGTTGTCCCTTTTATTTTAATTGTATGCACGCTATCGGTGCGGTTGGCTGGCCCCCAATCGTGGTGATGATATATTCGGTACTCTCAAGAGAAATGAGGGACCGGTCATGTGTGAGCCGGGTTGCAAGACGTTCTTGTTGAACCCCAATGTATTCATCTCCAGAGGTACATTGTCGGAAGGTGGTCCCATACCTTGCCATAGTTGGAAATCCATTCTCCAATAAGAGCCCGCGATTTTGTTTGTATACTATTATGTAGAACGTGAGATGCAAGCGTTCTACTAGATTGATATTTATTTGTGGTTTGATAGACATTATTATAATATCAGAAAAGATATTGATTTCAAACCTGGTTTGGGTTATAGTAAGGTAAAAACCGTCCGTGTTTATGTGTGGATTGGTCTTACTATTATCCTTTGATTTCGAAAAGGATTTTTCAAAGTTAAACAAGTTGCGTGTCCTATGAATTTATCACTGAAAGTATTCCAGACTGACCTGGGTGAATTTTGCTTTGCTTCAAATGTGCTCGGGTCAGACCGAGTATATTTACAGGTTAGGTTTTCGCTGGAGTTCAGGAGCTAGAAGCAGGAGGCTTCACCATTAGATATATAAAGTGTATTTCCGCTGTGACAGATATATGTTGTTCTCTGATGATTGTTATGTATATACAGTTTCTTCTATAAAAAGATTTGATATATCATATTTTATTCGTTCCGCTGTGAGATTCTGACGTGTTATTCTTTATCTTCTATTCTAATATTTCTTTCTTTCTTTTCTCATCCTCTAAATTCTTTCTAATAACAATCCAGTGTTTTTGATACTTGAATAGTCGACATGGTGATTTTATGTCGATTTTCGGGGTCGAAAATCCCTGGGTCGTTACACAGTTCATAATAAACCCGAATCAGCTTCCACCAACTATGGAATCTTCACGAAAAACAGATCAATACATAATCGATATAAATTTCTATATCCAATCAGTACTAGAATAATGGAAAAGCCTTTTAAATTCCATATATAATAACAGTCTTCCTTCACAGAAGCTCATCTCGATTATATCCAGATCGAATTCCATCCATTCCAATTTAATATATTAAATTTGAAAACTTTACTTTGGAAATTTTCCATCAAATCTTAATAAAAAGATTTATAAATTCCAAATCATATCCTCACTGTTAATTGGGTTAAAGAACAAATGTTATTTAAAACACCGTTCACGATAAACCCAAAATTCAATATTCATTCAATTCCAATTAAATTATTTAATTGGTAAACTACATTAATCTTAATTAAAAGATTTATTCTTTTCTCAACTGGGTTTAAGAACAGTGTTGTTAAAGGCACCATTCACGACAAACCCAAAATCCAATTTGATATTGAATACAAGGCTCTAAATAGAAAGTATATCGGCTTATATTCAATATCAAACTCTAAAACCAACAAATATCGTATTAGGAATAACGATATTTATATATATATCTTCCAAATTCCTCAACAATATCTGAATAATCATGGAATCCAATATCGAAACATTCCAAAGATTATTTCCATTTAAATCCATTCCATCATTTGAAAATTTTGGTTATTTCAAAACCATTTACAGATCCAACTTATTTATTTAAAAACATTGGATTTTTATACTAGTTAATAACTAGTTCATTTCAATAAAAATATCATTTATCTTTTCAAAACTTGGAATTTTTCATCCAAAATCTTTTTAGATCATTTATTATGATTTTAAACAAATTTTCCGTATTTTTAAAATTTTTATTAAGGCACTTACAGTCGGTTTCCAGTAAGGCCACCGAACTGCATCCATAGCGACCTTTTCTAAAATTGATTTGGACATATCTTAAAATCCAACTATTCAAATTTAAATCTCTTATATTCATTGGAAATCTCTTTTCGATACGAACCCAATGGTTCCAGTTTTAGGAGAATCCGACGGTCTGATCTCCCGTTACGTCCACTTGAAGTTAATGGTCAAAATTCACGAACGGTCGCTGTGCGGCGCATTCTATTCAAGCCATTAAATATATAATATATATCGTCGATTTCCATTTAAAAATGTATTTTATAAATCGTTTATAAATTATTTTTTAAAACGCTTTCAACTTCATTTTCAAATTTAAATCAAAATTGAATATTCCATATCATTATAATTTTAAAATGATAATATTTTCAAAATATCTGATTTTGAAATCCATTTCCCTTTCGACATTCATTGTAAAACGAATAAAACCGATTGATAAACTAGTTCGGGTAAAAATGGCGTTTAACTACTTAATTCGGCTTCACCTTTCAATATTTTTTCATGTCCATCCAAAATCAGACATCAAAATCACATATTTATTCTTCACTGAATATTATTTTAAAATATTTTTTATTTTAAAATATTCTTTATTTCTGAATCAGAACGCTACTCAATCAATTACCATATAATTTCAGTTATATAGATTTCATATATCGCATGTATTCAACAATAATGATAAATAATCATTAACCATTCAAACATCATCCAAAGGCAATTTACAACTGTATAAGCGTTAGAATAAATAAATAATGCTCATCACAGCCTGTTAACCTATCGATTAACATACAAATAAATATTGGGATTAGTGTATGTCAAATATCGTCCCAATACCCCTGTGGGGTTTTCAAACAATATATACTGACTATTATTTATGCATTTGGGCGATGCGTAAAAATTATCGTCCCAATCAATATCACTTAAATAGGTGTTCATAAACAAGTCGCCCAACTTGTAAATGAATACTTATTCCAATTTTACTATTTTAAATTATAAATGGATATATATAATTTAATTTCAATTACCACAATAATATTAACATTATTTTTAATATGTTAAACATTCCAACATCACAAACAAAACACAATATAGTCAATCAAATCGTCCATGGTCTGTGGACGAGGGAGGTGAGCTAACAGACACAATATACAATTTATAATGATTAAACTAATAAAAAATTACATTGGCAATTCGATATATTTTTATACATGAATTCCGTAACATGATAAAATAAATTTGACTGGGAAGGAGTTCTCACTTTGGTTTCCACTCCGTTAGTCTTTATTTCTGATTTTATTTCTATTTGGATTTAAATTTGCCACTGGTTCTAATTGGCTCCGCTTCTGTCCTAGTCAGTTCCATTGCGTAGTATTTTTCATTACGATTCCAATGCAATTTGAATCGTTCTATTCTGATCACCAGATGAAAAGATATCAATATTTAAAGACTAACACCCATTTCTTAAATTAATTAATTTTAACTAATATTATTAAGGATTAATTACCATGGAATTAAAAATAACGGGCTGTCTAATTTCTTCATCTTCCAGTATCACCGCGTAACCATACCTCGACCAAGAACTTCACAGCCGCTCGCTTCCCCGAGGGGTCGGCCTCCGATCAGATTGCGCCACCGCCTCCGCCTAAGCGAGAGCCACCACCGCCCCTGAGCATAGCCAACTCGCGCATGAACTTCACCCCAAAAATCCCCTTGAACGGTGGACCTTTCGGCATGAAATTTGGCCACCACAATCTCTTGATTTCGATCAAAACCGTACACATTCGAAGAGCGTAAAGAGCTCTGTAATTTTCCTTTGAGCAGTTTATATTTTCATTGAGTGTAGAGTGAGAACGGAGAGGAAGAAGGTTGGAAGACGAGGGCCATCGGTTTTCTTTCTGGCGGCTAGGGTTTAAATGAGAAGGAGGATAAGGGTTTTAATTTATATATATATTTATTTTAATATTATTTTATTCATTAATTAGTTGTTTATTTCTCCGAACTCCAAACGGGACCCAACGACTGTCATCCCTAGCTAAATACCCCCATTCCGAACACAATGGTATATGTTTCATAAGCCAATTCGACTGTTTCTATCAGTTTTCATCAAAAATAAAATATAAATCAATATATATTGAATTTAAACATACATTTTAATTTACCAGGGCCACATACTGACTCTAAAAATTACTGAAAAATAAATCTAGCTATGTTTTGACGATACTGTCCTAACAGAACTTATTTCTTCGAATTTGGAGTGTAACGACCCAGCAATTTCGGCCCTAAAAATCGACATAAATACCTTTACCATATCTTATACCGATCCTCCAAGCACCAAAAAACACTGTATAGTTTAGAAAGAATTTAGAGGGTGAGAATAGAAAGAAAGAAATATTAGAATAGAAGAAAGAAAAAGAACACATCAGAATCTCACAGGGAATGAATAAAATATAATATAACAAATTCCTTTGTACAAAGAAACTGTAGATACATACCAATCATCAGAGCACAACATTCATCAATCACAACGAAAATAAACTCTATATAACTAGCGGTGAAGCCTCCTGCTTTCAGCTCCTGAAATTCCAAGCGGAACCAAACTTGGAACATACTCAGTCTGACCCAAGCACATTTGATTTAAAAAAAATACACTGGGTCAGTCTGGAATACTATCAGTGATAAATTCACATAACACACACTTGTTTAACTTTGGAAAATCCTTTCTGAAATCAAAGGATAATAATAAGACCAGCCCACACATAAACACAGACGGTTTTTACCTTACTATAACCCAAAACGTTTTTGAAATCATACTTTGTTCTGATATTATCATAATGTCTAAATGCAAGTAATTAACAATCTAGAGGAACGCTTGCATCTCACGCTCCCCATATATAGTATACAATCGAAAACCGCGGGCGCTAATTGGATATTGGATTTCCAACTATGACGAGGTATGGGTCCACCTTCCGAACGTGTATCTCTAGAGGAGAACACACTGGGTTCAACAAGAACGTCTTGCAACCCGGCCCTCACATGACCGACCACTCATTTCGCTTGAGTGTATCGAATGTATATCACCGACGGTTGGGATCAGCAACCGCCTTCCCGATAAGGGACAGCATCGAAATATAGATTAAATAAGCAAATGGAATTTCTCTAGATAGGTGATCATACACCCTAATGGAGAGACCCACATAGCCATGCTGCCTGCCCGATTTTTGTCATTTCCCGGTTGATGAGGCTTGAGGTCAGAACACATCTGATCATTATACACTTTGGATGCCGCATCGTCAGATCCGCCAGATCACACTTGATTGACGTCCACAAACATACTCTAGCTATCAGGCTAGGGAATAACCATTTCTCCGCCATCAACTATGGTATGTTTGGAGAAATCAACGCGTGTAATTCTCTTTGGAAATACTCTGTTAGACATCCGTCCATACAAGTCATCTAGGAACAGGATGAACCGAAGGTACTCTCCTACTGCATCACATATAGGAATCACCCCCAAGGATCAGTAGCGAGAAGTCCTTGCAACATGTAGATTCCAATCATGACAGAACCACAGCTTATCCCTGATTACGATCCAGAGATTATTAGTAGTCCTTCTGGTTATGAAAATCCACAGTCTTCAATGCTCCATCACGATCATCTTTTGATCTCTACACGTATTTGTTGGTCGGAATGGTTTTCGAATAAAAATTCGAACCCGGTCTTTCCATACCAACAAGCGTATTGGTCAACTTCGATATTCGGTGATTTAACTATCGAATAACAAATGTGTGAATAATATCAGTTTGCTGATTCAGCACTTGACACAACTTGACCTCTTTAAAATATATGTATATACCAAGTTTACTCTGAATTACTCTGATTGATTTACTTCGATTGATTAACTCTACCTGACTAAGTCGACTTATTTAACTCGATTAACTTGACTTGATTACTACTATCGATTAATTAATACTCGAATTTACTCCATTCACTCGACTTTAGATCGCAGCGATCATAATGGTTACGCCTGATTCCCTCAGGAAACATCCGACCGTCGTAGGCTATCCGCAGCCCTGCGAATTACGCTAGCAATCGTACGCAATGGAAACTCTTACTAAATAACTACGTCAGACTAACCCTAACTATAATCGATCAACTCTAATTGAATAACAGATGTTCAGTATAATTTTGAAATCAATATTCTTATTTCTGAAATTAATATTGAAATATTATTGATATGTTAAAACCTCGCATCAGAGTTCACTTTTCCTCGTATAGGGTAAAACCAATCTCAACACTTCACTCATCCCAAACTAATACTATTCCTTGATATAGTGAAGCCACTCAAGTTGGGGTATTTTAGTTACCTCTCAGACCTTGATCGACGACGTTCTTACCTCAGAATAATGTTAGTTCGTCACTTAACCATCGATATTCCAATCTCGCTTACAATCTTGATTTCAAATCTGGGTTTACACACTCGTTTCTTACTTTGAAATCCTTGCTTCAAAATTGTCTTACTTAATTTCTTTAATTAAGTAAACACCCACTAAAACCATCTTTAACTTAAATAATTATTTCGGTTGTACATTTTGATTTAGAATCAAAATCCCTCACAAAACTCTTATCATCTTTTTATTTAACTTTATCGCTACTTAACCTTCGCTTAGTTGAATTCTAACCAAGGTCATCATTTTAATTATAACCAAAAGGTAAAATTTACTATACTTAAGATAGTTGACTTTTGGCATTGACTAAGAATAGTATAACCATCGTTTTAAAATCTCCTTAAATAAAAATTAACTTTATTGACTCCGACTATTCAATAATCCCCTTACATTTTTAATTAATCAAAGATTATCTTTTATTTCCACTATTTGTTAAACTAATTGAATATTCAATCAAATTTATCAAATTATCCAATTTAACTAACAACGGTTGATTCTGCCAACCGTACATGTCCGTCACCAGTTAACTGAATTACATTTGTCGTTTCCTTTTTAAATTAGTTTAAATAACTTAAAAATACCATTTAATTTTTTTTAAAAACAATTATTCTATCTTGCAACCCGTAGGTAAATCCTTTTGGTTTTCTCTGTTTCAAAACTGGTACGATCTATTTGAATAATCCCTTTAAACTCGATTAAAATGTATATTTATAAATTTCCATTTTTTATTTCCTTATCAATTTAATTTAAACTTAAAACCAGTTATAAAATAATTTATAACTTTAAACTACGTCAATTTCCCGAACAGTCAACTGACGTCAGAAACAACACACTCTCGTCCGTTCACTGTC
The DNA here is from genome assembly GCA_030737875.1 of Allium sativum. Classification (NCBI taxonomy): domain Eukaryota; kingdom Viridiplantae; phylum Streptophyta; class Magnoliopsida; order Asparagales; family Amaryllidaceae; genus Allium; species Allium sativum. The sequence goes on from CM060911.1 coordinate 218,973,978, forward strand.
AATTACCAAATCAACACTGTCGGTTGATTTTAAACACAACACAGGTGAATATCTATTCAACCATCACACTCAAACAGGTTTTGGTGTTAGTCGGGTTGAACAATTCATATATATATACCACAAGCAAAAATACAGTTTATTTGAGGAATCCGGTCGGATCCCTCCAACCTGTCCTTCTCTGCATCACAGATACAGTAAGAAATAATACAAGAGTAAAATAATTGACGAAGTATAGATAACTGCAACCAATCAAACAATATCAACCAATTTGCATCCATCGCATCCAATCAGCCAATTTAGACTGTTAACTGTAAAATATACTTTATTGTGAATGTACCCCATCACAGAATTCCAGAAGTTGTGAGAATTAACTCACCAGAGTTTGTTCTGGTCAACGGATGACGCGTTTGTCACTTTTAATTTGGGACGACAATCCAAAATTAGCTGAATTTTCAACAGCGTCAAATTGACTCCTAGTTAGCGCCATTGGGTAGGTCTCGTCCCTGCGATCCCAACGGATCCCGTTTCATCAGATTTCGTCCACGTGTGTGGAAGATATCGCGGTTAAAATTTTAAACAAATGGACGATAATTAATTAATTAATTAAAATTTAGAACATTAATTACCTTTAAAGGGTTGACATGTCAACCACGTACAAAATGAAAAACGCGCTTTCTCCCCTCTTGATCAACAGACCCCGATCCTTCCCTATATCCCCTTCTTCTTCAAAACATTAACTCGCTCCATTTCTTTTTACCCTCACCACGACGTCGCCGGTCAACCTGGGACCATCTCCGCTCCGCTATTAGAACCGCACGACCGAGTGCCCCACACGCCAGTGACCCCGAGCCGCCCAGACACCCCACGTCGCCAGAATCCCCTTCGAATTGACTTCCGTTCATCTCTAGAAATACTCCACCACAGACCACCGTACCCGACCGTACCACCACCGGACGGACCGCCGGCCTTCCCTCTTTGATAACCTTCAGACCCCCTTCGCCAGTACCCCCCCCATCGCCAGAAAATAGGCCAAAACCGATCATGACTTTCGAAATAAACCCAAAATCTGTACCTCTCCATTCATCTGACAAATTCTCCCTCCTCCAACCACCTGAACACTCGAGACCACCTCCAAAACGAAGCTCTATCTCTCTTCTACAAAAGCCCTAAGGTCTCGACCTTTAACATTGGGTAATTTCCTCGAATTTTGGTAAAAACGAAAGTGGTTTTGTGGCTTTAAATCACAATTCCGGCCACCTCTGACCACGATAGGTCCCGGATTTTTTTGTGGAGGTAGATATCGACCAGATCTACAACATTGCTTCAGGTCGCCCATACTAATTCTTCACGGATTGGAAGATATAAATAGATTTGCGTTAAGGGGTTTATTTGCAAATTTACACGACAAAGATGGAACTTGGCTGAACATTGCTGATGTAGGAGGGTATATATAAGTGAGGATAATATATTTTATGTTGATTTGATGACCGATGTTGACTAACGATTTTTATTTCGTACCTATCGCTATTTTTAACACTGTTTATTCGCTACTGCGCTCACATATGAATCCCGTTCGAGACGCGACTGGACCGCGTAGTATATTTTGACGATACGGTCCTAACGAATCTTGTTTCATCGAATTTCGTGCCCGTTTGCTCAAACAGCGTTCGTACACGTCCAAATAGATTGATTTATTTTACATTTTATTTTGCCACGCTCACAGAATAACACCAATTGACATGCCGTCATAAGATCCAGCAATAATTTACTGTTACGGCCCCAACAAAATTTGTTTCTCGAAAACAGAGGTTGTTTGAAAAATGTCCCTTTTAAACTGGCCAATTGGAATTAAAATAAATTAATTTTAAAATACTTCAATATAAAATAAATCAAATATCGCAGTTGGTCATACCCGACCAGAATTACGTATATTTTCAAGGAAAAATATCACAGGTTGAATTTCACGCCAAATCGATATTTAAAATATTTAAAAACCCTTATTTTATATAACTGCAGCGCTATATATATAAAAGGAATCCTGGCGCTGTTTTTTCTGGGAATTTGATTTGGACATAAAACAAAATCTACACGATGAAAACTGGATTTTTCTCTGCCATTGGAAAGATATCGTCAAACCGGTCCCGACGTTTCTTGTTTCGAGGAAATCCGACTTATTTTGAACCCGGTACGATCCATTGAAGTTCAAAACGCCAAAACGCGAACTACCGCGCCGCTGCAGCTCGTTATTAATTAAATCTTAAACCATATATATTTCGTCGTCGCTTTCCAGTCGAAATCATCGTTAAAATTCTGATATACCCAATATTTGACAAGTTTAAACTGCCCCATCACAACATATTTCAAACTCAACAAATTCCCATATTCTGGAAATTAAAATAATATTTTATTATTTATTTAATTAATATATCCCAAATAAATCGTTAAATCCAATTATTTAAATTCAAACCCTTATTTTAAATAATCAAAATAATTAAGTAAATTGGATAAATAGGCAGAAAAACACGGGTCGTTACATGGAGTCCGTTTGAAAAATGGCCTTTTTAACTGGCTTATTAAATTCAAACTGAATTGGCAAAACACGTTTAAATTTATCACGCTCACATATTATTTCAAAAATTATGAAATTTGAAACCTAATAATAATTTGACATTCCGGATCCAACAAAAGTTGTTTCGTAGAAAACGGAAGTCGTTTGCAAAATGGCTATTTTTAAGGGATATATATTATATTAAAATATATATAAATTCCATAGCGACTATTCTAAATTTTAAGTTGGACATAATTTACAATTTATAAAGTGGAATCTAAGTTTCTCACATTCATTAGAAAGATATAGTTAAATAGATTCAAACGTTTCTTGTTTCATCAAATTCTGACTTATATTGAATTCTGTATATTCAATGGAAATTTAAATTGAATTTTCAAACTACCGTGCCATTTTAAACTCCTTTTATAAATAAAATAAATGTATACGTGATCGTCGCTTCTCTATGAACTAGAAAAGCACGATTTATGAAATAATACTGCAAGCTTACGGGTGTGTAGCATACAGGTCGAACACAGGGAGGAAAAATTAAAAATTATTATTTATAGAATTTCGTGGGCGAGTTAGACAAATCTTCGAGGTTGGTTTTGAAAGCAAACGAAATTGAAACTGCAATTAAACTATTATTGAATTGAATCAGATCTGAATCTAATCAAATCTATATTCAATCCAATTGACCTAAGGATGCAGTAAAAAGAATAGAAATTGAAATTGCAGAAATTAAAAATAACAAACAGGAATTAAAATTAGGATTACCGCAGATTCTAATCAGACGGTCAATCACTAATGAAAAGGTGTGCAAAATACAACTAGTACTCTACCAAACCTAATTGTGTAGATGGCACTAGTTGCTATGAAAAATAAAATACAGAAAAATAAAAGAGAACCAGAAACTTTATTAATGGAGAAGAAGATAGAATAGGATGGTGGCTACAATGATATTACAAGGGTATTTATAGGAGATAACCAAACCCTAACCCTAATACAATGATAAATGGGCCTTTTGTCATTTGGAACAAGTTCTAGGCCTTTTCTCCTTTTCTCTTGCAAGCCTCCTTTAATTTGAGATGTGCATGGCCTTTTTATCAATCATTTTCTTGTCCAACAGTAACTAGATGTGGGATTTTCATCTACAATTCATCAAAATGTAAGTAAATAGCAATATGATCTCCATTTCTCTACTTTTCTGGTTGCATGCGGGCTGGGTTGGAATATCTGTAAAAGTAACAAAACAATACCCAAGTAATATTTATTTATATACAAAAGTTAAGATATAAGAGCATAAAAAAACACATTTCTATGTTAATCAGATACCCCCACACTTATCTTTAACTCGTCCTCGAGTAAAACAAAAATTAAAAACTAACTAGATAGGTCACACTTTCGTAGGAAACACGATTGCATTGAGCATATGCAACAAGCCGTTAAACCTCTAGGTGTCCCTAGTAGGACGAGTGGTGTCTCGTGAGGGTTTTCAGCGGATACTACTTACAAAATCCTAATGCAGTATGATATGGTTCTAATGTAACTACATGAATGCAGAGGACTTATGCAATTGAAAACAAAAAATGAAAACACGACTTATTTCAGGAAAGTGGTACAACAAATTAAGTTAACAATTTCTAATCAGTTAATTTTATTTTAGATACCTCAACTTGTCACAAATTCTCAACATAAATCAAGTTTTCAAATGTTATATTCCAGTTTGGCCAGTTGATTCGGTCGATAACATAGTGCAGCCATGAAATAAATTCTTAGTTTGCTTGGCACAGTTTGTAAAGTGGTATTCTAATTTCCTTGTGTATTGCTATTAAAATCAATAAGGTCAAGAAATGTTTGGGCATCATCGCTTATTCTCTATCTCTATATAAGTTGAAATTTATTATTAATTACATACACCTAACTTAGAGGACCAAGGTATACCACCCATGCACTGCCTCGCGGACTAACGGAGAGTGGGTAAAGAGCTTGGCGGATTATGCAGACTGACTTTGACTTTGTCAACAACGTGTCGGTAATCCTTAGGTGTCGAATCTCATAAAATGAGACCAAGATATTCCAACGCTGACTTTGTCAACAACATGTCGGATAGAGCTTGGCGGGTTTGCACACCAACGCTTGATATACAAGCAATGATGGATACCCTTGGATTACTATTATTATTATTATTGAAAATACAAGCACAAAAGAGAGTTACGCAAATTCAACTTAGCACAACTTAGTTTTAAAGATTCGAAAAGCCAATATAAGTATTTTAAGTCCTCCACTTATTTAAACAAAGTCTACAATATAGAATAGATTTCATGGCCATCACCTAAGAATCTCCCTATGTACCGGTTACACTATTATCCCTCAAAATTAAACTTTTCATTATATTTCAAATTCGAACTTAGTTGAGAGAAAAAATACTGTTAACTTATTAGTAATCCTTAACTTATTTTACTGTATCAAATCTAAAATGAGTCGTATTTAAAAAAAATATGACATGTTACTACGATCTAAAATTCATGATGGTCCTATATGAAAGGATAGAAAAAAAATTAAAGAAAAATAAAAGGATGTAATGCAGACTCCCCCCACACTAGAACCAAACAGTGTCCACACTATGAACGTTTCCTAAGTTTGAAAGATCGTACCCAAAGGTGAATGAGATGCAAAATTATTTGAAGAATGAAATGCAGACTAACTATATGTAAGAATGGATCATATATACAATGATATATGTGTTTACGATGCATGCGATGCAAAGAATTCTACCAACTTTTCCCCCCACACTTGGTTCTAGCTCGATGAGTCCCGTTCCCACTATGCCTAGGCATGTTTTCTAACAAGCAAAAGTTTTGGAAAACCATCTCATCTTTATACCTCGATTTATAGTCCAGTAAATGAATGTTCAGGGTCGTCCTAACATGAAGTTTTTCAATCAAGCTAACATTCCAAAAATAATTCATGTACTCAACAAATTTATCAATGTAATTTTTTAAAAATTTGTGATCGTATATAAATTCAGTGAAATTTAAATTTTGAGTGTTGTTCAAGACTATGTGATCACATTTCTCATCATTAATTGACGACATATTTTTGACACTGACAATTTCAAGTTCGTTTGAAATTTCCTCAAATTTAAAATTTTCGAACTCGTGACGTGAATCTACTTCCTTATTTGGAAACTCATCCTCATATAATCCAAAGAATTCATGTTCGTTAAAATCCTTTTCCAAATTTGAATTGAAAAATTCAACATCTTTATTTTGTTCAATTTCTAGAATTTCAAGTTTCTCGCAACCTGAAAGAGGGAGATCAAAATCATAGCTCAATTTTTTTCCTAAAAAGAACTGAAGTCCAAATCATTTGTTGAATTTTGAACAACTTCATTTAGATCGTTATTCTCAATTTCACAAGTTGTAAATTGAAAATTTTCACTATCAGTAAAGAAAGGATTATTTTCTGATTCATCGCTTGTTTGAATTTGATTTTGTTGCTCTCCTTGTTCTTTCAAAGATGTCAATAAACAAAGAAGTTCATCAGCCTTTTTATTTAGTCTTTCTTCCCTCTCTCTAAGAATGTTAAGATGATCGTTGATATGAGAGCTCTCGTTTTGGATCTCTTGATTCTCAAAATTATTTGAATTTTCATAAAATTGACATTGATATTGGAAATCATTTTGATTTTGAAAATTAGGTTCGTAACCAAAACTGTTGAAATTCGAGGGAAAATTGCAATTTTGGTCATATTCAAGATGTGGATATGGGTTGTTATTTTGAAGATTTCGATCGATTTAAAAATCATTTTCATATCCAAAATTATTTTTAATTGGTTTCCAACCCCGTATCGATGTTGATCAAAGGTATATTGGGATTCAAAGCTATTTTGATATGGATGTGGCCCATAATCAAAATTCTGGAAATTTGAATTGAAGTCGCCATTTCGATCATAACTTTGAAAATGTTGGTCATTTGGAAGATTTTGAAAATTGTTGGTTCTCATGAGTTGTAATTCATACTCATACTCTTCAAGAGGACGTCTACTCCGATTATTATCCCACAATTCTCTCAAGGATTTTTTTGAATCAGACATTTAAAAGAAATCAAGGGGAAGACAAAAATTATTCTTCGTTCAAAATAGTATAAAAGAATGAGTTATGCTCTATTAATTAACTGACTCAATTAGAAGGGGGAAGAGGGTCTTATGGTCGTTCACATATAGTATAAATACTAAGGGATACGACCAATGTTTTACGGGTAGTATGCAACCTCTTTTGCTAATAGTTCAATAAATAGAACTAATATATATCTGCGATCTAAATATACGAGACAGTCAACTTCACAAAATACCACTTTTCAATTGTATTATTTTGCAAATCAAATCAAGCTTTATAATTAAAAAAAATGAGAGTGATGGATTTAGTTATGGAATTTCGTTTTTCACAGACAGATTCAGAAATATCAGTCACAGAACAGTCATAGAATAATAACAGAAAATTAAAATATTGTACAAGCAAGCCGCTGCCCCTGTAGAAGATTTTTACAAGCAATTTCTATATTTTCCAAAGCAGCAGAGCACCTGTAGAGTTTAGAAAATTTTACAGTGGGGTATGGCAGTCCTTCCAGAGCAACTGAATAGTATCGATGATTAAAATCCCACTGTTTAGTAAATTGATTGATCTTTGAATTCCTTGTTGTTTTGCTCGAACTCTCTCGCTTTTCTTTGATTTGGTCTCGTTGCTTGCTTGGGCTTTGATGTTGATTTCACTAAGTCCAAGTCAGAATCCTCTTTTTACATATATGTCCACTCCGACCCCTCTTTTCTTTCTGGTTCTCAAACTCAGTCCAAAACAAGCCAAGATTCCTTATTTGTAAGATTTATTGATTTTTTTTCTTGTCTAAAATAAGAACAATGTTTGTATAGAATTAAGCCAGCAAATATAGAAAGGAAGGGAATCCAACAATAACAAAATTTCGAAAGGCAAAAAAAGTACTAATACTTAGTCAAGACAAAAGAATGAAAACGGACCAAAAATTAGTGTACGGACCCAGAAAAGAAAACAAAGAAAGCACTCTCCAATAGTACTAAAACAAATTCAACAACTTGGTAAACAAAGGAAACAACCTCCACTTTCTATAGAATTTATCAAATCACGCAGAACTCACGCCCCTCTCTATTTTTCTAAATCGAACAAGTGTTCGATATTTATAAAATAATTCTTTTTGGGTTTTCGACTTTGGCAAATTGGGGTTTGCGGATCTGGATTCGAGTATGTGACTTGAAGAACGGTTAATGGTTTGAGTCTTTGAATGGAATGGGTTTGGGTCTTGAAGTAGATGAGGCGATGGGTTTGGCTTGGTCGATGAACGTGGATGGGTATTGCGATGGGTTTCGGATGATATGGCTTTGTCTGTAGTTTGGAGAGTGGAGAAGATCTGATTGTCAGAGGACGGTTGTGAGTGCCTGGCTTGAGGCATCGATGTGAAAAGATGGTAGGGATGCGGATGGTTTCTGGTGTTTAAGGATTTGTTGACGAAGTGCGGAGGGGTATATGGCAGTATGTTTGGGAGAAGGTGAATTTTGGATCTGCGAACTGGGGTGTGACGAGGTGGTGTGGGTATCACGGATTGGTGTTCGGAGACTGGGGTGTGACAGTGGGAGTTCAGATAGGTGAATGGTGTTCACGGCAGTTGTGATGATGCACTTGAGGAAGATGGAAGATGGGTTTCAGGAAGGATGTGCAGATAATCGTAAGGTGATTTGAAAGATGTTTGGCATGTAGATAGGAGGGTAATGAAGAGGGGATTTGTCCTGGTGATGAAGCTGTTGTATGGTGCAACTGATTTGGACTTGTGATGAAATTGGAAAATAGACAGGAGGGGGGATTGATTGTGGTTGTTTGCATGGAGTTGGGTAATGGTGTTGGGTACGGTGATGAATTTGATCGGAGGATTTGTGGGCAGATGGACGGGTTGTTCGATTGATGGCAAGATTGGTGTAGTTGTTAATGTACGGTTTTGGCAAAAAGGTGGAGGAGTAGTGGACTGGTTTGGCAACAGGGGTGAAGTTACTTTGTGGCAAAAACAGGGATTTGCGTGCTAATTTGGAAGATGGTGAGGAGTGGTTAGAGATGAACATGAGGCTGTAGGAAGTGGGTGATGGTGGTCAGGGATTTGGTATGTTTTGGATGAAAAGAAGACTTGGCAGAAGAAACACAAGAGAGGAAACAAATAAAGAAAAGGAAGGCAATAATTTTTTTATAAATCTGTAAAAAGGAAAGAAGTTTGTAAAAGGATAAAGAAATAAAAGAAAGGGAAGGTAAATAAAATTAATGAAATAGGGAAAGATTTTTTTCCTCTAATTTGGTAGATTACGGTATCATCGAACAATACCAAATATCACCAATCAAGATTTTTTTAATGTATATGTACCAAAAAAATGAAAATAAAATAAAAACTAACACGAATCGGAAACTAAATAAATAATAAAATTTAATTATTGCCTCCTCGGCAACGGCGCCAAAAACTTGATCGTCGCTTCTCTATGAACTGGAAAAGCACGATTTATGAAATAATACTGCAAGCGTACAGGTGTGTAGCATACAGGCCGAACACAGGGAGGAAAAACTAAAAATTATTATTTATATAATTTCATGGGCGAGTTAGACAAATCTTCCAGGTTGGTTTTGAAAGCAAACGAAATTGAAACTACAATTAAACTATTATTGAATTGAATCAGATATGAATCTAATCAAATCTATATTCAATCCAATTGACCTAAGGATGCAGTAAAAAGAACAGAAATTGAAATTGGAGAAATTAAAAATAACAAAAAGGAATTAAAATTAGGATTACCGCTGATTCTAATCAGACGGTCAATCACTAATGAAAAGGTGTGCAAAATACAACTAGTACTCTACCAAACCTAATTGTGTAGATGGCACTAGTTGCTATGAAAATTAAAATACAGAAAAATAAAAGAGAACTAGAAACTTTATTAATGGAGAAGAAGAGAGAATAGGATGGTGGCTATAATGATATTACAAGGGTATTTATAGGAGATAACCAAACCCTAACCCTAACCCTAACCCTGAACCTAATACAATGATAAATGGGCCTTTTGTCATTTGGAACAAGTTCTAGGCCTTTTCTCCTTTTCTCTTGCAAGCCTCCTTTAATTTGAGATGTGCATGGCCTTTTTATCAATCATTTTCTTGTCCAACAGCAACTAGATGTGGGATCTTCATCTACAATTCTTCAAAATGTAAATAAATAGCAATCTGATATCCATTTCTCTACTTTTTTAGTTGCATGCGGGCTGGGTTGGAATATCTGTAAAAGTAACAAAACAATACCCAAGTAATATTTATTTATATACAAAAGATAAGATATAAGAGCATAAAATAAACACATTTCTATGTTAATCAATACGTTTTAACTTCGATTAAAATAAAAATTTTGTCGTTATTACTTAAAATAAATCATTTTAAATAATCAAAATTCATTAAAATAGCTAAAATAAAAAAAATTAATTGGTTCAAAATTTCCAGGTTGTTACAAAAGGTTTATTCGATAATTTAATTCGGTCATCGAACTAGACACTCCCATCACATCATATCCAAAGTTCATTTTATACATTTTCATGCCAAATTGTATTTAACCATTTTATTTTTCAATCCTAGCAAAATTGGTTTGCACAATTTTAAATTGCTTAAAATAAGTTGAACGATTTATTAAAAGATTTCGAATATAAATCGAGTGCTGGAATCTGCGAAATAGTGAAATTGACAAGTCACAGACGAAGTCGAAATGGGCCGAAACTCAGTCAGGAAAGAGCGTGGATGGACCTAAACTGTTGACCGTGGTCTCCACTGGTCAACAACCCAAAAAACGAATTCAGATGTCTGAATTAAAAATTCAGATGTCTGAATTTGCAATTTACTGAACCAGCAAGGATTCAGTTCATTTTGAGCTATTTCAGACGTCTGAAGTTTTTTGACCGGACGTCTGAATTAAAATTTAGACAACTGAATTAAAAATTTCAGACGATTGAATTGCTCTGCCTGATTCCATAATTATTTGGAGCAGGTCAGACGTCTAGCTTAAATAATTCAGACGTCTGAATCCTGTTCCAAAGCAAAATTATCCTTGAAAACATGTTCAAAACGATATCGACCAATTCCCGAAGGCATATGATGTTATATACATGTATATGAAGCTTCTAAGACTTTCTAAAATAACTAACAACACCAAATGCACATGCACAAACATTCATACAAAATATTTGCAATGATTTTGATTATAATTCAAAGGTGAACTAAATTTCAACCTAAAGCATGCAAAAGCGACTCAAATGACTTGTGAAGACTTAAGACTTTGCCGGGGCGGCAACAGAGCTTCACAAGATTACAAAATCCACTCGTAGCATATGAATTAGATCATATGGACAATCCTCATCATAATTTTCAACTCAATGCAACATAAATACATGAAATCGTCTAAGTTAGCATATCCATTCCACTAGCATATGCAAACCCAAATGAACATTATGTTACTCTTTTACAAGCCAATAGCTTGTGGCGTAGTTGTGAGTTCATGAATAACTCACATATATCAAATAAAAACGATTTTTTTTGCAATACTTAACATTTATCCTTATGTTAAACTCATATGATCTATAAATAGTCATTTCATCAATCCAAACTTAATAAATCACTACATATTTAACTAGTACTAGCCCTTTTTGTTTCTCACAACAAATATTATGGTAGAAAATTTCACCTTTGCTTGTTTACAAACAAGGAATATATCCAATAGCAAGCAAAATCAACCTCTCTTCCAATATTGCATGCAAATCTCCAATCTAAGCACATATAAGTAGATTTACTAAGTGTTAGGTCATAGGAATCATCAAAAATCAAAGAGAAGATAAGCTAGAGAAGATGGAGAAGATGAAGAGGAGGCTTACCAAGGTTTTCTCTTTGATTTCCCCTTTGATTTTAGCAACTAATTGAAACCCTAGATTAGGAATTTTAATTTCCCATTTCTTTCCCCATTTTCTATTTTTCTTCTAAGTGTTAGAGTGAATGAGAGAAAAGAGAGAGGATGGAGCACTTAAGTGAGCAGTTTAGGTTAGCTAACCAAGCCCCAACCAAGGTCCCAATTTTCACAAACTCGAAAGATATCAAAGCTTATAGTTTTCGAGCACGCAAACGACATTTTGGACTCAATGGAAGTGGTTTCGAGTCCAAATTCGTCCATATGCAAAAAGTGATATTTTGGTCATACAGATAAAGAGAAAAACCAAATTTCACCCAACTCTAAAGGTGTCGATGTTTATAGTTTTCGAACACGCAAACAACATTATGAACTCAATGGAAGTGGTTTCGAGTCCAAATTCATTCGTACACAAAATGTGACTTTTAGGGCTATATATAATATATATAAACCCCATAACGACTAGTCTAAATTATAATTTAGACATAACTTATGATTTATAATGTGAAATTTCAATTTCTTACATTCGTTACGAAATTATAATTCAAAATATACTAATGTTTCTTGTTTTATCAAATTCTGATTTATATTGACTTCTATACATTCATTCAAAGTTTAAAATCAAAATTTCAAACTACCGCGCCATTTCAAGCTCGTTTTAATTAAATTATTAATTTATACGTTCTAACTTCGATTTAAATGAATTTTAAATCATTTATTCTCAAAATATTTCCTTTGAAATATTTAATTTCTATGAAAATCAATTAAAAATAAATTTTAAATTGGTTCCAAAAATACGGATTGTTACAAAGGTGTATGCAGTAATACAGTAATCAGTTGAGGTCCATATTCTTATTCATATATATATATATTATATCTAACATATGGGTTTAAGTGTGAATACTTATATATATCTTTGACCAATACGGTTAAGAATACATATATATATATACATATATATGCAATAATATCTTACCTAAGCTTACAGGGTCAGTATAAAAGTGTATACTAGTACAAACGTGTTTGCATATGCACATATAAGTCCATCACAGGTTAACATAGTATATATGTTATTGCATGTCTTAACATTAAAAAATGTATCACATATTTTAATTCAACAATATTACCTATGTATTGCTTTACTAGACTGTTACCTTGAGACGCACATTGTAAATGAGAGTACTGACATTACTTTTATATATGGACAATATATATTACAAGGATGGACGTACGGCAAGTTATACTTTCTGTGGTAGGTGCATCTAAAGAATAAAATATAGTATACATGTATCAAGATATAACACTTTCTCTATGCCTGTACCAACTGCAAATCAAATTTGTAGTGATGTCCTTGAATATAAGATGTATATCAAAATGTGCAAAAATATATCAAATATATGTATAATATTATATGAACTAAGTTTTTATATCATGTAAACAAGGGGCCATGATGACTCAACTATGATCATGAAATTATATATATATATATGTGTGTGTGTGTGTGTGTGTGTGTGTGTGTGTGTGTGTGCGCGCGCGCTGTGTGTGTTCATATGTGTGTTTGCTACATAGTTTGTAAATACATACATACATACATACATACATACATATATATATGTATGTATGTATGTATGTACATGTACATATATGACAATTGATACTTATAATGTTTACACATCATTGCATCTCATGCAAAGGAAGTTCATGTGATCAAATATAGGTTTCAATAATGATTTAATATGAATAAGCTACTGCTAATGGATGATACTTAAGCTTAATGTTAGTTTAGGAAATTAAATAACTATTCAAACATGTATATTTATATACCTTGTTGCTTGTATGAACTATATTGCTTGTTGAAAGCAGTCGAGAAATGCACTTGTTCAAGTGCAGGCTTATTTATAAGCAATGTACTCTTACAAGCCTTTCAACAGTGCACCAGCAACATAAACTAATTTATGCATGACTGCCTAACGATATATATAAGTACATGTTGAGCATGTATATCTACATGAGACATAGGAAGATGATTAGTAGTACAAATGTATCACTTTTGAAAGGCATACTAGTTCTAGCAAGGGTTTTAAATATTCAACTATACATTCAAGAGGCTTATAAATAGGATATATATCAGTTTGATGAATCACATTCATATCAACATTAGCACTGATTTATATATATTATCACCATTAGACATGAATTATATATATTAAATGTAAACACCATGCAGAGATTTAAACATGCTTTTAAGGCCAATTGCTTATATATTACGAATATTATAATATGTACTTAAAAATAAAATTGCAAATCAGAGTTGTATAATACAATTATCAGTGTATTTATATATAAACAGAATGATCATACATACATATTCATGTATTCAAGTATAAATCAGTTCAAAAACCAATTTAATTTCCAGATTCTTATGTGTATATTGTCAGGAATTGTGGAATGGATCGTTAAGGCAAAACAAACACTAGAGGGAGGGGGTGAATATTGTTTTTGAGAATTTAAACAAAATCTAAAACTTATGTGATATACTATATGAATCAATCGCCACAGAAACAATCAAAGAAATAGAAACAAACACAGCTACAAAGATAAACTAAAATAGAGTGCAGAAAAGGAAAGAACACTCCGGATTTTATACTAGTTCGGATTGCTCCTATGTCCAGTCCCGCACAACGCTGGATTGTGCAGAGTTTTATTACTATATTAATATCTAATTACAACCTCCTTGATTTCATGGCTACAAGGGATACCACCGATTCCAATCTCCTTGATTTAACGGCTGCAAGAGATACCATCGATTACCCGTCTTTGATTTCATGGAAATAAGGGATACCACTGATTTCTTATACAACCCAAGCAATTACAAACAGCTCTATATGTAACAACCCGGAATTTTGGGGCTAATTTAAAAATTTTATTTTAGAAATTTTAACGGATTTTTAATATTTAAAATAATTTATTTTAAATAATAATGACTAAAAATTTATTTTAAAATGAATAAATTTAATTTACTTATAAAAGGAGTTAGAAACAGCGCTGTAGTTTGAAAATTTAATTTCAGACTTTAACAGAATGTACAGGATTCATTTTAAATCAGAATTGAGCAAAACCAGAAATATTTGAATCTGTTTAATCATATCTTTCCAGCGAATGTAAGAAACTGAAATTTCGCTTTATGATTGGAAAGTTATGTCCAGTTTAAAATTTAGAAAAATCGCTGTAGAATTTATATATATATTAATATAATATTTAGCCCTTAAAAATAGTCATTTTTCAAATGACCTCGATTTTCGACGAAACCACTTTTGTTGGAACCGGAATGTCAAATTATTGCTAGGTTTCAATTTTCATAATTTTTCGTATTAATATGTGAGCATGGTAGAAGAAAACATGTTTTGTCAGTTTCGGTCAAATTTAATCGACTTGAAAATGGCCATTTTTCCAACGGTCTCAGAATTCGACGAAATTAGTCTTGTTAGAACCATATCATCAAACCATAACTAGAATTAATTTTTCTGTAATTTTTCGAGTCCGTATGTGGCCCCGGTAATTTAAAATGTACATTTGAATTTAATAATTAAATGATTTATATTTTAATTTAAAGAAAAACATATCGTAACAGCCGAACTAGGTTACGAAACATGTTTCATTGTGCCTGACGGGGGTATTTGGCTAGGGGAGACATTCGTTGGGTTGGATTCGGAGTTAGTATCAATGGACAAACCTTTTCTTGGATTAAAATAAATAAATAGTATAAAATACCGTATAAAATACCGTATAAAATACAGTATAAATACATGGAAAATACTAAACCCTAATTCTAAAGTCTGTAGCCGCCGTACTACATAATTCAATGGCCGAAATGCTCCCAACTTCTCCTCCTCTTTTCTTCAAATCCAAACAACAAATTTCAGAAATTCCAAAACCAGATGAAAGAGCACTTCGAGCTCTACACAGTGGACGGTCATGATCGTTCAGAATCAACCGTGGTGCTCGAATTACAGGGTGAAAGTCGTGGGCTCTGGGCGCGTTTTCTGGTCGGAGGGGCCCACCGAGTTCGCCAAGGTGGGGGGCGCTGGAAGAGGACTCGAAGGCGGTGAAGGTGGCATCTTCTGATCTGGTGCCGGCGCATGGAGGCTTGAGCGAAGTCGAACCCTAATTTGGTAGAAATGGGTTTCGATGAGGAAGAGACTATCTGAAGAAAGAAAGAAGAAGGATCGGCCGATGTTTTTACAAAGGGGATAATCTAGGTTAAGCTTAATTAATAAACTAATTATTAATTAAATTAGCATCATTAAATCATCAATAACTCATTCATATATAATTGGATTTCGACGAATTCAGAAGCGATGGAATCGTGGTGGAAAACTCTACGCTATGGAACAGACTAAACCGGATCTAGATCTCGTCTAAATTTTGGCGGAATGGAAAGCTATCGGTGACAATTCTATTTATTTATTTATTTAAATTAAAAATAAATAATTGTTTGATTGTGGTCTTTCTTCCGATCAAACGTGAAATTCTAATGGATTGCCATTGTGTTGTAGACCTAGTGATGTGATGATTGCTGTGTTGAAAAATATATATATCATACTTGTTATTACAAAATTGACGAAAACAAATATATCATTTAGTGATTATTAGATTGTTGAAACCAAATATGTTATTTTATTATCAACTTGTTGTAAGCAAATATATATATATATATATATATTTTGTTATAATAAAATGGATAAGAGAAAACATATCATTTTGTTGTGACAAAAGGATTGTAGATAAATATACTCATTTTGTTGTATAGGAAACTAGTAAATAAACAAAGTCATCACTTTTGGTTTGCATTAAAAGTAAATAAACAAAATCATCGTTTTGTTTGCATCATAAGTCAACAAACAAATTATCATTTTGTTTGTATATTGGAGGTTAACAAACTAATTTATCATTTGGTCGCATTGAAATTTATATATATATGTATTCATTTTTGTAAAATAGAAGTTGACACAAAAAAATATATATTTATTTTGTGAAATAAAATTGACATTTTTGTCAAAACTTGATTAGTAAATAAAATTACATTTTGTGAAAGAATGATTATAGAAATAAAAATTACATTTTTGATTAGAAATTGATTATGAAAATAAAAACAACCTTTTTATTTGAAATATGTTTTGCAAATCAAATTAACATTTTTGATTAGAAATTGGTTAGAAAAATAAAGACAACATTTTATTTGAAATGTGTTATGCAAATGACATACTTTATTATAGAATTAGAAATCACATTTTTTATGAAACTTGATTTTAGAATTAGAAATCACATTTTTTGTGAAACATTATTAATGAATTAGAAGACATTCATTTTGTCACTTTGAAAAGAATAAAGTAAATTCATTCATTTTTGCCACTTTAGAAAAATGAATTAGGAAACATTCATTTTGCCACAATAAAATGAATGAAGTAAAAACACAAACATTTTTGGTGTATTAAAAGGGATTAAACAAAATAATCATGTTTGAATATTAAAAAGTATGAAATGAAAATGTATATTTTTATACATTAAAAAGTATGAAATGGAAATGTATATTTTTATACATTAAAAAGAGTGAATTGAAAATGTATATTTTTATACATTAAAAAGAATGAGTCAGAAATGAACATTTTTGTTTACATAAAAAGGAATTAGAAAAATTTGTAATTTTGTTTACATTAAAGAAGAATTTAACAAAAGTATCATATTTTGTACATTAAAAGGAATTAGACAAAAATACGATTTTTGTCACTTTAAAAGAATTAGAATAAAAGAGACATTTTTGTCATTTTAAAAAAGGAAGAAGTAAAATATTCATTTTGTCATTTGTAAATGCATAAGACCAAAAATATACATTTTTGGTCAATAAATAAAAGTTAAGATTTTTATTATCATTTGTTAAAAATAAAAAGGATTAAACAAAAATTTACATTTTGTTTACAATAAAAAGGATTAAATAAAAATTTACATTTTGTTTACAATAAAAAGGATTAAACAAACATTTACATTTTGTTTACAATAAAAAGGATTAGACCAAAAATTTACATTTTGTTTACATTAAAAAGGATTAGACAAAAATTATACATTTTTATAAAATGTAAAGAAATGAAAGAAAATTATACATTTTTATCAAATGTAAAGGAATGAAAGGAAAATATACATTTTTGTCAAATGTAAAAAGGGTAAGAGAAATATACAGTTTTATCAAATGTAAAGGAATGATAAAATTATGCATTTCTTGGTCAAAGGTAAAAGAATGACAAAAATATTCATTTTTGTCAAATGTAAAGAATGAAATAAGAACATTCTTTTTATCATTTAAAAAGAGTGAAGTAAAAATACTCATTTTGTTTACATTGAAATGAATTAGACAGAGCTAGCACTTTGTTTACATTGAAATGAATTAGATTTAAACATAATTTTTGTTAGAAAGTAAAATATACATTTTTGTAAGAAAATGAATATTAGAATAAAAAGTACATTTCTGTTAGAAAATGTAAATTAAAATAAAAAGGACATTCTTTTCATTTGAAAAGAAATGAATTAAAAATAGGCATCTTTGGTCATTTAAAAAGGGTGAATTAAGAACATACATTTTTATGAGATATTATCCTCATTAAGAAGAATAGGATTAAAAGACTTCATTTCTATGTAATATTAGAAATATTCATTTTGTCCTTTAAAAGATATTTCACCAAAATATTCATTTTTGGCCACTTAAAAAGATTTCACCAAAATATACATTTTGGTCATTGGAAAGGATTACACAAAAAAATAAATATGAAAGTTAATATTTTTGTTGTCGATTAGTCACAATAAAAAGATCATATGTTTAAATATGACATTTTTAATACCTTGTAATGTATGCATGTAATGTTGAAAAGTTTGATGTATCCAATATATTAATGATATCCAAATCGAATATTACACTTCCATTTATAAGTCATCCGACTTGTTTATGTGATTGGGACGATAATTTTCACACATCGCCCAAGTGCACAAATAATTTATTATTTTCTTGCTGGATGAAACCCCACACGGGTGTTGGGGTGATATTGGACACACACACTAATCCCAATATTTAGTTATCTGTCAATCAATTGATTGACAGTCTGTGATGAGCATTAGTTATTTACTTTAATGCTCACACAGTTATAAATTCCACTCTGGTCGTCATTTGGATGTTTAATAATTATTAATCATGATTCTTGATTTCATACAATATATAGTTGTTGATTGAGTCACATTCCAATAAAGAATATTCTAGAAAAGAATATTTTAGAAAATATCTTAGAAAAAGACTGTATTTTAGGAAAATATATTTTTATTGAAATGGACTAGTTATTAACTAGAATAAATCATTAAGTTAAGATTTAATGAAGTTTTCCAATATGTTAATATTTAATTGAAATTAAATAAATTGGATTTTGTGTTTGTCGTGAATAGTGTCTTAAATAACACTGTTCTTAAACCCTGTATGAAGAGAATAATATTTTAATTTAGATTATTGAAAGTTTCAATTATATTTAGGGATTGAAATAAGATGAAATATGAGTTGGGTTTATTGTGAACTATGTTTTTAAGCGACATTTATTCTTTAACTCAGCTGACAATGAAAAGATATGATTTGGAATTTATAAATCTTTATTTAAGATTTAAATGGGAATTTTCCAAAAGTAAAGTTTTCCAATTTAATATAATAAATTGGAATTGGATGGAATTCGAATTTATAAAAACCGAGATAAGCTTCTGTAAAAGAAGACCAATACTACATATGGAATTTAAGAGGCCTTGCCGTTATTCCATTTATATTATTGGTCGGATACAGAAACTTATAACGATTATATATTGATTTGATTTCTGTGAAGATTCCATATTTTATGGAAGATGATTTTGGGTTTACCGTGAACTATGTTTTAAATGACATTAGTTCTTTAACCCAGTTAAAGATAAGATCAATTTCTTAAATTTAAATAATCATTGAATAATGATTTTTGATATTTAAAACCAAATTGGGGTTTTAATAAATCTTTAAAAGAAAGATTTAAGAATAAATTTGAGGAATTTATCTTTGATAAGATAATGTGAATATTTTATTTAAAAGAATATTCTGAATTGGAATGAGGCGTTGGATGTGTTTTTATAGCGCTTGATTATTAATTATAAAAATACGCGAGTTATTCGGAAAGACCGGGTTTAAACCATTCCGAATAATCACTACGACAATGAAGAGTCGAAGTTGAAGACGGTGATTGAAGACCGACGATCTTCATATCGAATGGATGTGTTGCTACTGAGACCCATGATGGGAGTAGCTACCTTGAAGGGGCTTCAGTGGTAGCCGCCCGGACTATGTTGATTGTTTCGGATATGCGAGGACCCCTCAGGTGTCTCCGGTTTCGTTCAAACCCAGAACGGACTTGTAAATGGATGCGTGTCTGACATTGGATTTCGTTCCATGTGAATTAAATTGATTTTTATTAATGTATATCTGATTGGTGGTGGAGAATTTATTCTCTGCTTAACACCCTGGTATATATTAATAGTGATTGATCGCATGGCGTGAATTGTCAATGTGGCACGCCAAGATGCAAATGATCAAGGCTTTTGTTGAAAAGCAGGGCCTTGTGGGATGATCAAAGTATAACCTATCATGGCGTAGCTTTGTGTATAGCGTGACTTCGCGAGCCTCACACCCCGGTATGATTCAAAAACGGGATATGGACCGTAGGAAGTGCACACGTTTCTTTCTAGCTAGGGGTAGTGTCAGTGCCTAAACTGGCTGGCATTTTACTTATGTGAATGATAGGTTTTGAGGCGCCTCGGATTTATAGGCCGTTCGTGGTCATACTATAGGTTCAAAGGAACCGGGAAACGTGTGTTCAGGAATTGCCAATCCACTACCGTTAGGTGGGGATCGGCCTTACCGCATCCAAGGGTTGCCCATAGGTGTGATCCTGAGGCATTTGCTAGAGTGTCTTGAATCGGAGAGGAGCTTGCCCCTAGCCTCGACTCATGATGGAAATCCAATTTCCAATACGACCTTGCGGTTTTGAATGTAGAACTAGTATGGCGACATGATATATGGTACCCATGCCGTCTATGATTGATACATTATGATTGAAATGTTTTTATTAGAACATATACACACTAATATTAAATCCGTTTTATCATATCAAGCATCTTTTGACCATTATAAGGTAAAACCCTATCCTCCGGTTTGCGTTGCATTGTGTGATGGTACTTGGGTCTTATAATGGTCTCATTTTTCTAAAAAGCATTGCGTTGTTTAACGATTTACTTTATTTTATGCACTGGCAATCCAATGGAGTAAACCCGTTCCGCGTTAGCGCCGTGGTCCTGTGATTAGCCTTATTATTAGATAAGTTAAGATTTCTCATACTAGTCCCATGACTGACATGTAGTTTGTTTCAGTGGCAAACTCGGGTGCCCATATTTTCCACACCGGCAGTCGAGTAGCTTTTTGCAGATATATTTACAGGATCCTGGTCTACAGCTGAAGCGATATTCGGAAAGATCTGTATCCGTGTATTCCTTTCAGTTGTATATTTGTATTATTTTTCCGCTGCTATTTAAATGTAATTTAAATCTCTGATATTATTGTATTTCTATTATGTAATAAGTATTCATACTCTGTTATATTCTTGTACTCTGATGTAGTTGTTGTGATCAGCAATAAAAATGTTCTTCGGTTTGTATTCTGATGTGTGTTGTTCTCAAATCAATCCGTACTTTCCTTTACCGGGAAGTTTGGGTCGTCACACTATAACTCTTCAATAGCACTTGATTTAGAGAGTAGAGAGTGTAGAGAGAAGTTTAATGAAAACAGAATTGAATTTTGTAGGGTATAAGTGTAGAAATCATTAAAATGAGAAAGAATAATGGTGTAATGAAATGACATGAAGATGTAGAAGCAGATTCAATTAATTTTTTTTTGAAATCAGCCCCTATTTACAACATTTGAAAGGTTGCAACATTTCTGGAATGTTACAAATGGTGAAAAAACACTTCCTTTCAAATTTAAATTTCTAGCAGTTATATGTCGACATAGCCATGAATGTATGTTGACATATCCATCATTTTTATAATTTTTAAAGCATTTTTAAGGTATTTAAATCAATATTTAAATTCTGGAAATTCCTGAAATAAAACTAGCTTCTAAAACATTATTTTTCAAGTATAAAAACATAAGAAAATATTATTAAACATATGATTAAATGCTTAATATATTTATGACATGAAAACTATGTATTATATAATTATAAACATATATAATATAATAATAAACATATATAATATAATTATAAACATATATATAGGAATATATAAAGAAATATTTATAAACTATATATAAACAAAAGGTTATATAAAAACTTAGAGTCTAATTAATATTATAATCAAATATAAACTTAGTAAAACATATTTAATAAAACTATAAAAATAAGAATAATTATAAATTAGGAAATATATTTGAAATCATAAGTTTGAAATTCTTGGAAGATTAAAAATTATTTTGAGAGAAGTTTGAAATCAATTTGAAATTAATTTTGAATTTGAGAAGGGATAATATGAAAAACAGAGTTCGAACCTGGAGTGTTATTCGGAGTCTAACATAAACTAGATTATATTACTATATTTATCTTGAAATCATGATTACTCATGAGTCTTGAATCTACTCTGAATTCTGAATCTCTAAAAGCTCTTAAAATATACAGTCTTCAGTATTATTTCTTGTATACAAATCCTGCATATGTATATGTATATATATATATTATAGATAAAGGTGTTAGTATATATATTTTATAATCAATTAATATTAAATAAGGTTGTTGTCATCAAAACTCCAATCTCTAACATTCTCCCCCTTTTCGATGATGACAACCACAGTTTATAAAATACCTTACCTGTACATACCTATTGATGATGATCCTTCTAATACTTCCCCTGTCTATATGAATCCTCTAAACTAAATCTACATTTTACATACCTGTTGATAATGATGATCCTTCCAATATTCCCATTGTCTATATGAATCCTATAAACTAAGTCTATATTTTATAATTCCCCCCTAGCATTATCTAAAAGAAATTCTAAACATACTGCCCCTAAATCGTATAACTATCTAAACTTACCTTACAATTAAATCAATACTAAATTTCTAAGGTATATAAATAACTCCCCCTGAATCCTAAATCTATCTATATATCCTAGCATAAAATACTCCCTCTAAATCCATGCTACAAATGATCCTAAATATAACTATTCCCTGATTTTGATTCTAATCCTAAAAGATTATAGCTCCCCCTAAAATTATGACTATACTATTCTAATAAACTAAATAAAAGGATAATATACTAATCAAACCAATCAATATTTATAATCAATTGAAAGAAGCAAGTCAATCCAAATAAGCAATTCAAACAAACAATTCAAGCAATCAATTCAAGTAATCAATTAAAGCAATCAACAAATAAACCAAATTAAATAATATGTGTTAATAAACACTTCTTGAACCTTCAATTAATCCTGGACACTATAAAAATCCCCCTTAATATAATACAAACTAAACCTAGCATATACTTTAATTCCCTTAAAACTATAATAAGACCTTAATCTAGACATAGAAATAACTCTGATAAGATAACCTTAAAATTATGATAAAAACAGTTATATTAGTTATGTATATCGTATTAACATGTTTATATAATTTTATTAATTTATATACTTTTAATATATATATTTTGAAAGAAAATAAGTACACATACAAAGTTAATAACTAGAATTTGAATTGGCATTTTCTAATTTAAAAATGGAGGGAAGTTTGAAAGTTCATACTTTTGAAACTCAAATTTTGAATTTTATTACGTTGAAATGACCATTTATGTATGTCGACAAACATGTAAAAAATCAAAAAACATATTGTTTTGACTTCACGGTTTTATTATATTATCGATTTATATTTCAGGTTTAACTATTTCCTGAAATAATATTTATCCTGACAAACATTCAAAATTTATTATTATTATTTTTAATTTCAAAATTCAAATTTTAAATTTCAAGATTGAATTTTAAAGTTTTTATTTCAAATTCATA
Organism: Allium sativum; assembly: GCA_030737875.1. Classification (NCBI taxonomy): domain Eukaryota; kingdom Viridiplantae; phylum Streptophyta; class Magnoliopsida; order Asparagales; family Amaryllidaceae; genus Allium; species Allium sativum. The sequence goes on from CM060911.1 coordinate 218,997,675, forward strand.
ACTAGGCAAACAAAACAAAGCAAAAAAAACATACATTCAACCAAAAAAGAATTTAAAAATTAATCAAGGTGTACCCGGTTTTTAGACCCATTTCTTCGATATTTTCTGAATTGCTGTTGTAACAACCCGAAATTTAACAACATGTTAAATCAAGAATCAAGGCAGAATTATATTATAAAATCTGAATCAGGAGAAACGGGCTGTGCCATTGCGTTCATCTCGGAAAAATACGCGAAATAGAGTCCGAAATTTCGTAAATCGGAGTCCGTATGGCCGAGATATGGCCTTCGGAAGTTTCACGAAAAATCAGAATTCAAAACAGATTTCAAAAACACAGAAATCAGAGCAGGCGGGAAAAATCCCGCCCAGGCAGGGTCGACACCTGTGTCGACCCCCCCCAATGGGTCGACACCCATGTCGACCCAGGGGTCGACACCCATGTCGACCCAGGGGTCGACCCCCCTTGTCGGACCAGTTTTTCTGGTGCACCCGTTTTGGCTCCTGGGTCTTGTTTTGGAGGCTTGTGACGATTTTTGAGGGTTCAGATCTATCCTAGGGTTTATCCTACGGCCTAAACTACTCCTAATCTCTATAAAAAGACCCCTAACCTAGCCTAAACCCTCATTAATTGATCCTACAACTAAACTATGCCAAAATTTCTAATGATGATGGCCTCCACTCAAAACCCTAGACTCCATCCTCTTGTCATAAATTATATCTTCATTCTCTTGAGAGATTAGATGATCATTTGAGTGTTTCTAAGTTACATGAGAGTTGCTAAGCTCGATTCAAGGCTAAAGTTGCAACCTTTATACATCAAAGCAAGGATCTTTCTTATTATTTTCTCAAGGGTTTTATTGGAGCTTATTGGTTTGGGGTTTTTGCTAGTGTGGCTTCGTCTCAATCTTTTTTATATATTGATTTGTGCCTTCATAGCATTGTAAGCCCCCTCCTACTCTTAGATATTAACTATGAAGTTAAATGTGCATGTTGCAAGCTTTGGGTTTGAACTTGAGTAGGTTGCATGCTTAGAAACTATCATGTTATGTGTAGATTTGTACTACGCATATTCGTAAAAGTCATCACCTTGATTTTGTGGGCTAAAAGCTATAAGCTTTATGTTGAAATGTTGCATTATGCAACATAAGAACTCTTTTATCCCTTAAGTTAACTTGCATAGAATGCTATATGCGAACTACTAGCCATTTTTCTATGTCATCTATCACCATGATTCGCCTATATGCTAAGTTTTGGGGTTATACATGTTTTTGGGGCTTAATAATGCAACATGCAAGTTTGTGAACACATTATGTCTCATATGCCACCATGTTTAACTTGCGGCCTTATACCCTTTTGTCATACCTTTGCCAAGTTCCGTCTTTTAATCCATTATGCGTTGTTGCGAATGTATATGCGAGTCTAAAAGCGTTGGGGTTACGTTATGGGTAAACTTTAATGACGTGAAACATGATTTGGGTAAATGGGTATAAACATGACAACATGTAACTTTGGCTATGAGCATGGGACTTGAAAACTTGACACGTATGGGTTGTAAGTGTAATAAGACACTAGACCAAACATAAATCTACCCGGACCCGCCCGGCTTAACTAGTGGCTACAAACAATAGGATCCAATGTGAGAAGTTGGTCATGTCACGCTTAAGACCCGAGGTTAGACTAGGTTGTGGTGTAAAACTACCCGGACCTGCCCGACTTAACTAGTAACCACAACAAAGTCTAATATGAGAGGTTGAGAGTGCATTAATTAAATTAATGCCACATGATAAGGTTAAGTAGGTTTGACTAATGACACTTAACCGATATGACATGAATGGGTAGGTTAAGTTAAACCGGACTTGATTTCTTAATGACACTTAACTAATCTAAACTTGGTAATTAAATGTGGTTAAGTAACCAATACTTAACCAACTTAACATGATAATTTAATGAGGTTAAGTAACTTATACTTAATCAATTATACACGATGATTGGATGAGGTTAAGCAACCATACTTAACCAATCTAATATGAGAACTTGATAGGGTTAAGTCACAAGACCGTTTAAATATACTTAACCATTCTAATACGATTAGTGGATGGGGTTAAGTTAACTTATACTTAACCAATCCGACTCGATAATCCGATGAGGTCAAGATAATCTATGCTTAACCAATCTAACACGATAATCTGATAGGGTTAAGATAAACAAATACTATACCAATTTGACTTGAGGATTGAATAGGGTTAAGTCATGAGCTTCTTGGTATACTTAACCAACTTGTAGGGCTAGGTCTTGGACTTGAATACTTAGCCAAATCTTGATATGATTCGTAGGCAAGTTAAGTCATGAACTTAAATGACAATACTTAACCCATTAGACAAAACCCTAGTTCAGGGCACTAGGTGGAAAACCGGGATTAACAAGGATAACGGGAAAGGAGACTAAGTGGTAAACCTTAGTTTAGGGAACTAAGTAATAATTCTTAGTCAAGGGATTTGGACCAGTTCACAGATAGATGAGTAACCCGATACGGTAGGTCATCGCTTAAACACACGAGGGGGAGCAATATCTGATTTAGATAAAGGCTCCAACGAACTGGGTGACGAAGCGGTAGCTTCGCGGAAACGTGAGGATACTCTTGGTATCCCTCTATGAGGTTGCGGGTGGTCCATGAAACCAGGGCTCACAGAGGTTAAGGTCTGCGGTAGAAGAGCCAAGGGTATGCCTTAGTTGCTGTGCGAGCGACCTAAAGACTGGGATGGATTAGCGTGGGGTCAGCGATATTTTCACGGTAGCCCTGGATAGCACATTCGTCGGCCACCTACCATCTTTAGTCAATCGTGTACGTACGGAAAGGCAGAGAACACCCAACAAACCATACTGGCTATCTAGGTATGGGTGAGGTTAGCCGTCCGGAATGAGGGGAGCGATGGCTGTAGCGTAGTTCTCATACATGACTTTTCTTGTTTTGCCTTTCAGTAGTTGAGGGAGGGGTCACGTGGGACCATAGCCACGAATACAAAAACAGACCTTGATATCTGCACCGGCGGATGACTTAAAACTCCCGACCGAGTTCCGTATTTCTTGATTTGCCCTGGCACGGAACTCGGATGGCACATTGAGATACATGTGCGTCTAGACATGGAAAACGATTCACGATATATACGTGGGATAAAAGGGCGCGGTTGACGGGTAGCATAATCCCTAGTAGCCCTAGGTGGCTAAAACCCAAACCGAGACACGGAAACGTTCATTAGGTAGCATAATCCCTTATGGTCCTAGGTGGCATAAATCGATAGTTCATGGTAAGAAAACATAACTAGATCAAGGGTAGCAGTCCAAAACAACTTCAAGGATAAAATGGTACTACGTTGAGGCGGTATAGATTTACATAGGGAAGCCCGTACGGCCTACGGCAAAGGACTGAACTCATACATGGAAAGAAACATACGAGTTGGGAAAAAACCTACATATGTTATGTATTAGGTTGACATGTACCATTACATGACATTGGGCAAGAGACATTCATAGTTAACACATAACGCGGGTTGGGATACTAGTACGAGAGGTGCAGAGCAAATATACATGATAAATACCTTAGGATATTATACATGATAGATACCTTGGGATAGTATACTTGATATAAACCTGACAATGTGATACCTTGATTTATCTTGACACACTCGTTTATCTTGGTACAGTAGTTCATCCTGTTATTTTGGTTTAGCTTATCTATCTTCATATGTTCATCTCAGTTCCTCATGCCAGTTAACTTTACTAGTTTATATACTGATAGTAGATAGGGCTTACCAGTCTTTATGACTGACCCCGTTTTGTTTTGCCTCTTGTCTTCCGTTTCCCCCCCCCCCAGGTTACAAGGAGGAAATGCTATTGTTAGTTCGGACTTCTCCTGTTTGAAGGTCATCATGTATGGCTCGGACTTTTCTTGGCTATGGCTACTTTACCGTTTTACTTGGGGAATAATTTATGAAAAGGTTTTTATGCTTCTTTACTATTGCAAGACAGGTTTCCATGTAAGAAATTCTCTGATGTAAAAGGCTTTAGACCTTATTTATTAATGATATGAAAGTTGGTTTTACTTCCGCTATTTTATATGTTCTGTCTTGTAATATTTTTGCACATGTTTACCAATAATACCCCTCTAAAGCTAGTGCATTCCTTTGCGAGTGACCCTAGCGGAGGTGGGGTGTTACAACTGTGAAACACATATTTGAATTTCTGATTTCTGGCTCTTTATTGCTTGATGATGAATCTGAATCATGTAGATAAAGACGCGGCCTTTTTACATAGCCTCGTCGACATTTTTACATAGCCTCGTCGACATGGCATCAAAATTTTGAGCTTGAATTTGAATTTGGAATGAACGGACACTTCAGCTACTATAAGCCCAAAAATCATATCCCTTCATAAACTCTTCTTTTCTTTATTGATGAATGATCATTTTGGTGTCTCTTGGCCAACATTCATCAGAGATAACTTCTTTTCTTGCAAAACAACATACCTTTTCAAAGAATCAAGTGACTTTTCAAAATAACTACTTGTAATTTGAGATAATAACATCATGATGATTCTGTGATATATCTATTTAAACTTTTCAAGAAATTATATCGTGATAACTCGATTTTTTTCAATAAAATTGAATGCACTCATTAATACTGATGCAATACATGAATTAAAACTAGTGTTAACAATTATTTCTAAATATGCCATTTAAATTTTTTTCAAAAATCAGATTATGAACTTTTGAAAAACCTTGCACTGATCCCAATTGTTAGGGATTGCGAAATGGATCGTTATGGCAAAACAAACATTAGAGGGGGTGAATAGTGTTTTTGAGAATTTAAACAAAATCTAAAACTTATGTGATATTGTAACGACCCAGAATTTTGGGCCGAATTTAAAATTTATATTTTAATTATTTTAATGGGTTTTTAATATTTAAAATAATTTATTTTATATAATAACGACTATAAATTTATTTTAATCAAAGTTAAAACGAATAAATTTGTTTTAAATTATAAAAGGAGTTAGAAATAGCGCGGCAGTATTAAAATTTGAATTTTAACTTTGATTGACTGTACAGGATGCAAAATAAATCGAATTTTAGCGAAACCAAAAATATTAGAATCTATTTAAAAATATCTTTCCAAAGAACCCAAAAAATTGAAATTTCATAGCGGGAATCAAAAGTTATGTCCAATTCAAAATCTCAGAAAAACGCTATGGAATTTATATATATTAATATATATGACCCAAAAGGCTACTTTTTGCATACGAATGAATTTGGACTCGAAACCACTTCCATTGAGTTCAAAATGATGTTTCTGCATTGAAAAAGTATAAACACTTATATATTTTGAGTTTCGGAAATTATTCATACATATTTGTATTTTTTAATATTAAATATATACGCCTTAAAAATGGGAATTTTGCAAACGACCTCCGAATTCGATGAAACCACTTTATATGGATTCAGAATATTGAATTATTTCTAGATTCCAAATCTCATAATTTTTGAAGCTAAGATGTGGTCGTAATAAATTTTACAATGAAAAAACAGTAAATTTTCAGACTTTAAAATTTCGCTATTTATTCATACGGACTCGGAATTCATCGAAACCAGTTTCTATGGATTCGTAATGTCAATAAATAATTGTGTTTCAATTTTCATAAAAAATAGAATTTGTAGGTGTTAACACGGATTTTTAAACTGAGAAAACAAACAAAATTTGAAGAAGATAAAATACACAAGAGGTTAAAATAAGGGTAGTTGGCCTAATTAAATTATTAGCCCATATAAAATATCATAAGTGTTGTCATTAGCTGAACCCTAAGACAAAACATAGCCACCTTCTTCTTCCTCTATTCCATGGCGGCTCCCTCCTCTAAAATTTATTTTGCAAATTAGCCCCTGAAAACAAAATAATTTATATCTCTCAATCAGAACAAAATCGGACCAAACCATTTCTGGGTTTTGTTCATCTTCTTATCCTCTATCTACCACGAAAAATTCAAGATCTATCATCACAAGGATTCGCGGGATCTAGCCTGAAAGACAGAAAGCTGATTTCGGTTATTTGTTCGCTGCGGGCCCCACGAAGAGATTTAGGTTGAGAGACTTCAGGAAGTGGTAGAGGGGAAGCATACGGTTCTTTTGGCGGTGGTGGCATGGTCCCAGGTGGCCGGAGTTGGCCGGAATGTCAATTCGATTGGAGGGGAGCTGAAAACAGATAGTCACAAAGATGAGCAATTTCCTGTCGATCCGTGCATTTTCCGGCGAAGTGACCCAAAGAGAAGTTGTTCGGGAGGTCGAGATCTAGAAACTGACAAAAATTGGTGGCATTTGGAGTACCGAGGCGGCCGCAGCACTGAGATGAACAAAAACTGCACTTTTCCGTTCAACTGCAGATCGTGGGCCCCACGTGGCGAATTGGAGGGGGACCACCAGGCATGGAAAGAGGGGGAGAAGCCGGAGAGAATGGCGTTGGTTTTGTGCAATTCCGACTTACGGTTTGGCCGTGGCAAGCATTTTAAGTTCAGGGTGCTGTTGGAAAAAAAGAGGTTAAGGGATTAAACGCGAAACATTTATTTAATTTTATGTTCAATGTTCATAACGCGATATCTTTTACATACAAGGTCGAAATTTGACGATTTCAAATCCGCTGGGATCGTGGCGACGAGATCTTCGCAATGACACTAACTACGTTCAATTCTGAGCAAGTTGAAAATTTGGGTAATTTTTACCATTTAAATTAATTATTTAATTTGGTCAAACATCGAAAATTCATATCTTTTTGATACGAAATCGAAATCGTACGAAACAGGATTTGCTGTGATCGTGGCGACGAGAGCTTTGCGTGGACACTAATCTTGCCAAATTTGGAGCAAGCTGAATTTTGGGCCAAAATTGGGCCTGAACATTTAAACACCGACAAAGTGCAAACCAAGGTGAGAACTCTTTTCTCACTCAAAACTTTTACCGTATTTATTTATTATTATAAATGAATGTGATTTAAATGCCTGTGATGAAATAATTGTTTGAAATTATCTGATGCATGTATGTTGTGTTGTACGTTATGTTATGTCATGATATGATTTGGTATGTTATGTAAATTTTGGCAGTATGCAACATGTGTCATTAATATTGATACATATAGAATTGTTAAAAATTAATGTTACACTGCCATGTACAAGTTACCTGACTTTTATTTGTTGATTGGATTGATAATTTTCACACATCGCCCAAATGCACAAATAATTATATATATTATTTGAATGTTTGTTAGTTGAAACCCCACACGGGTCTTGGGTTGATATTTACACATCGCCCTTGTGATTAGTTATAGCATTATTTATTTGACGCTATGCGGTACAAATATACACTTCAGATGATTGGATGTTTTTAATGATTTATCATTAGTCTAGAATAACATGGGATGTGTGAAAACCGTATAATTATAATTATATGTAAATCGTTTGGGTCTCATTCCAATTTGGAAAAGAAGTTGTCAAAATAAGATTTGTAATTTAATTTCCATTTTTAATGTAAATAAAAGAAGAGATTTTGACATTGTAATTAAATTTACATATTTAATGTAAATAAAAGAAGAGATTTTGACATTGTAATTAAATTTACGTTTTTAATGTAAATAAAAGAAGGGATTTTGACATTGTAATTTAATTTACATTTTTAATGTAAATAAAAGAAGAGATTTTGACATTGCAATTTAATTTACATTTTAGAATGTAAATAAAAGAATGAAACTTAACGTAGTATTTTTAATTTACATTTTAATGTAAATATAAGATAAAAAGATGAAATATGTTTTAAAATAAAAGTTAATCTTTTATTAATGAAAGAATATGAGATATGTATAAAAATAAGAGTTAATCTCTTATTAATGGAAGAATATGAAATATGTATAAAATAAAAGTTAATCTTTTATTAAAAGTAAGAACACGAAATATATTTCAATATAAAAAGTTAATCCTTTTATTTAGGAATATGAGTTTACATAAAATGGTTAGCGCTAAAAAGTTATTCTTTTATTGTAACGTAAGAATATGAAAATGTTTTAAAATAAAAGTTATTCTTTATTTTAATATAAAATCATGAAATTTGTTTTAAATTAAAAATGCAACTTTTAAATGTCATATAAAACATGGAATTTGTTTTACATTAAAATTGCAAATTTTTAATGCCGTATAAAAATGTGAATTTGATTTACGTTACAGTCTTATATTTTTAATGTAACGAAGGAACATGAAAATGATTTAAAATGAAAATTCACCTTTTTATTTAATGAAGGAAAAATTTGTTGAAACATTTAAATAGTAATTTTAATGTACATTTAGAAAGAATATGTAAGTGAGTATGTTGAATGATTTATATTAATATATATAATATAAATTAAAATTAATTGAGTTACGCGCGGTAGTTCGCGTTTTGAAATCGTAACTTTAAACGATTATAATAAAAGATCCAACCGTCGGATTTTTCCAAAACTGAAACCGTTAGGTTTGTTTTGGAAAGATCATTCCATCGATATTTAATTCCTTAAAATCCAACGGTTAGATTTTGAGAAATGATAAATTTAAATTTTAATAAAAACAGCGCCAGTGTCGTTAAAAGACCTGAAACGTCGTTTAATTAAATAGGCCTAAATAATTAAAATACGGAAAATTATGTAAAATCTTAATAAATGTTTTAAAAGAGTTTTGGATGTGAAATTCCAAATTTATTAAGAGGAAAGATATTATTATCAAGTTAAGTAATTTATTTATTTCTATAAATAAATAAAAGAGTGAAAAATGGTTTTATTAAAATCAAGTATTTCAAGTGAATAAATTAGATTGGAATTCAAGAAAGGAATGACATTGTAAATAAAATAAAAATAAAAAAGTGAATTTTCCAATATTAAAATTAGTTGGAAGTTGATTTGGGTTGACCGTGAAAAATGTTTTAAATGACATTAGTTCTTAAAACCCAAATTAACGATGAAGTGATGATTTGTAATTTATTAATCTTTTAATTAAGATTTAGCAAAATATTCTAAAGAGAACTTTCCAATTTAATATATTAAATTGGAATATGATTTTGGGTTTATTGTGAACGATATTTTAAGTGACATTTGTTCTTTAACCCAGCTAAAGGCAAGATTATTTCTTGAAAGTTAAATAATCATTAAAAAATGATTCTTGAAGATTAAAACTAAATATAGTTTTAATAAAGCTTTAAATTGGATTGAATGAGGATAAAAGTAATTAAAATTACTTAATTCAAGAAACGACCGATAATGGAGTACCACCAGTTTTACTCCAAGCGATAGTTAAATCTTTAATTAGATTTGAACGATAAAACAGTAATTAAGTTTACCGTAACACATTGGGTGTTAAATATGGAGTACCACCAATTTTACTCCATGGGTTGTATAGGTTGGGAATGGGATATTAATAAATGATTACTTCGGTAAAGTGTTAATCCCGACTAGTTGAATAAACCTTAATTTGGTTTAAATTAAAATCAAAGAATATTCTTGATGGGAATGAGGCGTTGGTTGTGTTTTAAACACACGATTTTAAATTACGAAAATTATTCATTTCGAATGGATGATTATTGATTTCTTGATTGGACCGTACACCCAAAATGAGGGAAAAATTGGTGATCATTCATAAGTATTTGGAGATCTACCGGATATGGTTTTGTTCAAACCCAGAACGGACTGATAAATGGATTGTGTGTCTGACATTGTATTCCTTTATATTGTATTCGTTGATCTCTATTTAATATATAGCTGTTTGGTGGCAGAGAATTTATTCTCTTGCTTAACACCCTGTTATATATCGATAAATGATCAATGACATGGTATGGTCTGATAATGTGGCATGCTAAGATGCATATGATCAAGGCTTTTGTTTAAAAGCAGAGCCTTGTGGATGAAGACCAAAACATAGCTTTTATATAGCGCCGCTTTGGATACAACGTGACTTCGCGGGCCTTACACACCACGGTATGATGGTGAAAGATTTGTTTGATAATGTTCGGTTTGACCAATATACTTTATACGGATTTGGGGTCGGCTGATGGGGCTAGGGTGGTCGCTCCACTCTAGAAGTGGGATAGGTCATTTATCTCATGAGGATAATTCAGATTGCTGCTCATCCAAAGTGCGTAGTATATGTATTACGGTGTTTTCTCTTGCCGAGACGTAAGCCGTGGAGATACATGACGTGATTGATCTTTCAAATCAGTAGCCATCATGCTGGAAATCCAGTTTTCCAATACGAGCTTACGGTTTTAGTTGTATACTTATATGGTGACATAATATATTATGCCGCTTACATAAAATATTATGCCACCTAGTCTTGATATTTTTATATTTGAAATTGTTTTCTACACTGTGCACTCATAGCATAAAAGATGAATTTCGCGTATTAAGCATTTTTGACCATTATAAGGAAAAACTCTATCCTTCGGCCTACGTGCAAGGGATTGAGTCTTATAACGGTTTCATTTTTCTAAAAAGCATTTCATTGTTTTATGCACTGGTATTCTTGGGAGTAAACCCGTTCCGCGAAAGCGGCGTGGTCCCTTGACTTACCCAACTTTAAAAATTAAAGTTAATAACTGTTTTGAGTTCTTACACCAGTCCCATGACTGACCTGGAGTTCATTGTTTTAACCTAAACTCTGGGTGCCCATATTTTCCACACGAGCAGCTAGTAGTTTTGGTTTTGCAGATATTATATTCACAGGATCCTGGTTTACAGCTGAAGTGATATTCGGGAAGCTCTGTATCCGTGTATTCCTTTCGGTTGTATTTTGTATTATTTTTCCGTTGCTATTTAAATGTAATTTAAACTCTGATATTGTATTTCCATTGTATATTATTCATTCATACTCTGGAAAATTCTTGTACTTTGATGTAATTGTTGTAATCAGCAATAAAATGTTCTTCAGTTTGTGTTCTGATGTGTGTTGTTCTCAAAGCAATCCGGGCTTTCCTTCACGGGGAAGTTTGAGTCGTCAGATTTGGTATCGGAGCTTTGGTTTACAGATCTCGAGAACAAGGCACATTAGAATCGAATGGTAGAATTCATCGGAGATTGGATTAGTAATATCCAATAAGAATAACTCGTTGGAGATGGGATCAGTAGTATCCTTGAACGAGTGTGAAGAGTATTATTTTCGTTAAAATTTAAACAAGATTAGTTTTGAAAATTTTACCTTAAAATACGTATTTGATATATTATTTTATTTTAATTTGGACAATCAAGTATATTAAGATTTTGAATATATGAGTAATTAACGGATATTAGAAGTTTTAATATACTAGATAGATATAGAATCACACTCTAGTCGCCCGGAGATAATTCTGATGATTGTTGCATCATCATCAGAGTTTATGTTCGAGTTTCGAAAGTGGTATATCTATATATTTCCATTGACTGGTGTGAGAACCAAAACTAGATAGGGTTTATTGTTGTGATTTGCACTAAAAACATAAATTTTGATTATATATAAAAATTGCATATGTTTGTAAAGTTAATTACCTAATTGATTGCTGGTTGTGATGTTTGATTGTTAGTTTAACTAATAAAATATTGGAATGATGATTAAATTAACCACTTTATAATAGAATGATAAATTTAGCTTAATCGAATTTAACATTGAACTGAATTGGAAATCGATTAGAATTGAAAGTTGAGTTGGTTAATTAAACGACTTTTAGCTTCGTTCCTTTTCGAGGACGAAAAGTTCTTAAGTGGAGGAGAATGTAACGACCTAGAATTTTGGGCCGAATTTAAAATTTATATGTAACGACCCAGAAAATCTGAACCAATTTAAAAATTTTAAATTGGCTAAAATAATGGATTTTAAATATTTAAAATAAATATTTTAAATAATGGCAATGAAAAGTGAGTTTGAATCGACAATTGAAAACGAATATAATTAATTATAATTATAAACAAGGCCTGAAAAGGCGCTGAAGTTTCAAAAATTGAATTCAAACTTTGTCGGACTGTACCGAGTGCAAAACAAAACGGATTTTAGTGAAACCAAAAATATTTAAATTTGTTAGTGAATACCTTTCTAACGAATCTGAAAAATCGAATTTTCATAACGGAAAGCAAAAGTTATGGCCAAATGAATTTTCAGAAAGGTCGCTATGGAATTTATATAGCCCGTGAAATTGGCCATTTTGCATACGACCTCGGAATTCGACGAAACCACTTTTGTTGGATCCGAGATGTGAAGTTATTGCTAGGTTTCAAATTTCATAATTTTTGAAGCTAGTATGTGAGCGTGGCAAAGGAAAACGTGTTTTGGTCAATTACAGTAAAATTTGATCGACCAGAAATGGGCCTTTTTGCAAACGGTCTCAGAATTCGACGAAACTAGTTTTGTTGGGACCGTATCGTCAAAACATAGCTAGATTTATTTTTTTGGAATTTTTCGAATCAGTTTGTGGCCCTGACAAATTGAAATGTACGTTTAAAAAAAATATTGAATGTTTTATATTTTAATTTGAAGGAAAACTGACTGAAATATTCGAATGGGCCTTCGAAACATATCCTATTGTGTTCGGAATGAGGGTAAAACGCTAAGGACGACAGTCGTTGGGTTTAGATTAGTGGTCATGTCATAAAACCCCTTTAAAACTCCACCGGCCAATCAGAATTTTTATATAAAAAAAAAATCCCTCATTTTCTCTCTCCCCGTAAGCGCGATTAACGGCGGAAACCACCTACAACCTTCCCGTTCATTTTCCGGTGCCGCCACGCCACGATAGGCCTCACCACCACCCAAACTTCGAAGCCCTCTCTCCTCTCTTCCAATCAACACCAGCCACCCCCCGTCTCGTGCCCCCATCACCGGGATTCGCGCCCAGGAAGTTCTCGACTTCCCACCGCCGCCGTCGACGCCTGGGGCCACCGAAGTGGACCCCCCTTCAGGCGCACGTGCGCCGCACGACCCCCTACAGCGCTGCAAACTCCGATCGTCCAACCGCTACACGGATTTGCGTGAAAATCCAAACCTAGTTTTGAAGAAAAATAGAGGTATACGGCTGTTTAATTTAAAACTGTTTTTAACAGTTTAAAACCGTTGCAAACTTTGAAAAATAATATCTTTTTCGTTTCTTATCGAAATCCAGTGAAACAAGAGACAGTGGACTCGTGTGGACGTCTTCTACATTCTAGAAGAGACCGCATATTTTTCTGAGCCTTCTGCTATTTTTGGTGGAGTGGAACCCAATGTGAGATTTCTAATTTATAAACGATATGGAAAGCGACGATGTATAAATTATATGATCGATGTATGAGTTATATAAGCGTTGTACACCTCATGTATAAGCGTTGTATAAGTTGTACGTTCGATGTATAAGTTATATATGCATTGTAAAAATTATATATGTGTTGAAATAGAAGTGAATTGCTATATATAAATATATATATATATATATATATATATATATATATGTATATGCCCCTCGTCCACAAACCATGGACGATATTTATTGGTTGTGATTGGTGTAAAAATTGATTGATAGCGAATGGTTGATTGGAATTGTTTGTGGTTGATATTGATTGGTTGTGGTTGAAAAATACCCATTTATGGTTGAGAAATATTTGGTTGAAACCACATAGGATTAGTTTATGGAAATGAAATAAATATATACATGCCGCCTGCATGCGAACTAGATGCATGATCCCCATTGTAAAAAACCGCGAGGTTTTAAGGTATAGCGAGGAGCCGTACTAGGGACGGTCCCGGTTTTAACTACTCTGCCGTTATGCTGCCGAAATTTTGAATAATATTCATGTGTTTGAATTATTTTCATTTGCTGGAACTATATTTATTCGTTGTATAGAAAATCTTCATGTGTTGAATCGATATTCATTCGTTGAATTGAAATTCATGTGTTGAATGGTGTTCGTGTTTTAAAATATAAAAATCACATTTTTATCTATATATATAAACTATAGAAAACCTTCATGTGTTGAATCGATATTCATTCGTTGAATTGAAATTCATGTGTTGAATGGTATTCGTGTTTTAAATATAATGATTAACATAGAAATGTGTTTATTTTATGCTCTTATTTCTTATCTTTTGTATATAAATAAATATTACTTGGGTATTGTTTTGTTACTTTTACAGATATTCCAACCTAGCCCGCATGCAACCAGAAAAGTAGAGAAATGGAGATCAGATTGCTAAATATTTGAATTTTTAAGAATTGTAGATGAAGATTCCACATCCAGTTGCTGTTGGACAAGAAAATGATTGATAAAAAGGCCATGAATTTCTCTAATCAAGGGAAGCTTATCAAAGAACCAAGAGGAAAAGAAGAAAGGCCAAAAATTTAATAGATTTAACTAAGGCCCATCTATCATTGTATTAGGGTTAGGGTTAGGGTTTGGCTATCTATCCTATAAATACCCTTGTAATGTCATTATAGCCACCATTCTATTCTGTATTCTCTTCTCCATTAATAAAAGTTCTTCCTTTTTACTATTTCTGCATTTTTCTTTGTTAGCAATCGGTGTTGTCTTCACAATTAGTTTTGGAAGAGCACCAATTGTATTTTACATTTTTTGTTAGTGATTAGTCGTTTGATTAGTTTCAACAACAATCCTAATTTACTTTTTGTTGTTCTTCTTTTCCTGCAATTTTACTTTCTGCATTTTATTTCTGTTTTGCATTTTAATTTCCAATTGATAATTGTGATTTGATCATCGATTCAATTAGATTTGTTCTGAATCGGATCGCAGTTTCAATTTTTTATTGTTTTCAAAAACCAACCTCGAAAATCGTCTAACTCGCCCAAGAGATAAGATAAATAATTTGATTTAATTTACCTCCCTGTGTTCGACCTGTATGCTACACACCTGTACGCTTGCAGTATTTAATTTAAAATTCGCGCTTTTCTAGCGTCGATCAAGTTTTTGGCGCCGTTGCCGGGGAGGTAACGATTAAATTTTGTTATTTATTTAATTTCTGATTCGTGTTAGTTTTATTTTATTGTGTTTGCTTTTGTTTTCTTGTATATATAGAAAAAAATCTTGATTGATTTGATTTGGCATTATTCAATGATGCTGTAATCTTCATAACAAGAGAAAAAAATAACATACCATTTTCATTGATTTTCTGCTCTTGCCATTTTTATTTTCTTTCTTTTCTTCCCAATCATTCCCTCCTTTGTAAAAATTTATTTCTACCTTTACAAGTTAAAAAAAACAAGAACCAAATTTCTTTCTGTAATTTTTCTTCCTTTCTTCTATATTCTCCACTGCCTTCTGCTCTATATACATCTTCTCTGCCAACAAATTACATCTCATCCCATATTCCACGTTCATAGCCATCATCCATCAACACCCTCCTATGCCGTAACAATCACCCATTCATGCAACCTCAGTTCCGAACCCTCTCATACTTCACAAACCATTCAAACCCCAACCATTCAACCTCTGCCTCACGTCCATCATCAGCACTACAGGCCACCACCATCCTGTTTCTTACTCACAGACCAGTCACAAACAATCACTGCGTCCTTCCCACATAACAGCCTCATCATCCATCCAACTTCTTCAGCGTCATTAACACCCCAAGTTCACCCCACAGCAAGTTCCCATGGTCAGCAACAAACCACAACATCGGCCTCAACAAACCGCATCAGTTCATAAAGCTCTTCCCCTCCTACGTTCTAGACCATTACCAAACGCCAGAAATAGCAAAATCATCATCACCTTCTACCGACTACGACACCAGCCAATCGATTTGCAAAACCCCCTTGCCAAAATCACATCAGCACCGCCCTCATCATACGCCAATCCCTGACCACAATCGACAATCTCGAACACGATCCCCTAACCAAACATCACCGTAGATGCCTTCAACTAGATTCACATTCCTCTGAACCCGTACACAACGCCAGTGATCAACCCAATCTGATTCGAAACATCACCGCAAACCACGAGCCCTAATCAAATTCGACTTCCCCTACTTCAATCGAACCACCGACTCAAGAACCGAAGTGCAAGCCGAAACCCAAATCGCGAGTATCAGTAAACCGATTGAAGCCTAAGCTACCTCAGTACTATGCCGATTTGAAACTAGAATTTCCGAAGAACCTGAAATCCTGAGACCTGAAAGCTTGAATCCGAATTAAGAAATAGAAAAAGAGGGGCGAGTTTTACTGAGGAAGTTCTGTTTTTTTTTTATATTTTTCTGAGAGATCTTATTGGGGGCGTGATTTTTTTTTTGGGGATCGATTCTAGTCTAGGCATTTATAAGCTGTAGCTTGACCTAGGGCATAAGGGTTAGTGCAAGTGGCTTGAGTTGAGTCAGTTTAGTTGAGTCTAGTTGTTGGTTTTTCTATTTATTTTTTTCTTCCTTTTGTCTATTTGTTTTATTTATCTCCAAAAAAAAAAAAGAAGAAGAAAAAAAGAAAAAAAAGTCGGCGGCGCTTTTGTGAGGATATTTGTCTTAACCTAGTTGAGTGCGCCCCTAGTTGTTCGGATTTAGCCTTTAAACAATCTTTGTTTTCTTTTAATAAGCTTAGGCTTATTTTCGTTCTTTAAGCTAATTGTCTTTGTTTAATTTTTTTTAAGCCAATTTTTAGTTGTTAAGCTTTGTTTTCATTTTATTTCTTTCATTTTGCTTCCTTTTTTCTTGCTTCCTCTAAAAAAAAACCTCATAAAAAAATCGAAGGCCAAAGTAAAGGAATTCAAGCAAGCAAATCAAAGGAATCGACATCGAACAAAGCAAATGGTGGAGTTTGAATAGCTAGCATTACTCAAATATTCTCTGGACGGACCGCCATACCCCGCTCTGTAAAATTTTCTAAACTCTACAGGTTCTGCGCTGTTTAAAAATATAGAAATTGCTTGTAAAAATCTTCTGTAGGGGTAGCGGCTTGCGTGTACAATATTTTAATTTTCTGTTCTGTGACTTTTCTATTCTGTGATTACTCTGTGACTGTTGTGTTGTTGCAATTTCTGAATAAATTTGGTGAGGAACGAATTCATAAGTCATCATTCCCGTCGAAATTCAATTATAAAACATGGTTTGATTTTTGAAATAATATAATTGAAAAGTTGTGCTTTGTGAAGTGACTGTCTCATATAATTGGATCGCGGATATATAGTAGTTCAATTTATTGAACTATTAGCAAAAGAGGTTGCGTACTACCCGTAAAACATTGGTCGTATCCCTTAGTTTATACTATACGTGAACGGCCATAAGACCCTCTTCCCCCTTATAAGAAATTGAGTCAGTTAATTAATAGAGCACTACTCGAAATTTTATATTATTTTGAAGTGAGAATAATTTCTATCTTTCGTCGACTTCATTCAAATGTCTGATTCAAAAAAATCCTTGAGAGAATTGTGGGATAATAATCGGAGTAGACGTCTGTAACGACCCAGATTTTTGAACAGTTTATTTTAAATATTTAGTATGGTTTTAAATATTGATTCGAATATAAATGGATTTTTATTATGGAATTTATCGGGTTAATAATCGAGATACGATTTAATATCGAATATATTGAATTGCCGTAATACTAGAACGATAAATAATTTGACGTTGAGTTAAAACCAAATTGAAACCAATTCAGTCGATTATATTAGAACGATAACAATAATTGATTATCGACAAATTTAATTGTTAAAATCGATTTATATTTTAATTGTCGGTTTAAAACTAATATCTTTTGTATACAATCGAATTGGGTCACAGAACCAGTCCAGTGTGTTATAATGGCTGTATAACTCTAATAATACCGGTCGTTGCGTTTAAATCAGAGTTCGTAATCAACAAAATAATTTAAATTAAAATCAAATAAAATAATCAATTGATAAATATACATATATTACGTATATGATGTTGGTACTTAAGCCAACAACAAGCCGACTGATTTCTTGTTTGCGCAAACATGTTTCTTCTCGAGCAGAAGAATATGTCTCCTCATTTTGACATCTTAGAAAGCAGGAAATTAATGTTGTGGTACCCTTTGTCTACTGCCGCGTCTATATAAACAAACAGAGCCTTTGTTTCTCACCATATTTCTGAAACCGAAACCAATCTCCAGTATTCCCCTTTTCATTCCTTTTCTCCAATCCAACAGAATCCGATTCCTCATATCATAAAAAAAAAAAAAAAAAAGAGAATTTCGAATCAAAATTAGGAGCCTCATTTAGAAATCACGAGTTGCGATTTAGGTATTCACGACCACGATTTTACCAAGACCGACATCTCCTGAAGCAATCGAAAACTAAGGAGGCGCTCGCGAGTTATGAGGGGATGTGGTGGTTGTTGGCTATAGTTGAGCGGAGTTTGCAGAGGGTTTTCGACTGGGTTGAGGGGTGCGAGAGTGGAGTAAGCCATGGGGTTCCGCAGTGGAGTAGTTAGGGGGTCGCGATGCTTCGTGAATCGCGAAGTGCGATGGGATTCAGTCCATTTAAATTTGGGGAAGACGGTCTTGGATTTTTGAGGATGGAGTCGTATTGCTGGTGGTGAGTCACTTTGGGGCAGTGCAGAGTCAAATCTGGAGTTCAAAACTGTGAGGACCGAGCTGCACAAAGTCGGAAGGGAAGAAGAGGAGAACTGTTGCGGTAGTAAAGGGGAATTGTGTCTGTGATGGGATGCTGGTTCAAAGGAGTTACTGGTTAGAAGCATGGAATAACACCGACTGGAAATGGATATTGCAAGCGGTGTTGAGGTCAGTCTGGTGATGAGGCAGCAACAAGTTTTGAGGGAAATAAGGAGAAAGGAGTTTGCCTGCAAAGTGTTTGGGAAAATGTCTGAATGGATGATTGCTGTTTTGAGGCTGAGTTCAATCCATTTGGAGCTGTGGGGGTTTTACAGAGATGGATTAATGATGTAATAGCAGTTCAGGAGATGACAAGATTGAAGTTTGCATTTTGAAGAAGAGGACATGCAAATATAAACTAAGGTAAATTAATTCGTTCATTTAATTTCTACTTAACAAATTAATGACCAATTAAAATTAAATCAAGTTGATAATTGTGTATACTTATCTTGTAAGGTATTTATTAACTAAACTACTAAAGAATGGTTAGATTGGTAAGGTAATTAGCGGTGATAATTGTCATGAAGTAATTTAAATTTATATAATCATGTTCAGTAAATTAGTTAATTAAAAGAAATATGTTCATAAAAATCAGATGAGAACGTCGTAAACCCCGTTGGGTTCATAACTGCAAAATTCACAAGCTGGAGTTGATTTGGATTGTTCCGAAGATAGATGGAATTTACAAATCAAGCATCTTCGATTTTTCCGTCAGATAAAACACAAAGTGAGTAAATCCCACTCACCTTTAGAATTATTTTTATTTTATTAAAAATAATTGTTTGTTGCTTGTGTGCATGCTTTCTGGTTGCTTTATATATATTAGTTATTTAGGATATATATATATATATTGGGTTGATTGATTGGTTGGATTCCCGCAGTCTCATTAGCGGATGCCCGCAGTTTCATAGCGGATGATTACCCTATGCGCCCCACGCTATGATTAGTGGATGACCTTCTATACCGCGATATTCTGCCACGAAGCAGAATGGGTATTATTTATGTGCTAACATCTGTGGATGCAGGAAAACAGGTTGGAGGAATCCAACAGGATTCCTCAAAAATATATTATCTGTTTGTTTATTTGTTTGCATATATATTGTTATATATGATGTGTTAGAAAAATAAACAATTGGTTGCTTTGTGTGTTTTATCACTGGGCTTAAGTAATGATATTTAAAAATATCGTGGAAAGAGTATTTGAGATTTAAAGGAAAAAATTCTATTTTTAAATAGAATTTGAATTTTTAATGGTAATAAAATATAAACTTGTTTTTGTAAAATAAAACAAGTAGTTCTTTATAAACGAAGTTTATAAATAGTTCTTTTATAACGAAGTTATAAATGAAGTAAAGAGAATTTTCAATTTATAATTCAGAAATAGAAATACAAACGTCAAATTGGGATTTGAAATGAAATTTCAAAAATAGGATTTTTAAATATATAACTCGAATGAAATTTGAGTATAGCATTTGAATTTTAAAAGGAGATTGAATATTAGAAATGTAAATAGAAGTTCAAATAGAATTTGAATAGACGAAATTAGAATGGAAAATAGAATTTGAATTCAAGGAATTAAAATAAAATTTGAATTCAAAGGAATTCGAATAAAGAAATTCAAATAGAAATTTGAATGTAGAATTTCAAAATAAAATTTGAAATATAGAATTTCAAAGAAGAATTGAATAGAATTTGAAATATAGAATTTCAAAGAAGAATTCAAATGTGAAATTTGAATAGAGATTTGAATTGGAATTCAAATATGAAATTTGAATAGAGATTTGAAATAGAAATTCGAGTATTGAATTTGAACATGGAATTGAATACAGAAATTCAAGTAGAAATTCGAATATGAGGTTTCAAAATAGAATTTGAAATAAACTTTGAAAATAGGATTTCAAAGTAGAATTGGAAATAGAATTTCAAACAGGATTTCAAAATAGGGAATCCAAAGGGTTTTGAAATGGAATTTGAATTCAAGGAAATTCAAATGGGTTTGAATAAAGAAATTCCAATGGGATTTAAATATGAGATTTCAAATAGAAATTTAAATGAAGTTTAAATGATTAAAATCCAAATATGATTTTCAAATATAACCATTCAAAAGGGATTTGATTATAGGATTTAAAGTGGGATTTATTTCAAAGGAATTCAAAAACAGAATTCGAACGGATTGAAACGAGAATTTGAATATAGAATTCAAATAGAAAATTCAACGGGGATTTGAATATAGAAATTCAAATGGAGTTTGAATATATGAAATTCAAAGGAAATGCAAATATAGAGTTTGAACGTAGTAATTCAAATGGGATTGGAATAAAGGCAATTCGAAAATAGAAATTCAAATAGAATTTGAAAGATAGAAGTGAATTGAGATTTGAATATAGAATTTCAAACAGAAGTGAAATAGATCGGAAATGCTATGTTGATTCGGGAGAAATTGATGTGATATATATTGAAATCGAGTTAAATTTATTTTAACGAAGTTAAGAAGTTTATATATATATAAATATAATTAAAACGAACTCGCCGCGGCGCTGCAGTTCGTAAAATAGCGATTCGAACTTCAATCGAGTATACAGGACTCAATTGAAGTCGAAATTCTGCGAAACAAGAAACGTCAGGACCGGTTTGATAATAGTTTTCAAATGGAAGAGAAAAATCTGAATTTCGTCGTATAGATTTTGAGTTATGTAAAAATCAAAATTTCAAAAATGCAGCGCCAGAAACCATTATAAACCATAATGGATTTTATATTGGGATTTTTAAGCAATTAAAATCCGGATTTCCATTTAAAAATCTAGACTGGAGTTAGAAAATAAATGTGGACTCAAGTGAAGTAAAGAAGAAGATGATTTTTGAAACAATAATCATATTTTTGATTATTGAATAGAATTAACTAAAGAAGAATTAGTTAATCGAGTTTGAACTAAAGTCGAATTTTGAAAAGTGAAATTTGGGATTGTAAATATATATTCGAAATCGAATATAGAACTAAAATTGGAATTTGAATTCAATTGATTGATAAGTAAGTGGAAATATATTTGAAACGTGTTATATTCAATTGTACAAGCGAGATAGGCAGAGAATTAGTTAAAGGATTACTTTAACGAATTGAGTCAAACGAGTGTGCGAAGTTGAAATAAATGGAACAGGTATAGACATACAGGAGATAGGTATGAGGCAAGGATAATACAGGTATATAAATAATGTGCTCGACAAAAAGGTACATGTTTAATTCATATATGAGGTTTTATGCGCCGTATCGGCAAGCCGCTTGGCTTTTCCTTTTTCTTTTCGATTGGAGAAGATACCGGGATGCTATTTAAAATTTCCCGATGCTCCCGATACAGGGGAGGTTATGGCGAATTTTTCCGGGAATTTAAGGAGTTAGAATATTTTTAAGAAATTTGACAATTAGAAATCTATATATCGATAGAATTCGATAAGGAAACGAAATCAAAAATGGCATAAGAGGCAAGATGATTATTGAAAATATTTGGTTAACAAATATTTATAAGAGAATATAGAAGAGATTTAATTAATGTAATATTAATTAAAGGGCCCAGTGATTTGTTTGATATGTTGGATGAACACTTGTTTTTATTCGATAGTTAAATCACAGACTATCGAAGTTTGACCATCGTTGTCAATATGGAGAGACCGGTTGGATTATTATCCGAAAACCACTCCGTATCGGCATAAGCGTTGCGAACCAAGTATGCTGAATATATTGAAGACGGAGTGAAGTGCAAGGGCTTTTCTATTAATAGAAATAGTGCCTTCGGTTTCGTTCAGTCCCAGAACGAACGTAAATGGACGAATGTCTGACAGAGTATTTCCAATGATCAAATGGGTCGGTCTGTATGAATATATATGGTTGCAACGGATTTATCCCTTAGCATAACATCCAGAATATTTGTGCAAACTCAACTAGTGATTAACGGATCTGACGATGTGGCATTCAAAGTGATTGTGCTATCGATGAATGGTAAGTATGCGTAGCCTCAGGCCTCAACAACCGGGAAAGGACAAAAATCGGGCAGGCAGCATGGCTATGTGGGTCGCTCCCATTAGGGTGTATAATCACCTATCTAGAGAAATTCCTTTTGTTCTAAATCTATCGATGCTGCCCATTCGGGAAACGGTGGTTTGAGTCCAACCGTTGGTGATATACATTCGATACACTCAAGCGAAATGAGTGGTCGGTCATGTGTGGGCCGGGTTGCAAGACGTTCTTGTTGAACCCAGGTGTATTCGCCTCTAGAGATACATCATCGGAAGGTGGTCCCATACCTTGTCATAGTTGGAATCCAATCTCCAATAAGCGCCATGCGGTTTTTGATTATATACTATATATGTGGAGCGTGAGATGCAAGCGTTCTGCTATTTGGTTATTTATTTGATGTAGACATTATTATAATATCATTGGATTTGATATCAAAGTGTTTTGGGTTATAGTAAGGTAAAAACCGTCCATGTTTATGTGTGGGCTGGTCTTACTATTATCTTTTTCTTTCGAAAAAGATTTTTGAAAGTTAAACAAGTGGTTGGAGTTTACTCACACCAGTCCCATGACTGACCCAGAGTTTGTTTTTGTTTTGTTTTTCCTAAACTCTTGGGTGCCCAAATTTGTACGGGCAGTCAAGTGTTTCAGGCTTTTACAGATACACTTGAAGGAGCTTGAAGCAGGAGGCTTCAACGTTAGTTATTTGGAGTTACTTCTGCTGAGTCAAATGTTATATGTGCTCTGATGATGGTATGTATATATGTACCAAACAGATTTGTATTTCAAAGCTTATATAATATATTTTATTCGTTCCGCTGTGAGTTTGTGATCTTCGTTTTTCTTCTATTCTAATATTTCTTTCTTTCTATTTCTCATCCTCTAACTTCTTTCTAATAATGAGTCGTATTTCTGTGCAATTTGAGTTGGACGTGTGGTGTTTTTAGTCAACTCAGATAGCACGGATTTGCGGGTCGTTTCAACGTCCTCTTGAAGAGTATGAGTATGAATTGCAACTCATGAAACAAGATTTTCCAAAATTTTGTGAGCCCAATGCAAATTTTCAAAATTTTCCAATTGACCAACATTTTCAAAACCATGGATATGATCGAAATTGCGATTTCAATTCAAATTTCAATAATTTCGATTATGGGCCACATTCATATCAAAATAGCTTTGAATCCCAATATACCTTTGATCAACATCAATACGGGGTTGGAATCAAATTCGAAAATAATTTTGGATATGAAAATGATTTTCAAATCGATCAAAATCTTCAAAATAACAACTCATATCCACATCTTGAATATGACCAAAATTGCAGTTTTCCCTCGAATTTCGACAGTTTTGGTTATGAACCTAATTTTCAAAATCAAAAAGATTTCCAATATCATTTTTCTGAAAATTCAAACAACTACCACATTGGAAATAATATTGATTGTGAAATTGATGTGGACTATAATTTTGAAAATCAAGAAATCCAAAACGAGAGCTCTCAAATCAACGACTCTGAAGAATGTAATTTTGATGAAAGGGCGGAAAGGCTAAATAAAAAGATGGATGAACTTCTTTGTTTATTGACATCTTATAAAGAACAACAAAATCAAATTCAAACATGCGATGATTCAGAAAATAGTCCATTCTTTACTGACATTGAAAATTTTCAAATAACGACTTTGGAAATTGAGAATAATCATCTTGATGAAGTTTTTCAAAATTCAACAAACGGTTTGGACTTCAACTCTTTTCAGAAAAAAGATTTAAGCTTGGGTTTTGATCTTTCTCTTTCAAACTACGAGAAACCTGAAAATTTTGAAATTGAACAAAATGAAAATATTGAATTTTTCGAAAACTCAAAATTGGAAATGGATTTTAACGAACATGAATTCTTTGGATTGTACGAGGATGAGTTGCCAAATGAGGCAGAAGTGGATTCACATCACGAGTTCGAAAATTTGAACTTTGAGAAAATTTCAAACGAACTTGAAATTGTCATTGTCGAAAATACGTTGTCAATTAATAAAACTGAGAAATGTGATCACATAGTCTTGAACAACACCCAGAATTCAAATTACACTGAATTTTTATACGATCACAACTTTTTGAAAAATTACACTGATAAATTTGTTGAGTACATTGAATTATTTTTGGAATGTTAGCTTGATTGAAAAACTTCATGTTAGGACGACCCCGGATATTTATCTACTGGACTATAAATCTAGGTATAAAGATGAGATAGTTTTCAAAAACCTTTTCTTATTAGAAAACATGCCTAGACATAGTGGGAATGGAATTCACCGGGCAAGAACCAAGTGTGGGTGGAAAAGTTGGTGGAATTCTTTGCATCGCATACATCGAAAACACATATATCATTGTACATATGATCCATTCTTACATATAGTTAGACTGCATTTTATTTTACAAATCGTTTTGCATTTCATCCACCTTTGGGTACTGTCTTTCAAATTTAGAAAAAAATTACAGTGTGGACACTGTTTAGTTCAAGTGTGGGGGGGGGGGGGGAGTCTGCATTTCATTCAATTTCGTTTTTTCTTTATTTTTTCTTTCTTTTTCAATTTCAGCCATTTAAATAGGACCATCATGCATTTTAGACTGTACTAACACGCCATTTTTTTTTGAAACATGACTCATTTTAGATTGATACAGCAAAATAAGTTAAGGATTATTAACCAGTTGATAGTATTTTTTTCTCTCAGCCTAGATCAAATAAGAAATATAATGAAAAGTTTCATTTTGAGGGATAATAGTGTAACCGGTACATAGGGAGATTTTAGGTGATGGCCATGAAATCTATTCAATATTGTAGACTTTGTTTAAATAAGTGGAGGACTTAAAATACTTATATTGGCTTTTCGAATCTTTAAAACTAAGTTGTGTTAAGTTGAATTCGCGTAACTCTCTTTTGTGCTTATATTTCCAATAATAATAATGGTAATCCAAGGGTATCCAACATTGCTCGTATATCGAGCGTTGGTGTGCAAACTCGCCAAGCTCTATCCGACATGTTGTTGACAAAGTCAGCGTTGGAATATCTTGGTCTCATTTTATGAGATTGAACACCTAAGGATTACCGACACGTTGTTGACAAAGTCAAAGTCGGCCTGCACAATCCGCCAAGCTCTTTACCCACTCTCCGTCAGTCCGCGAGGCAGTGCATGAGTGGTAAACCTTGGTCTTCTAAATTAGGTGTATGTACTTAAACATAAATTTTAAAATTGTATAGAATAAAGAATAAGCGATGATGCCCAAACACTTCTTGACCTTATTGATTTGACTAGCCATACACAAGGAAATTAGAATACCACTTTACAAACTGTGCCAAGCAAACTAAGAATCTATTTCATGGCTGCACTATGTTATCGACCGAACTAACTGGCCAAACTGGAATTTAACATTTGAAAACTTGATTTATATTGAAAATTTGTGACAAGTTGAGGTATCTTAAATAAAATCAACTGACTAGAAATTGTTAATTTAAATTGTTGTACCACTTCAGAAACAAGTCTTGTTTTCATTTTTGTTTTTATTTTGCATATGTCCAGTGCATTCATGTAGTTTCATTAGAATCATAGCATACTGCATTTGGATTTTGTGGGTAGTATCCGCTGAAAACCCTCACGAGACACCACTCGTCCTACTAGGGACACCTAGAGGTTTAACGGCTTGTTGCATACGATCAATGCAATCGTGTTTCCTACGAAAGTGTGACCTATCTAGTTTAGTTTTTCATTTCTTGTTTTACTCGAGGACGAGTAAAAGATAAGTGTGGGGGTATTTGATTAACATAGAAATGTGTTTATTTTATGCTCTTATTTCTTATCTTTTGTATATAAATAAATATTACTTGGGTATTGTTTTGTTACTTTTACAGATATTCCAACCTAGCCCGCATGCAACAAGAAAAGTAGAGAAATGGAGATCAGATTGCTAAATATTTACATTTTTAAGAATTGTAGATGAAGATTCCACATCCAGTTGCTGTTGGACAAGAAAATGATTGATAAAAAGGCCATGAATTTCTCTAATCAAGGGAAGCTTATCAAAGAACCAAGAGGAAAAGAAGAAAGGCCAAAATTTTAATAGATTTAACTAAGGCCCATCTATCATTGTATTAGGGATAGGGTTAGGGTTTGGCTATCTATCCTATAAATACCCTTGTAATGTCATTATAGCCACCATTCTATTCTGTATTCTCTTCTCCATTAATAAAAGTTCTTCCTTTTTACTATTTCTGCATTTTTCTTTCTTAGCAATCGGTGTTGCCTTCACAATTAGTTTTGGAAGAGCACCAATTGTATTTTACATTTTTTTGTTAGTGATTATTCGTTTGATTAGTTTCAACGACAATCCTAATTTACTTTTTGTTGTTCTTATTTTCTTGCAATTTTACTTTCTGCATTTTATTTGTTTTGCATTTTAATTTCCAATTGATAATTGTGATTTGATCATCGGTTCAATTAGATTTGTTCTGAATCGGATCGCAGTTTCAATTTTTTATTGTTTTCAAAAACCAACCTCGAAAATCGTCTAACTCGCCCAAGAGATTAGATAAATAATTTGATTTTAATTTACCTCCCTGTGTTCGACATGTATGCTACACACCTGTACGCTTGCAGTATTTAATTTAAAATTCGCGCTTTTCTAGCGTCGATCATATAAAAATCACCTTTTTATCTATATATAGAAACTATAGAAAACCTTCATGTGTTGAATCGAAATTCATTCGTTGATTTGAAATTCATGTGTTGAATGGTATTCATATTTTGAAATAAATTGTTTTATAATAAAAATCACATTTTTATCATCTATATGAAATGTATAAAATAATCCCGTTTTGAAAGAAATTGTTTTATAATAAAAATCCTTTTTTATCACCTATATAAACTATATAAAATAATGGTGTTTTGAAATGAATTGTTTTTACAATAAAAATCACATTTTTATTAAATACATAAATTGCTAAATATAGTGAAGTGTTGAAATAGAAGACAGTTAGATAAAAATATCATTTTTATCAAATGTATGAAAAGAATATAGCTTTGAAATCGAAGAATCGATATATATATATATATATAAATAGAATTAAAATATATCGAATAACGACGCTGCAGTTCGTATTTTGAAACCGTGATTTCAAACGATTAGTACGGGAGTTCCGACCATCGGATTTTCCTGAAATCGCAACCGTTGGGTTCGCCTTGGAAATATCTTTCCAACGGCACCAACTTTGTAAAAATCCAACGGTTGGATTGTCTGCAATGTTTAATTCAAATCGGAAGAAAAACAACGCCAGAATCGATTATATATATATATATATATATATATATAATTATATTTAATCGAATAACGACGCTGCAGTTCGTATTTTGAAATCGAAACTTCAAACGATTGTACCGGGAGATCGGACCGTCGGATTTTCCCAAAACTGGAACCGTTGGATTTGTTTTGAAAAGATCTTTCTAATGATGTAAATTTTGTGAAGATCCAACGGTTAGATTTTCAGACATGTGTAAATCAAATCTGGAGAAAAACAGCACCACGGTCGCGTTATGGCCCGAAGCGTCGTTTTGAATAAATTGGCTATTTTAAAATAAATAAAAATAGCGATAGATCGTTAGAAAATATTATAAACCATATGGATGTGATTTAGAAATTAACTGAAGGTTGGCTAAGTCGAATGGTTTCCTGGGTGTTGATCTGATGTTGGTTTCGGCCTTCGAGGTTAATATTTGGGAAATTGTTCTCTTACTGATTGACGGTTAGTGACTAATGAATTGAAATGATGCGTGTATATGTTAGTGTTGCACTTGTTTATTATATATGCGAGTTGCTCAGAAAGACCGGGTTTATCCCATTCTGAATAACTGAATCGACGATAATAAATCGAAGATAAAGACGGTGGTCAAAGACCGGAGATCTTCACCTCGTTTGGATGGTAACCGAGGTCCTGATTGGGAGGCATCCTGAAATATGGATAATGAGTGGTGATCGTCCAGACGTACGTGGTGATCGATGGGTTTGCGAGGTATTTAGTGCCTCCGGTTTCGTTCAGACCCAGAACGGACTTGTAAATGGACTGTGTGTCTGACATTGGATTTTATTCTGTGTTGATTGATCTCTATTAAATATACATCTGTTTGGCGGCGGAGAATTTATTCTTTTGCTTAACGCCCTTCTATGAAACGCACGAGCTCCGAGGTTGTATATCGATGGACGTCAGTCGCATGGCATGAATTGCTAGTGTGGCATGCCCAAGTGGCAAATGATCAAGGCTTCTGTTGAAAAGCAAAGTCTTGTGATTATGATCAAAGCCCCGCCTGTGTGGCGTAGCTTTGTGTATAATGTGGATTCGCGAGCCTCACACCCCGGTATGAACCAGAAACGGGAGAAGGACCTCAGGGAGGGCATGCGTTTCTTTCTAGCTAGGGTGGTGTCAGTGACCTACCAGCCCTGACATTTATATACTTTTCACCTGTGTGGTTGTTGCTGTTGCGAGGCGCCTCGGTTTGATCGGACGATCCGGTCCGATGGAGTCATTCGTTGGCTCGTTTACGCCCCAAAGGGCGGGGAAACGTATTGTTCAGGAATTTTAATCCACATCGGTGGACCGGCCCTGTCGCTCCTAGGGTCACTCGAGCTCTGATCCTGAGACATGGGCTAGATTGTCTCGAATTCGGTAAGGACTGTCTTTTGCCTTGGTTCATGACGGAAATCCAATTTCCAAATATGACATCGTGCGGTTTTAATTGTATATATATATGACGACATGATATATGGTACCCAAGTCGTCTATGATTGATAGTTATGATTCGAAATTGTTTTTGAAACATGTAAACACTAGTAATAATATCAATTGCTTTTGTTTTATTCGTATCAAGCATATTTTGGCCGTTATAAGGTAAAAACTCTATCCTTCGGTTTGCGTTGCATTGTGTGATGGGAACTGAGTCTTATAATGGCTTCATTTTTATAAAAAGCATTGCGATGTTTAAAAGAATGAATTGTTTTAAAGCGCTGGCAATCCAATGAAGTTAACCCGTTCCACGAAAGTGGCGTGGTCCTGTGATTAGCCATATATTAAATATGTTGAGTGGATTTCTCATACCAGTCCCATGACTGACTCGTAGTTTGTTTCACTTTCAAACTCGGGTGCCCCTTTTTCTACACGGGCAGCCTTGTATTCAGGTTTAGCTGGTTCTTTCGGGATAGCTGGAGCTGAAGATGGATTCTATTATTTATCTCTTTTTATGCTGTTCAGCTCCTATTGTACATATTTTGTTTATTTCCGCTGTAGACATTTATGTATAGCTGAACTGTATTTGTGCTAAGTAAGATCCTGTATACTGTGTAACTCTGATGATTTCGTTTATCCAGTATATTCTATTGTTCATTATCTGGTGTATTTATTTAATTCTGTTCTGCTATTATCTGTTTATGTGTTATATTCCAAAGATTACCCTTGTCTCCGTCTGTACGGGAAATGGGGTCGTCAAATTATATTTTAATTATTTTAATGGGTTTTTAATATTTAAAATAATTTATTTTATATAATAACGATTATAAATTTATTTTAATCGAAGTTAAAACAAATAAATCTGTTTTAAATTATAAAAGGAGTTAGAAATAACGCGGCAGTTTTAAAATTTGAATTTTAACTTTGACTGAATGTACAGGATGCAAAATAAATCGGATTTTAGCGAAACCAAAAATATTAGAATCTATTTAAAAATATCTTTCCAACGAACCCGAAAAATTGAAATTTCATAGCAGGAATAAAAAGTTATGTCAAATTCAAAATCTCAGAAAAACGCTATGGAATTTATATATATTAATATATATGACCCAAAAGGCTACTTTTTGCATACGAATGAGTTTGGACTCGTAACCACTTCTATTGAGTTCATAATGATGTTTCTGCATTGAAAAAGTATAAACACGTATATATTTCAAGTTTCGGAAATTATTCATACTTACAATATTAAATATATAAGCCTTAAAAATGGGAATTTTGCAAACGACCTTCGAATTCGATGAAACCACTTTCTATGGATTCGGAATATTGAATTATTGCTAGATTCCAAATCTCATAATTTTTTAAGCTATGATGTGGTCGTAATAAATTTTACAGTGAAAAACAGTCAATTTTCAAACTTTAAAATTTCGCTATTTATTCATATGGCCTCGGAATTCATCGAAACCAGTTTTTATGAATTCGTAATGTCAATAAATAATTATGTTCTAATTTTCATAAAAAATAGAATTCGTAGGTGTTAACACGGATTTTTAAACTGAGAAAACAGACAAAATTTGAAGAAGATAAAATACATAAGAGGTTAAAATAAGGGTAGTGGGCCTAATTAAATTATTAGCCCACATAAAATATCATAAGTGCTGTCATTAGCTGAACCCTAAGACAAAACATAGCCACCTTCTTCTTCCTCTATTCTATGGCGGCTCCCTCCTCTAAAATTTATTTTGCAAATTAGACCCTGAAAACAAAATAATTTATATCTCTCAATTAGAACAAAATCAGACCAAACCCTTTCTGGGTTTTGTTCATCTTCTTATCCTCTATCTACCACGAAAAATTCAAGACCTATCGTCGCAAGGATTCGCCGGGATCTAGCTTGAAAGACAGAAAGCTGATTTCGGTTATTTGTTCGCTCCGGGCCCCACTAAGAAAGTTAGGTCGAGCGACTTCAGGCAGTGGTAGAGGGGAAGCATACTGTTCTTTTTGCGGTGGTGGCATGGTCCCAGGTGGCCGGAGTTGGCCAGAATGTCAATTCGATTGGAGGGGTGCTGAAAACAGGACAGTCACAAAGATGAGCAATTTCTCGTCGATCCGTGAGATGAACGGAAACTGCACTTTTCCGTTCAACTTCAGATTGTGGGCCCCACGTGGCGAATTGGAGGGGGGGACCACCAGACATGGAAAGAGGGGGAGAAGCCGGAGAGAATGGCGATGGTTTTGTGCAATTCCGACTTACGGTTTGGCCGTGGCGAGCATTATAAGTTCAGGGTGCTGTTGGAAAAAAAGATTAAGGGCTTAAATGCGAAGCATTTATTTAATTTTATGTTTAATGTTTATAACGCGATATCTTTTACATACGAGGTCGAAATTGGACGATTTCAGGTCCGATGGGATCGTGGCGACAAGATCTTCGCAATGACACTAACTACGTTCAATTCAAAGCAAGTTGAAAATTTGGGTAATTTTTACCATTTAAATTAATTATTTAATTTGGTCAAACTTCAAAAATTCATATGTTTTTGATACGAACTCGAAATTGTACGAAACAGGATTTGCTGCGATCGTGGAAATGAGAGCTTCGCGTGGACACTAATTTTGCCAAATTTGGAGCAAGTTGAATTTTGGGCCAAAATTGGGCCTGAACATTTAAACACCGACAAAGTACAAACCAAGGTGAGAACTCTTTTCTCATTCAAAACTTTTACCATATTTATTTATTATTATAAATGAATGTGATTTAAATGCCTATGATGAAATAATTGTTTGAAATTATCTGATGCATGTATGTTGTGTTGTACGTTATATTATGTCATGATATGATTTGGTATGTTATGTAAATTTTGGCAGTATGCAACATATGTCATTAATATTGATACATATAGAATTGTTGAAAATTAATGTTACACTGCCATGTACAAGTTACCTGACTTGTATTTGTTGATTGGGTTGATAATTTTCACACATCACCCAAATGCACAAATAATTATATATATTATTTGAATGTTTGTTGGTAGAAACCCCACACGGGTCTTGGGTTGATATTTACACATCGCCCCTGTGATTAGTTATAGCGTTATAAATTTGACGCTATGCGGTACAAAT
The DNA here is from genome assembly GCA_030737875.1 of Allium sativum. Lineage (NCBI taxonomy): Eukaryota > Viridiplantae > Streptophyta > Magnoliopsida > Asparagales > Amaryllidaceae > Allium > Allium sativum. The sequence goes on from CM060911.1 coordinate 219,030,174, forward strand.
ATACACTTTGGATGATTGGATGTTTTTAATGATTTATCATTAGTCTAGAATAACATGGGATGTGTGAAAACCGTATAATTATAATTGTATGGTAAATCGTTTGGGTCTCATTCCAATTTGGAAAAGAAATTGTCAAAATAAGATTTGTAATTTAATTTACATTTTTAGTGTAAATAAAAGAAGAGATTTTGACATTGTAATTAAATTTACATATTTAATGTAAATAAAAGAAGAGATTTTGACATTGTAATTAAATTTACATTTTTAATGTAAATAAAAGAAGAGATTTTAACATTGTAATTTAATTTACATTTTTAATGTAAATAAAAGAAGAGATTTTGACATTGCAATTTAATTTACATTTTAGAATGTAAATAAAAGAATGAAACTTAACATAGTATTTTTTAATTTACATTTTAATGTAAATATAAGATAAGAAGATGAAATATGTTTTAAAATAAAAGTTAATCTTTTATTAATGAAAGAATATGAGATATGTATAAAAATAAGAGTTAATCTCTTATTAATGGAAGAATATGAAATATGTAAAAAATAAAAGTTAATCTTTTATTAAAAGCAAGAACACAAAATATATTTCAATATAAAAAGTTAATCCTTTTATTTAGGAATATGAGTTTACATAAAATGGTTAGCGCTAAAAAGTTATTCTTTTATTGTAACGTAAGAATATGAAAATGTTTTAAAATAAAAGTTATTCTTTATTTTAATATAGAATCATGAAATTTGTTTTAAATTAAAAATGCAACTTTTTAATGTCATATAAAACATGGAATTTGTTTTACGTTAAAATTGCAAATTTTTAATGCCGTATAAAAATGTGAATTTGATTTACGTTACATTTTTATATTTTTAATGTAACGAAAGAACATGAAAATGATTTAAAATGAAAATTCATCTTTTCATTTAATGAAGGAAAAATTTGTTGAAACATTTAAATAGCAATTTTAATGTACATTTAGAAAGAATATGTTAGTGAGTACGTTGAACGATTTATATTAATATATATAATATAAATTAAAATTAATTGAATTAGGCGCGGTAGTTCGCGTTTTGAAATCGTAACTTTAAACGATTATAATAAAAGATCCAACCATCGGATTTTTTCAAAACTGAAACCGTTAGGTTTGATTTGGAAAGATCTTTCCATCGATATATAATTCCTTAAAATCCAACGGTTAGATTTTGAGAAATGATAAATTTAAATTTTAATAAAAACAGCGCCAACGTCGTTAAAAGACCTGAAACGTCGTTTAATTATATAGGCCTATTTCTAAATAATTAAAATAGGGAAAATTATGTAAAATCTTAATAAATGTTTTAAAAGAGTTTTGGATGTGAAATTCCAAATTTATTAAGAGGAAATATATTTTTATCATGTTAAGTAATTTATTTATTTCTATAAATAAATAAAAGAGTGAAAAATGGTTTTATTAAAATCAAGTATTTCAAGTGAATAAATTAGATTGGAATTCAAGAAAGGAATGACATTTTAAATAAAATAAAAATAAAAAAATGAATTTTCCAATATTAAAATTAATTGGAAGTTGATTTGGGTTGACTGTGAAAAATGTTTTAAATGACATTAGTTCTTAAAACCCAAATTAACGATGAAGTGATGATTTGTAATTTATTAATCTTTTAATTAAGATTTAGAGAAATATTCTAAAGAGAAGTTTCCAATTTAATATATTAAATTGGAATATGATTTTGGGTTTATTGTGAATGATATTTTAAGTGACATTTGTTCTTTAACCCAGCTAAAGGCAAGATTATTTCTTGAAAGTTAAATAATCATTAAAAAATGATTCTTGAAGATTAAAACTAAATATATTTTTAATAAAGCTTTAAATTGGATTGAATGAGGATAAAAGTAATTAAAATTACTTAATTCAAGAAACGACCGATAATGGAGTACCACCAGTTTTACTCCAAGCGATAGTTAAATCTTTAATTAGATTTGAACGATAAAACAGTAATTAAGTTTACCGTAACACATTGGGTGTTAAATATGGAGTACCACCAATTTTACTCCATGGGTTGTATAGGTTGGGAATGGGATATTAATAAATGATTACTTCGGTAAAGTGTTAATCCCGACTAGTTGAATAAACCTTAATTTGGTTTAAATTAAAATCAAAGAATATTCTTGATGGGAGTGAGGCGTTGGTTGTGTTTTAAAGCACATGATTTTAAATTACGCAAATTATTCAGAAATACCGGGTTTAACCCATTCTGAATAATTCATACGATGATTAAAGATCAATGATGAAGGCAATTATTGAAGACCGGGAAATTTCCATATCGAATGGATGATTATTGATATCTAGATTGGACCGTACACCCAAAATGAGGGAAAAATTGGTGATCATTCAGAAGTATTTGGAGATCTACTGGATATGGTTTCGTTCAAAACCAGAACGGACTGATAAATGGATTGTGTGTCTGGCATTGTATTCCTTTATATTGTATTCGTTGATCTCTATTTAATATATAGCTGTTTGGTGGCAGAGAATTTATTCTCTTGCTTAACACCCTGTTATATATCGATAGATGAACAATGATATGGTATAGTCTGATAATGTGGCATGCTAGGATGCATATGATCAAGGCTTTTGTTGGAAAGCAGAGCCTTGTGGATGAAGACCAAAGCATAGCTTTTATATAGCGCCGTTTTGGATACAACGTGACTTCGCGGGCCTCACACACCACGGTATGATCATGAATGATTTGTTTGATAATGTTCGGTTTGATCAATATACTTTATACGGATTTGGGGTCGGCCGATGGGGCTAGGGTAGTCGCTCCACTCAAGAAGTGGGATAGGTCATTTATCTCATGAGGATAGTTCAGATTGCTGCACATCCAAAGTGCGTAGTATATGTATTACGGTGTTTTCTCTTGCCGAGACGTAAGCCATGGAGATACATGACGCGATTGATCTTTCAAATCAGCAGCCATCATGCTGGAAATCCAATTTTCCAATACGAGCTTACGGTTTTAGTTATATACTTATATGGTGACGTAATATATTATGCAGCTTACATAAAATATTATGCCACCTAGTCTTGATACTTCTATATTTGAAATTGTTTTCTACACTGTGCACTCATAGTATAAAAGATGAATTTCGCGTATTAAGCATTTTTGACCATTATAAGGAAAAACTCTATCCTTCGGCGTACGTGCAAGGGATTGAGTCTTATAATGGTTTCATTTTTCTAAAAAGCATTTTGTTGTTTTATGCACTGGTATTCTTGGGAGGAAACCCGTTCCGCGAATTCGGCGTGGTCCCTTGACTTACCCAACTTTAAAAACAAAAGTTAATAACTGTTTTGAGTACTTACACCAGTCCCATGACTGACCTGGAGTTTATTGTTTTTAACCTAAATTCTAGGTGCCCATATTTTTCACACGGGCAGCTAGTAGTTTTGGTTTTGCAGATATTATATTCACAGGATCCTGGTTTACAGCTGAAGCGATATTCGGGAAGCTCTGTATCTGTGTATTCCTTTCGGTTGTATTTTGTTTTATTTTTCGTTGCTATTTAAATGTAATTTAAACTCTGGTATTGTATTTCCAATGTATATTATTCATTCATACTCTAGAAAATTCTTGTACTCTAATGTAATTGTTGTAATCAGCAATAAAATGTTCTTCAGTTTGTGTTCTGATGTGTGTTGTTCTCAAAGCAATCCGGGCTTTCCTTCTTGGGGAAATTTGGGTCGTCACAGATATACTATATGAATCAATCATCACAGAAACAATCATAGACACAGAATCAAACATAAATACAAAGATAAACAAAAATAAAGTGCAGAAATGTAAAGAACACACCAGATTTTATACTGGTTCATATTGCTCCTACGTCCAGTCTTGCACAACGCTGGATTGTGTAGAGTTTTATTACTATATCAATATCCAATTACAACCTCCTTGATTTCACGGCTATAAGGGATACCACCGATTCCAACCTCCTTGATTTCATGGCCACAGGGGATACCACCGATTACCCATCCTTGATCTCACGGCTACAAGGGATACCGCCGATTTATTACACAACCCAAACAATTACAAACAACCCTATAACTCTTCAACATCACTTGATTCAGAGAGTAATGAGTAGAGAGTGTAGACTGTAGAGAGAAGTTTAATGAAAACAGAATTGAATTCGGTGGAGTATAAGTGTAGAAATCACAAAAATGAGAAGGAATAATGGTGTAATGAGAGGAGATGAAGATGGAGTAGAAGATTCAATAAAAAATTCGAAATCAGCCCCTATTTATAACATTTGAAAGGTTGTAATGTTTCTAGAATGCTACAAATGGTGAAAAGACACTTTCTTTCAAATTTAATTAAATTTCTGACAGTTATATGTCGACATAGTCATGAATATATGTCGACATATCCATCATTTTTGTGATTTTTAAGGTATTTAAATCAATATTTCAATTCTGGAAATTACTGAAACAAAACTAGTTGCTAAAACATTATTTTTCAAGTAAAAAAACATAAGAAAATATTATTTAAACGTATTAAATACTTAATATATATGTGTGATATGAAAGTCATATATATAATATAATTATAAACATATATAATATAATTATATACATATATATAGGAATTTATAAAGAAATATTTATATACCATATATAACAAAAGGTTATATGAAAACTTAGAGTTTATATATATAAACAAAAGGTTATATGAAAACTTAGAGTTTATATATATAAACAAAAGGTTATATGAAAACTTAGAGTTTAAATAATATTATAATCAAATATAAACTTAGTAAAACATATTCAATAAAACTATAAAAATAAGAATATTTATAAATTTGGAAATATATTTGAGATCATAAGTTTGAAATTCTTGGAGGATTAAAAATTATTTTGAGAGAAGTTTGAAATCAATTTGAAAATAGTTTTGAATTTGAAAAGGGATAATTTGAAAAACAGAGTTTGAACCTGGAGTGCTATTCAAAGTCTAACATAAACTTGACTCTATTAATATATTTATCTTGATCTCTTGAAATATTGATTACTCACGAGTCTTGAATCTACTCTGAATTCTGAATCTCTGTAAGCTCTTAAACTGTACAGTCTTCAGTATTAATTCCTGTATACAAATCCTGCATACGTGTGTGTGTGTGTGTATATATTCTAGATAAAGTTGTTAGTATATATTTTATAATCAAATAATATTGAAATAAGATTGTTGTCATCAAACTCCATTCTCCAACATATATGTGTACAAATAGTATGAAAAGAAAATGGATTCACACTGTTGTATCAACCAAAACATATTAGGAGTTTGATTATCATTATTTATTTCCAGTAGCTTATTCAAAAGCCTGCATATATATATGCTACACAACCCCATCTAAATTGGTAAATGGAAATAAAATAGGTATGGCAATCAAAACTATATCAGAAACTTACAAGTATGTATTTCATGACTTAAATAATTAAATAGAATCAATCACATTGATCTAAATTCACATCAGTGTTTAAGATAGATTATTCAGATCCAAACACTTACTAAAATACACAGATTCAACATATCAATCCATATGTTTAAATTTTAGCAGAATTAATAACTCATTTATTCATTTCACTTCAGAAATGAGTTTGTATTAAATTCTCGCATTCGTGTTCTCAGTACTTTTGATTATCCATGAAATCAAACACACATAAGCCAAAATCTTAGTTCAAAATACTATTTTTCGCAAGCCGTGCTCTTGTACCACCGTTAGGTTCTCACGATCTAATTGGATAACAATTCATACATTAGGATCTATGCAAAAATTAGTAAATAAAAAATTCATACCATTTTTGAGGTTTTTATGAATCCGCAAATTAAAAGAAGCCTGAACAGGTTGAATTGAAAGTGTTGCTGGTGGCGGTGCCTCTATCGGTGTCCAAACGAACATTTTCTCTTCCATCGCCATACGAATCGAACAGAAAAGGGGAATCACCATACTAACTGCCATTTCGATTAGGTTTTCATTGAAAAGGTATCTACTAGGTTTTCGTATATCTTAAAAGAAGGGAGTGCCCCTTTTATAAAATAAACATGAACCATAAATTATGAATCCAACTGATATACCTATTCCAACGTCAAATAAAATATCTGCGGATTAATATTTTACTTACCCACAGAATGGTTTCCGTCTTGTAATGGTCTAAGCGTGCGACCGTATAGGGTACTACAACTTTGACAATAATTTTAAATCACATTTAAAATTATAAACAATGGGTGACATCTAGTAGTACTAGTGCATCACTGTTACCCTAATTATAATAAAATAGATGATTCGATACAACCTTTTCTTTGGTCAGTGTTTCAACGTAATTTAATCCTTTTAACCAATATATCCAAGATTAAACTCGAAACATGGAATGTGTCATCCTTTTTATAATTTAATCTTTTTATCTTGATCGATGACTATATTATATTAAAAAAAAATCAATATTTGAACATGACCATGCATTTTATAATCGTAATCATTCAAAAGGCCATGTATATCTCTACTTATATTATTGGGTTAAATTCCGTCTAGATCATTCATATTATTTAACCGATTCGAGATTTATCCGATAATCACCTTTATCACCTACTCGGTTAAAAGTAGCTTTTGTCGATATCAAAACACAAATATCCTCGAATAAATATATATAATGAATTCAGGTCTGAGGACCATGTAACACCACACATCCGTTAAGGTCACTCACAAAGGGAATGCATTAACTTCAGTGGAGCGTCATAAGTGTATAGAACAGATAAACTATGAAACAGAAAAAAAAATTAAACAGTGGAAAATATATAAAACTTTACTTCATTGATAAAACAGCAGCTTGGTAAAACAGCTTGTACAAAGATTTGTTTTCCAACACCAAAACACCCTTACCCATTACAACAAAGCACCTGTTTTGTTTAACAAAATAAAGAAGCAGAAAATAACAATGATATTCCCCAATAAAGCATGAGCCAGCCAGAGCAGTGGAAAAGAGAGTCCAAAGCAATACATCGACTATCCTCGAGCTTGGAAAGAAAAGTGAGCTAAGTGGTAATATTTCCTCCCTGTGAACCTGGAGTGGAGGAGGGAAACGAAAGAAAAGAAGGCAAAATAAAACGTGTCAGACATAAGTCTGGTAAGGCTAGTGATTATTTAGCATGTAAACAGGTAAAAGGATCATGACATGAATAAACTAGGTACCAGACAATAACCATGATAATAAGCATAACAAGACAACAAATGATGATCGTTAGATATGACATGGTAAGATACAGTGAATGCGCTTCGGTTCTTTTTCTGATTTCCTGTTTTCTCTGCACCACCCAACTAGCATCCTAACTAGTGTCTTTTATAGAACGATTTGTATTCCCTACTAGTCTCCCAACTAGTATCCTTTGGAAAAGGATCTGTATCCCCTACTAGTGTCCCAACTAGTATCCTATGTTATATAATAAGGTGATCCCATCCCCGCAATTGTGGTAGCCTTCAGGTATACATCTACCAATGAAGATGTTAGATGTACCCTTACTACCCTATCGATCGGCTCCCTACTTGTATTAACTTTCCTTGTGTCTGTGCTAATCGGCCCTCTCTTGCGTGTAGATACCCTGTGCTGGTCCCACCATAAGGTGTATCAATCCCTATGATAGCAACCCGACACAAATTCTAGATGCACAGTGTATACTACGGATGCCCAATGCCTGCTTTTCCACTCCTGAGCACGTGCACGCTCATACTCTGTCGGAATTACACTGCTGCACCCCCTGCCACTATTTTGACCGCTTATAATCGGCCCAGTAATCGTGCCCCACCATGCCTAGTTTCAGGGTATCGTGATACATCTATGTGGGTTACTGCTGAAATGGGTCCCCGTTACTAGGGTTTTCTAGGGTCTATTCTGTAATGACCCGGGGATTTGGCGATCTTGGTTATCCGATATACGACACATATCGAACATCCAAGGATCGAAAATACCGGTCATTAATGAAAGAAATTAGAGGGTGAGGATAGATAAGATAGAAACTTATAATATAAGAAGAAGAAGAACACAACATCAGAGTAACACGATCCTCACAGCGGAACGAATAACATATAATATATATAACATAACTTGAAATACACATCTGTACTTGAATATACATCATTATCAAAGTACAACACTTACAACACAGTGGAAATAAACTATAGCTATATGATTCTGAAGCCTCCTGCTCCAACTCTTCAAGTGTATCTGTAAAATCCCGACTACTTGACTGCCCGTACAAATTTAGGCACCCAAGAGTTTAGGGAAAACAACAAAATAAACTCCGGGTCAGTCATGGGACTGGTATGAGTAAAACATTTTAAAACAGTTTGAACAAGTAAACGATATCTCATAAGACCACGCCGTGTAACGGAACGGGTTTTTCCCTTATGAGAATCCAAATTATCTTTATATCAAAAACCTTTTGATATTATAATAATGTCTATCAACCACAATATAATAATCATCTAGCAGAAACGCTTTCATCTCACATTCTACATATATAGTATACAATCAAAACCGCAAGCACGTATTGGGTAATGGATTTCTAACTATGACAAGGTATGGAACCACCTTTCGCTAGTGTACCTCTAGAAAGGAATACACTGGGTTCAACAAGAACATCTTGTAACCCGGCCACACATGACCGACCACTCATTTCGCTTGAGTGTATCGAATGTATATCACCAACGGTTGGGATCAACAATCGTTTCCCGAATGGGACAGCATCAACAATAGATTTTTAGAAGTAAATGAAACTCTAGATCAGGTGATTATACACCCTACTTCAGAGCGACCGACTTAGCCATGTTGCCTGCCTGATTTCTGTCATTTACCGGATGTGAGGCTAGAAGCTACGCTTTATCATCACACCAGATTCACTTTGAATGCCACATCGTCAAATCCTTCAAATCACTGATTGACGTCCTCAACCATACATTACGTGTCAGCTAAAAGAAGTTTCCTTCTCCGCTTCCACTCTTGGTACGGTTGAAGAAATCAATGAACATGACCTTTCTGGAAATGCTCTGTCAGACATTCATCCATACAAGTCATCCAGGAACAGGATGAACCGAAGGCACTATTCAATAATCCATCTTAGGCACCGTTATCTAAGACTTATACAATAGCCCTTGCACTTTACTCCGTCTTAAATTTTCTTTGGCATATATGATTCGCAACGCTTATGCCAATACAGAGTGGTTCTTTGGATAATAATCCAACCGGTCTCTCCATATTAACAACATTAAAATGGTCAAAACATTGATATTCTGTGAATTAACTATCAAAGAAAAACACGTGTGCAAACAACGATATCATTTCCAAAGGGAAATTATATCGATCAAACATCATTTAACATTTATCTCCTTAGTTCATTTTTCATCTCCTGTTTCCCTATATTCAACATTTCTTATTTTCTAAATTTAGAAAATATATGTTATTAACACTGGAAAACATTTCCATAGCTTATTTACATATCCCTATCATTTCACAACTATCAGTCCCTGACTGTAAACTAGTAGGAGAACAATTCTCTAAGTATAAACCCCGAAGGCCGAAACCAACATCAGATCGATACTCAGAAAACTATTCAACTAAACTAATCTCTAGTCAGTTTCTAATTTTGCTTAACTCTATTTCGATTACTCTGTTCAATTAACTTCTTTTGAATAACTATGTTCAATTGACTCCTATTTGATGACTCTATTTGATAACTCTAATCGACTAACTCTTTTCTATCTCTTGAATTTCCTTTTATAATCCTATTTATTTTCCCAATAAATATTCCTTTATTATATTTATTTATCAACTAAATATTCCTTTATTCTAATTATTTACTTTCTACGTAAATATCTTCCTTTATACTTCTATTTTCTTCTTAAATAAATATCGTTTTACACTTCTATTTACTTGCTAAGTAAATAATCGTTTTATAAAATTCTTTGATTTTATAATTATTCCCTTATCAACATTCCGGTATGTTCTGGTATTCATCATATGAAATCACGAAGATCAATATCATCCAAACACATATAATCAACAACAGATTATATATCACATCATATATCACAATATATGAAAAACAATAAAATAAATGTTGAGGAATCCAGTTGGATTCCTCCAACCTGTTTCCCTGCATCCACAGATGTTATACAATATAAAATCAACATCACTTTCAGTTCCCTATGATATATTCTGTTAAACAGAATCAATATAGAAAATCACTAACTGACTAGCAGTTCAATCAAAAAGTCAACACACAGTCAATCAACCAACATTTAACAGTTCTAAAAATACAACATGAAATTATAAACTGTTCAGAGTTAGTGAGATTTACTCACATTGGCAGTTCATCGTTAAAGAACGATAAACTGTTTGTTTGATTTGAATCAAACAATTTATTTCGCCATAAATTCATACAACCCCCAATCCACTTCCAGTCAGCTTCATTGTGAAGCTCTCGTTCATACGGTCCCAACGGATCTGACCGTTCCTGATTCTGACCTCGTATGGATGAGATATCGCATTTATAAGTTAGTACATATTTGAATTAGAAATAATTAAATCCTTTAAAAACAATTGGGCTTTACCCTTCAATCTCGGCCTATTTAAACAAAAACGACCCACCTCTCTCTTAAACCCGTCTTCTCCAACGATGATACAGGAACCCACCTCCTCAATACACCATTTCCGACATTTCCCTCGATCCCCTAGCCTTCTCTTCTCCACGAAATCAAAATCGACCTTCACCACCGAGTTCCTCGTATCGAGCTGGACTTGCTCATCACCATTTCGTACACTCCGACGCCTCCCTATCAGAAGCGACTCCCACGACCCAGCACAGTACACCGAACTCCCTCTTCATCGAATTGCTCCAGCAATGACCGCAAGCTTCCATTCTCCACAACGATCCCACCCACGATACTCATTTCTACCCTTGATGCTCGAGCACCTCAAAAACTCCAACCCCAGTACGCTGCGGTTTAAATTCCAAATCCCAGAAATGGACCGAGTTGCCAAAAATGTGTATCAGGCCAAAGCGAATGCTTGCTTGAGTCCATACACGTATATAAAATGATTTCAGGAATTTTATTATGTTTTATTTGAATTTTTCTTTTGATCGAGAGTCTTACTGCAGAAAATGAAAGTGTTGGCGGCTTCTTTTTCTCCAGAGGATCGAATCGAACCATGAATTAGGTTAGAGCGATTTAGGATATTATATAGGGTAGATATTTTCATTATTTTATTCTATAATAATCAATCTCTATGTATATTTATCCTTTATAAATTCCTGTGATCACATACATTATCTAAAAATCATGAAAATTGACATGCAGCTAGAGTTCGACATTACGGTCCCAACGAAACTGGTTTCGTCGAATTCCAACTTCGTATGCTCACACAGCGTATTTTTAATTGTCAAAATACTGACTGTTTTCCACTCTAAAAATCCGTACGGCCACCTAGTGCCTCTAAAAAATCACGAAACTGGAAATCTAACAACTATTTGACATTGCAGATCCAACAAAATTAGTTTCATCGAATTCCGACTTCGTTTTCAAAAGTGGCTATTTTTAACGCTCTAAATAGCCTATTAGATATATAAATATATTTAAATAAAATTGAATTAAATATTTAAAATTAAATATTATCGTATATATTCACTGAAAAATATCATACAGCTCCAGAATAATCCTGTATGGGTTTCTAACTCGATATTCGCTTCTGGGTCAACCCGATATTCGATTTATATTGAAATTCCTTTTTCAAATATAAATAATTCCTTTATAAATTATAAAGGAATTCCACAACGAATTTTCTAAAATTTGATTTGGACATAAATCAAAATCTACACGACGAAATCCCGATTTTTCTCTTTCACTAGAAAGATATAGTCCACCAGCTCCACACATTTCTTGTTTCACAGAAATTCGGCTTAAAACGAATCCTATACATTCAGTTGAAGTTCAAATTGCCAAATTACGAACTGCAGCGCCATTTCAAGCTCGATTTTAATTATAATATAATTATATGTTCAAACTGTCATTCTAATAATATATTCGTTATTCAAATTCAATTCCAAGCTGAATTAAATATCACAGATGATCCAGTTCACACCATATCGCCATTTCAGCCAATTCTGATTATTCCAGAATTAAATATATTATTTAATTTATTATTTAAATTAAATATTACCATTATTTAATTCCACGACCATTTAATTCACTATATCACTATTTATATATTTATATAAATTAATTATAATACCTCTGCCAATGCGGGTCATTACACTATTCGTATACCCCCCCAAATTGGCTAAGTGTTATCCATCCATTCAAGTTAACTTAACCCATCCACACACCATGTCATGTTGGTTAAGTGTTTCTTATTAACTTAACCCTTCTCATTCATCATGTTGTAATTGGTTAAGTGTTTTCTATTAACTTTACCCTGTTCATTCATCACATTATATTGGTTAAGTGTTTCTCCTTAGCTTAACCCCATTCGTTCATCATGTTATGTTGGTTAAGTGTTTCCCATTAACTTATCCCCACTTGTTCATTGGTTAAGTGTTAACTTAACCCTACCACTTATCAAGTTACATTTGTTAAGTGTTGCCCTCTTGTGTTACTTAACCCTACCACTTGTCATGTTACATTGGTTAAATGTTGCCCTTTTGTGTTACTTAACCCTAACTCTTGTCATGTTATATTGGTTAAGTGCTGCCTTGATTAACTTAACCCTACCATTCTTAGCCTGTCGGTTTCTTAGCTTTAATTTATTCATTAAAGCACCCTCCTCTCACATTAGATATGTATTGTTGTGGTCGCTGGATGTGCCGGGCGGTTCCGAGCAGTCTTACACCGCAACTCAATCTAACTTTTGGTTTTCGGGCTTAATGCACTAACCTCTCACATTAGATCTATATTGTTGCGGTCGCTGGATGTGTCGTGCGGTTCCGGGCAGTCTTACACCGCAACTCAATCTAACCTTGGATTAGGCATATACATCTTTTAATTAATTTACATATTTACCATTCATGTTTATATGTAAATTATCCATAAGTGTTGTAAAATCAAGTCATGTCTCATTTACCCTCTGAATTATGTCCAAATTATGCCATTTCATGCTACTACTCATTTACATGATTATGAGCCAATCTATGCCAATAGCATGTGATTTAATGTTTTCCCATAATGTCTCCCCCGTTATTCGTTTGCACAATTCACATAGAACGTTAGGCTCACAAATTAGCCTAACTCATAAAGAAAAAGGGAAAACAAAAGGGACATATAACATTCCAACAGGCATAAAACAACATAGATCAATATGTGTAATATAAAATCAACATAGAATGACATAAACTTAATTAAGCAAATATACGTGATCTTGCATTTAAATTAGATCCAATTAACATGCGAACTATCATAGATCTAATTGTATAAGCACGAACTTATAAGATCTTAAACATTGGTACTAGCTTGGATCTAAACATGTAAGCATGTATGAACATAACTTAGCATGTAACTTACAAACATTAAAGAACCACAAATTTAATACAACATGATAGGTTCAATGGTATCAGTCCCAATAGTCTCATAGGCATGATAGGTTTTACTATGTCAGTCACAATAGTCCAATAGGCATGATAGGTTTTACTATGTCAGTCACAACAGTCTAATAGGCATGATAGGTTTTACTATGTTAGTCACAACAGTCCAATAGGCATGATAGGTTTTACTATGTCAGTCACAACAGTCCAATAGGCATAAGCAATTCAGAACTGACAAAAGGATAGGAACGAATAGAGTTAGGCATAGTTCTAGATCCAGTTATTACAGTCATGATTTCTTGCTAGGTCTTTGCATCTAAACAATAACTATACTTTTAGAAAAAGGACGGATCTTGATTTCTGGGATCTGATTTCTAAATTTGAAAAGCTAACCTTTGATGTAGACGTTTGATTCTCTAGTCCTTCTAATTGATTCCTAGTTTGAATTTGATTCTCTAGTTTGGGGTAGATGGATGGAGGCTAGGCCAGTTTGTAGACGAACAGCATAACGGATTCATAGAACGAGTTCTAGGGTTGAGGTTTGGGGTGATTATATAGAAGTCTAGGTTCAATTCTAGCCTTTTGATTAGTCTAGGAAAAATCAGAGCCATCAAACCGAAGAGATGTGTCATTCATCCAACCATAGCATGACACATATGCCCTAATACCTCATAAATCAGTCATTGGCCAATCAGAGAAGGCCACATCAGCACAAGGCTGTAAAAATTCGTCACAGGAGCCGGATCTGGGGGGGGGGGTCGACTCCCTACAGGGGGGTCGACACCTATGTCGACTCCCCCTAGGGTGTCGACACCCTGAGTGGAAAATTTCCCGCTCAGCCGATTTTGAATTTTGAACTGTTTTTATTATTTATATTTATTTATTTAATTAATTATTATTTTTTGTTTATTCTTGAAATCTTCTAAACTCCATAACTTCTTTATACGGAGTCCTGTTCACGCAAACTCGGACTCTATCTCAAGCAGAATTCCGAGATGAACGCAATGGCGCAACCCGTTTTACTTAATTCCCATATTTAAAATTAAATGTTATTAGATTTGTTAATTTTAATATTCACATAAAATACGGGGTGTTACATTTCCCCCTAAAGGATTTCATCCCCGAAATCTCTAAGTTAAGAAGAATGTATCCTAACATCCATCTACTCAACCATTCAATCACAGGCATCCATTGTCCTTAAAAAGGTTTCTAATGCTTTATGGACATTTGCAAGGGTGTGTGTACATGTCCCAATACTAATGCAAAAGATCAGGCGGTCCACTGATTCAGTTGACCTCCTTAATGCGAATTATGTTAGTGCCATGAGTCCAACATGTATGCAGTTATTCCTATGGTACTTTATAACTTCTATATGAGTGCACAATCATCCATTCAAATGCATCATCCATATGATATCACATCAAGTTTCAATCTTATATATAAAAATCCACTCATGCATATGCAATATGGAAGTGACGGAGCCGATCTAGTGCCTAATGTGTGTGTATATGCATCTACGAGCAACCACTAGCAAACACTTACATCCACTTACATCCACCAAACATAACATGTCTCAAACACATGTTTACATCCATTGGCTTCTACCTAAGGATCGAGGATAGGACCGAGAGGATATACTTAAAAGATAAAGACTAGCATGCAAACAAACTTTAAAGAAAAAGAGAGATTAAGGATATACCCTCAAAAGGGTATGATGCGCGTATCTAGTCTTCAGCCTTCTAAGTCGCATCTTCTTGAGCTTCACTCCATTGTTCTCTAACTGTCTTGACTTCACGATTGCGTAGCTTCTTAATTTATGTTCCCAAAATATGGTTGGAACCCATTACCTCTTCTCCTTCTAGTATACCCAGGACTATAAATTCTGTTGTGTCATGCTAACATTTCCTCAAAGGGTCTTCAAAATCCACTAGAGGGTATTCCATGTGGAAGAAATATCTCTTGAAAATAAACAGATGCCAACCATGTTTCCAAATGCATTTATTAAGGTGATTAGAGGTATTCTCAACTTAAATTATCCATTTCATCAACTATCTGAGAGTCTTTTCATTGTGAAGTCCCTATTTGATCCAAAAGCGTAGGTCTTACTCCTAGCAATGCCAACTACTAATTTAACCAAAGGTTTTAAAATCAAACGTGGATATGTATTCTGAACTTTTCCTTTTCACATAAAGAGGACTTGAAGTCAACCTTTTTCTTCTTAAGGCATCCGCTACGACCTTACCCTTCCTTTTCACACCAAAATGGTGCATGGTCCCATGCCGCATGCATCCGTGTATACCATAAAACTTTTACTACCGTAAGGTAAAAGTCAAAACTGGGGCCATTATAAGAGCCCTCTTCGATCATTGGAAAGAGACATCACAATCAATATCCCAAGAAAAGGTTAGATTCTCCTTCGTTAATCCAGTAAGTGGGGTTAATACCTTCGCAAAGTTCTTAATGAACTTCCTATATTAACCCGCTAGTCCAAGAAAGCTTCTTACTTCTTGTTGCATTTCTTGAGACCTTTCAGTCTTGCACCGCGACTACTTTTGCGGGATCTACTGCTATGCCTTCTTTCGACGCCACATGTCCTAGAAACCTTACTTCTTCTCTCCAAAAATGACATTTTGGAGAACTTCGCCTTAAGTTGATGTGATCGAAGTGTATTCATGACTTCTCTTAAATTCAAAGCATATTCTCCCTCGTTCTTTGAGAAAATCAAGATATCATCCACGAAGACTACTACAAACTTATTAAGGAACTCCTAAACACCCTACTCATCAAGTCAACAAAACAAGCGGGTGCATTTGTCAAACCGAAAGGCTTGACGAGCTACTCAAAGAAACCGTCAGGGGTCCTAAAAGCAGTCTTGTCTATACTGTCCTCAGCTTCTCTTAGTTGATGAAACCCTGTAGCCAAATCTAGTTGGGAGAAAACGGACGCACCTACAAGCTGGTCAAACAAATCATCTATTCTTGGAAGTGGGTGCCTATTTTTCTTAGTCAACTTGTTGAGTTCTCTAAAATCCACGCATAAGCGAAGTGAACCATCCGCTTTGGTTGCAAACACCACTGGAGCACCCCATTCAGAAATACTTCACCTAATAAACCCCTTCTCAAACAACTCTTTAACTTTGCTTGCTGAGATCCTTCCTCTCCCTAGGAGCCATGTGTTGTACGGGTAATGCAACTGGGTTGGCGTTATCAACCAAGTATATGGGGAAATATATTTCATGTTTTTAGGGGTAAACCCTTCACTTCGTCAAAGACATTGGGAAACTCATGGACTACTTGAATAGATTGCAAATTATCAAAAGATGTATCAAGAGATTCTAGGTAACTAAGCATGACAGAACCCTTAGGGTTACATGAGATTTCGAGGGTATTACCGAGGCAAGTCAAAAGTCTAACTACCCTCCTTTCACAACTGAGAATGGCACCATTACTGAATAACCAATCCTTCCCTAGAATCAACCCATAACCCATGAAAACAAAAATGTAAGCATTACATCTAAACTCAACGCTTAGTATAGATATTCCCAAATCCAGACAAATCATAGATAAATGAGCCGAACCACCAAAGGGATTTGAGACAATAATGGGATCTTCTACTATACAAGTACTAAGGTGCAGAGACTCAATTATGGAAGCAGATAGAAAAGAAGGTGAAGCGCCAGAATCGAACAAAGTTCTAACAGGATGATTGAAAAGAAATACTAAACTTTCAACAGAAACATTCCTACCTCTCTTAGGTACACTAGCAGTGAGAGCATGCAATTTCCCACTAGAAGATTATGTCCTTTTCCCTTGTCCTTGTCCTTAGACAATCCTTGATAAGATGCCCTGCTTCACTATACTGAAAACAACAACCTATCTTCTTCTTCCTACAATTAAATGACCCGCTATACCATAGAAAAGACACTTCCTCTTGTTGCGGGATCTATTATTTCTTCCACTCTTCTTATATTGTAATCCCTTGTTTGTGATTCCTCCACTTTGGCCTCTTTCTTTTCACCTTTCTCCTTCTGCGTGGATTAAGCCACATAAACCAACTTCTTATCCTTGGGCTTGTGCTCCTTAGCCCAAACTCTCTTATTCTCATCCTTTCTATCCTTGTGTAGCTTGTTTATAAGTTCCTCGAAACTACCTCCATCGCACGGTTACCTACAAGGCTTGAAGGAAAATTAGTCGCAGGTGACACTACTACGGCTACAGATAGAGGTTGGGCACTACTTTGCCCTTGACATGTGCCGTACGCTTACGAAACTATGGCAAAAAGAAAGGAAGAAGAGATTCAAATAGAGAATCGGAAGATAGTGCATATGGATTTAGGGAATATGTCTTTTAAAACAATACTTTTCCCTTGAAAAACGCTTCTTTAAAACATGGTTTTGGAAAAAACCCCTTTTAAAATATGCTTTTGAAAAATCTTTTATCTGTTCTGGTAACCTTTAGCTCTGATACCATGTGTAACACCATACCTTTGCTAAGGTCACTCACAAAGGGAATGCATTAACTTCAGTGGAGTGTCATAAGTGTATAGAACAGATAAACTACAAAACAGATAAAATTTTAAACAACGGAAAATATATAAAATTTTACTTCATTGATAAAACAGCTTGTACAAAGATTTGTTTTCCAACACCAAAACACCCTTACCCATTACAACAATGCATCTGTCTTGTTTAACAAAATAAAGAAGCATAAAATAACAATGATATTCCCAAGTAAAGCATGAGCCAGCCATAGCAGTGGAAAAGAGAGTCCAAAGCAATACACCGACTATCCTCGAGATTGGAAAGAAAATTGAGCTAAGTGGTAATATTTCCGCCCTGTGAACCTGGAGGGGGGAAACGGAAGAAAAGGAGGCGAAAGAAAACAGGTCACACATAAGTCTGATAAGTCCAGTGATTATTCAACAGGTAAATGGATCATGACATAAATAAATTAGATACCAGACCACAACCATGATAATAAGCATAGCAAGACAACAAATGATGATCGTTAGATATGATAGGGTAAGATACACTAAATGCGCTTCAGTTCTTTCTCTGATTTCCTGTTTTCTCTGCACCACCCTACCAGCATCCTAACTATTGTCTTTTATAGAACGATTTGTATTCCCTACTAGTGTCCGAACTAGTATCATGTGAAAAATGATCTGTATCCCCTACTAGTGTCCCAAATAGTATCCGACGTTATATAATAAGATGATCCCAACCCCGCAATTGTGGTAGCCTTCAGGTGTACATCTAGTATGAGGATATTACCTCAATCAGCCCAATTTCCATGAAGATGCTAGATGTACCCTTTCTACCCTATCGATCGGCTCCCTACCTATATTAACTTTCCTTGGTCTGTGTCAATAGGCCCTCTCTTGCATGTAGATACCCTGTGCTGGTCCCACCATAAGGTGTATCAATCCCTATGATAGCAACCCGACACAAATTCTAGATGCACAGTGTATACTACTGATGCCCAGTGCCTGCTTTTCCACTCCGGAGAACGTGCATGCCCATACTCCGTCGGAACTACACTGCTGCACCCCCTGCCGCTGTTTTGACCGCTTATAATCAGCCCAGTAATCATGCCCCATCCTGCCTCGTTTTAGGGTACCATGATACATCTATGTGGGTTACTACTGAAATGGGTTCCCGTTACTAGGGTTTTCTAGGGTTTGTTCGTATACCCCCCAAATTGGCTAAGTGTTATCCATCCATTCAAGTTAACTTAACCTATCCACACGCCATGTCATGCTAGTTAAGTGTTTCTTATTAACTTAACCCTTCTCATTCATCATGTTGTAATTGGTTAAGTGTTTTCTATTAACTTAACCTCGTTCATTCATCATATGATATTGGTTAAGTGTTTCTCCTTAGCTTAACCCCATTCCTTCATCATGTTATGTTGGTTAAGTGTTTCCAATTAACTTAACCTCACTCGTTCATTGGTTAAGTGTTAACTTAATTTTACCACTTGTCATGTTACATTGGTTAAGTGTTGCCCACTTGTGTTACTTAACCCTACCACTTGTCATGTTACATTGGTTAAGTGTTGCCCTCTAGTGTTACTTAACCCTACCTCTTGTCATGTTATATTGGTTAAGTTTTGCCTTGATTAACTTAACCCTACCATTCTTAGCCTGTCTGTTTCTTAGCTTTAATTTATTCATTAAAGCACCAACCTCTCACATTAGATATGTATTGTTGTGGTCACTGGATGTGCTGGGCGGTTCCGGACAGTCTTACACCGCAACTCAATCTAACCTCGGGTTTTTTGGGCTTAATGCGCTAACCTCTCACATTAGATCTATATTGTTGCAGTCGTTGGATGTGCTGGGCGGTTCCGGGCAATCTTACACCGCAACTCAATCTAACCTCGGGTTAGGCATATTCATCTTTTAATTAATTTACATATTTACCATTCATGTTTATCTGTAAATTATCCACAAGTGTTGTCAAATCAAGTCATGTCCCATTTACCTTCTAAATTATGACCAAATTATGCCATTTCATGCTACTACTCATTTACATGATTATGAGCCAATCTATGCCAATAGCATGTGATTTAATGTTTTCCCATAATGTCTCCCCCGTTATTCGTTTGCACAATTCACATAGAACGTTAGGCTCACAAATTAGCCTAACTCATAAAGAAAAAGGGAAAACAAAAGGGACATATAACATTCCAACAGTCATAAAACAACATAGATCAATATGTGTAATATAAAATCAACATAGAATGACATAAACTTAATTAAGCAAATATACGTGATCTTGCATTTAAATTAGATCCAATTAACATGCGAACTATCATAGATCTAATTGTATAAGCACGAACTTATGTATATATATATATATATATTAAACATGGGTACTAGCTTGGATCTAAACATATAAGTATGTATGAATATAACTTAGCATGTAACTTACATGCATAAAAGAACCACAAATTTAATATAACATGATAGGTTCAATGGTATCAGTCCCAATAGTCTCATTAGCATGATAGGTTTTACTATGTCAGTCGCAACCGTCCAATATGCATGATAGGTTTTGCTATGTCAGTCACAACAGTCCAATAGGCATGATAGGTTTTACTATGTCAATCACAACAGTCCAATAGGCATGATAGGTTTTACTATGTTAGTCACAATAGTCCAATAGGCATAAGCAATTCAAAATTGATAAAAGGATAGGCACGAATAGAGTCAGGCATAGTTCTAGATCCAGTTATTACAGTCATGATTTCTTGTTAGGTGTTCACATCTAAACAATAACTGTACTTATAGAAAAAGGACAGATCTTGATTTCTGGGATCTGATTTCTGAATTTGAAAAGCTATCCTTTGATGTAGAAGTTTGATTCTCTAGTCCTTCTAATTGATTCCTAGTTTGAATTTGATTCTCTAGTTTGGGGTAGATGGATGGAGGCTAGGCCAGTTTGTAGACGAACATCATAACGGCTTCATAGAGTGAGTTCTAGGGTTGAGGTTTGGGGTGATTATATAGAAGTCTAGGTTGAATTCTAGCCTTTAGATTAGTCTAGGAGAAATCAGAGCCATCAACCAAAGAGATGTGTCATTCAGCCAACCATAGCATGACACATATGCCCTAATACCTCAGAAATCAGTCATTGGCCAATCAGAGAAGGCCACATCAGCACAGAGCTATAAAAATTCGTCACAGGAGCTAGATTTGGGAGGGGTCGACTACCTACAGGGGGGTTGACAACTATGTCGACTCCCATAAAGGGGGGTGGACACCTATGTCGACTCCCCCTGGGGGGGTCGACACCCTGAGCGGGAAATTTCCCGCTCAGCTATTTTGAATTTTGAACTGTTTTTATTATTTATATTTATTTATTTATTTAATTATTATTTTCTGTTTATTCTTGAAATCTTCTGAACTCCATAACTTCTTCATACAGAGTCCGATTCACGCAAACTCGGACTCTATCTCAAGCAAATTTCCGAGACGAACGCAATGGCGCAACCCTTTTTATTTATTTCCCATATTTAAAATTACGTGTTCTTAGAATTGTTAATTTTATATCCATAGAAAATACAGGGTGTTACAGACCATTACATCACTGTCACAATGAGAATTACTTATGATACTATTAATTATGCTCCATGAAGTTTTCTCATGTTAGGTCAGCCCAATACACTATTTTCTAATATATATTTATGTATTGACATTAATATTACATATATTAATGGTCAATATGATCGTCAGTCAATCAACATACTAGTCTCAATGTTTTATTGTTGTTCTATATACAATAAAACTTAAATAGGGACATTTAAGAATTATAATACTTATTATTGTATTATATAATCATGTTCAAGTCACTTACTTGAAATTATATAATATTGTATTATTATTCTAAGGAATTATATTATGTTAATATCTATGTTACGTAGTAAATACAACATAAGAGAATCTTTTATTCAAAGTAAAATATAACATCAACAGTGTTATTAATCACATCAAATGGATTGCTTCTAGGGGATAAAGTCTAACAAGTACATTATAATGGAAAGCAAGGCTAAGAACTACTTTTTGGGACTTCCTCTTAATTTGATATTAGATTCATGTTCTGGACTTATTTCTCTATTTCAGACCATTCAATAGTTTAATTCACTGAGATATGAGTTGGTTAAAAAACGGAACAATACTTGTCCTCAAATTATGTCTTGTGTTAGCAAGGCGTACTTTGGATGGAGACATGTTATTAACTTCAAACTCTAATTGAAAAGCACGTCCTCGTCTTTTGAATTGTCTTCGTAAAACAGTCCATCACTTCAGGATCCATACATCACTCTAAGAAATAATCGATTCATATTGCTCGAATAATATAGGAGTTGAAGCATAACACCCAGGTTTATCACTAGGTTTTTGAAAATTTGGGAGTTTTTTTCTTTTATTCAATCAAGTAAGACTTTACCTCCCCTTTCTGTTTACCTACCCTTCTCATTTCATTACTTGCTTTTTTTACAACTCAATATCAAGTTGTACACTATAATCCAATATCCAATTTTTAGAAATTTACTTAAGTAAGACTTTGTTACTCCTTTTGCACGTTTATTATATATAGTTTACTCCAATTTGTGAATTAAACTTCCTACTACCACTCTATTTTAGATTTAGGTATCACCCAACTCCAGTGTTACTTAACTGTGTTGCTGCCTATCTTAGTCACTTATATCGTTTCCAACGTTGACTATGGCGACTTAGCATTTTTGGATTATTTGAATTACTACAAATCCAATTGGGTTCTAACTTGAATTTTCTACTCTGATACCGTCACCCCTTGTCATTTTCATAGGTTGGTTGTCACTGCATTATGGTCATATGTAACCAGTGGTGGCCCTTAATTTGTACTCGACTCCCTTTTCGCTCTCTTTCCCCTTTGCGTTTAGTCATAACCCTTGGAAATCCTGAGCTAAAGGGATTGTGAACATCTTGTGTTTGACCCTAGGTTTTCTAAAATCTATCTGGGCATGTCTTAGGCTCTTATTTTCCTTTAAGCTTAGCGTGAAATTCAAATTTTTATAACTTGTACTTCAGGTTTTTGCTTGTCCAAGGATTCTCAATATTTTATTAAGTCATCTTCAAGTACCTAATCTTTAACATATCTTGGTCGAGTTTGGATCAATATTTGATTTTTTGCCAAACAATTTCAAATTATGATTACATCAAACATGCTTTTGTTTTTGATAGAATTATCCCTTACTACTTTGGGTCAAACATTTCGCTTGTTTCCCTGCAAAGGGAAGTTTCATCACTACGGCTGATGTCTCCGTTATCGTAAATAGTTAGGTAACGAGTAAAACACAATGCATAGTTATGTAGTGCAATGGAACTCGTTTTCCATCATGCGAGCCTTCGCATCCACTGTGCTAAGGCATAGGACACACGCTGCATAGCCTGGATAATGTATCACTGTTGGGCCAGTGCATGAGATTGTGTTAACTAGTACATAGTGACACCCATCGCACCTTAAATTTCGACCATATAAGGCTTTACTTTAACACGAAGATAAAATTTTATCCTTACTTGAATTTTCTCATCTATTGAGTTTCCAGAAATTATCAACAATTGACACTTCTTGTGTCTCTCTATTATGGGTGCAGATCCATCTACTTCGGAGTTCATCTCAACCAAAATAGCTTTGAATTATGTCTTAACATCTTCTTCATCATCTCCTCAACCTCGACCATCCAATCTTCAGGACAAACAATCTCTATAACTAGTTCCCTTTATGATGGAAGATAAAGCCTATGTTGAGGTTGCCTTCGATATCAATTTAGAGAATACTGTAATTCTTGACAACCACTTAGACTCTCTGGCATCTACAGTGAAAGAAGCAGGCGTTTGGAGAATTTTTCGTGGATACGACATTCATTTTTATGTTCTAGGTTATAGCACTTATAGTGGGTCCATGATCTATTTGAATGATATATAACCTGCAACTGCAATATGTGCCTTTCTAGGGAGCCTTCCATTCAATCACAAGGAAACATTTACATGGTTTTCCTCACTATTTTTTTTGAAAAGGATAAAAATGTTAAATCCCAAAGCCCAATCCTCGGGTAGAAATACAACCAGATACCTAAACACAAATACACGAGTACATTACAAACCCTAGCCGACATACTCATTTTCTAATCTCTACTCAAAGTACTCAAAAAATAATAATGGCGGAATGGAGGAGCGATTAAACAATCATCTTCTATAGAGTCTTGGGACTTCATGGTGGTTTCTAGATAGCGTCTTCATTATGAATTGGCTCTCTATTAAGGGAGCTAGGGTTTGTGTAATCGGGGTAAACACTATCTTCTAAGATCTGAGCTGACGAATCTACAGATATGCTGTGACGACCCCAAACCCCTATTATACGGTGGCAACGGGTAATCTTTGGAATATAACACATAAACGAATAATCAGCAGAATAGAAATATAAAAATACACCAGATAATGTACAACAGAATACACTGGATAAACATAATCATCAGAGTTACATAGTATACAGGATCATACTTAGTACAAAATACAGTTTAGCTTTACATAAAATGTCTACAGCGGAATCAAAACATAATATGTACAACAGGAGTTGAACAACATAAAAAGAAAGAAATGATAGAATCCCTCTTCAGCTCCATAGCTATCCAGAAAGAGCCTGCTAAAACCTGAATACAAGGCTGCCCTGTAGAAAATAGGGCACCAGATTTTGCAAGTGAAACAAACTACGAGCCAGTCATGGGACTAGTATGAGAAATCAACTTAACTTATTTTATAATAAGGCCAATCATAGGACCACGCCGCTAACGCGGAACGGGTTTACTCCATTGGATTGCTAGTGCTAAAAACAAGTGAATCATTAAAACATTGCAATGCTTTTTAAAAAAATGAAGCCATTATAAGACTCAGTTCCCATCACACAATGCAATGCAAACCGGAGGATAGAGTTTTACCTTATAATGGCCAAAATATGCTTGATACGTATAAAGAAAAAGCATTTGGTATTATTATTAGTGTTTATATATTTCAAAAACAATTTCAATCATAAGTATCAATCATAGACGGCATAAATGACCCATACCACTATGTCGCCATATATAGGTATAAAGTCAAAACTGCACGATGTCGTATTGGGAAATTGGATTTCCGTCATGAACCAAGGCAAGGGATCATCCTTACCGCTTCGAGACAATCTAGCCTGCCATGTCCCAGGAACAGCTACAACTGCACCTTGGATCGTCAGGGCTGGTCTACACATAGTGGATTAAAATGCCTGAACACTGCATTTCCCCACCCTATGGGGCGTAAACTGGTCATATCCCGACCAGACCATCGGCTCCGAAAAGACCGATAACCGAGGTGCCTCGCTATCCATCGTCCACATAAGTAAAATGCCCAGGCGTGTAAAACCCAAAACACCACTCCTAGCTAGAAAGAAACGTCGGTCCTCCCTGAAGTCCTCTCCCGTTTCTGGTCCATACTGGGGCGTGAGGCTCGCGAATCAACGCTAAACACAATGCTAGCTATTTAAAGCCCTGCTTTGATCATCAACCACAAAGCTCTTCTTTTCAACAAAAGCTTTGATCACAGCATCTCGGCATGCCACGTTGTCAATATACAACGTCAGACACACATCCATTTACAAGTCCGTTCTAGGCTTAAACGAAACCGGAGGCACCTTATTCCTCTCCCGTATGTACAATACAGGAGAGAGGCCCTCGCACATCCCAACGATCAACAAGTACGTCCGGACAACCACCACTGTAACCCCATCACAGAAGTAACTCCCATCAAAGGCATCAGTAGCCATCCATTCGATGTGAAGATCCTCGGTCTTGCATCGTCTTCATATCTTCGAATCCTAACCGTCGCCCAATTATTTGAAATGAGAATTAAATCGGCCTTTTCAAACAATTTATGTATATTTAGAATTTCAAATCAATTCATTTTCAATGGTTAAATTATCTGACATCCATAATTCAGTTCGTTAATGTAATTTTCACGTCAAACACATTCAACCATCAAATATCCTATAAACCGAGTAAATTCAGTTTATTTCCATTCCATATCGTTTATAATATTTTATAACAATTTATCGCTATTTTTATTTATTTAAATATAGCCAATTTATTCGAACGACGCTTCAGGCCATAATGCGGCCATGGCGCTATTTTTATTTAGATTTGTTTTACACATTTTTGAAAATCTAACCGTTGGATCTTTACAAATTTTATACCATTGAAAGATCTTTTCAAGACGGACCCAACAGTTTTAGTTTTGGGAAAATCCGACGGTCGGATCTCCCGGAACAATCATTTAAAGTTACGATTTCAAAATAAGAACTACAGCGTCGTTATTCGATTTATTTTAATTATATTTATATAAATATAATCCATTCTGGCGCTGTTTTCATTTAGATTTGAATTTAACATTTCATAAAATCTAACTGTTGGATCTTTACAAATTTGGTATAGTTGGAAAGATATTTTCAAAGCGGACCCAACGGTTACAGTTTCGGGAAAATCCGACGGTCGGATCTCCTGTAATAATCGTTTAAAATCACGGTTCAAAATACGAACTACAGCTTCTTTATTCGATTTATTTTAATTATATATATATATATAAATATAATTCGTTCTTCGATTTTCCAAATCCTTTTCAATTTACACATGTGATAAAAATAATATTTTTATCCAATAAATATTCAATTCAAAACATGACTATTTTTAACACTTCATGTATATAATCAAAATGTAATTTTTATCGTCAAAACAATTTATTTCAAACATGAATATTTTTAGCGATTCATATATATTATAGCAATGTGATTTTTATTGTTAAAACAATTTATTTCAAACATAAATATTTTCAGCAATTCATATATATTATAAAAATGTGATTTTTATAGTTAACACAATTTAATTCAAACATGAATATTTTCCAACGCATCAATATATTTCAATACATGAATATAAATAAAACACATGAATATTTTAGAAAATTTCGGCAGCATAACGGTATGGTAGTTAAAACCAGCACCATCCCGAGTACGGCTCCTTGCTCTACCTTAAAGCCTTGCATCTTTTGACAATGGGGATTTCAATATCTAGTTCGTACGTAGACGAATTTTCCCATAAACTAATCCTATTGGGATTTCAACCAAAATCAATCATATCAACCATTCGTATTTATCAACCAAATTTCACATCAACCAAAATCCAAACATTCACAACCAATATATCGTCCATGGTCTGTGGACGAGGGGAGTATATATATACATGTATATAAATATATTTCGATTTCATTTCAATATCATTTCAATTCCATTCAACGCATATATGATTTTTACAACGCATATATAACTTACACATTGCATATACAACTTATACAACGCTTATACATGAGGTGTACAACGCTTATATAACTCATACATCGATTATATAATTGATACATCGTCATTCCATATCGTTAATAATTCAAAAATCTCACATTAGGTTCCACTCCTCTAAAAATCATAGGAAGCTCTAAAAATTCTCTGGCCTCTTCTAAAATGTAGAAGACGTCCACACAAGTCCACTGTCTCTTCTTTCACTGGATTTTGACAACATGGCAAAAAGATATGATTTTTATTGTAAAATCATAATTCGCAGCGCTTTAAAGTGCTATAAAAAGTTAAATTTATTTTCAGCCGTTATCTTTCAAAAGAGGTTCGAAACTAGGTTTGCATTTGTCTTCCAATCCGTTGCGCTATAGGGGGATCGGTCAGTGCCATGTCGAAGAGGGAGGAGAGGCGCCTCCGT
This sequence comes from Allium sativum, assembly GCA_030737875.1. Taxonomy (NCBI): domain Eukaryota; kingdom Viridiplantae; phylum Streptophyta; class Magnoliopsida; order Asparagales; family Amaryllidaceae; genus Allium; species Allium sativum. The sequence continues at coordinate 219,058,118 of CM060911.1, forward strand.
GCGTGGTGATGGGGTCTACTTCGGTGCACCAGGGTAGGGGTGGTGGCGGTTCAAAGGTTCGAACTTCGGGGGGGTGATTCTCAGCATATACTTCACGAAAAATTCCAAATGGGGTACGCATTTAAAGCTCGTGGTGCGATCTACGAAAACCCCAACCGGGTCACTAGATTTTATTGCGTGGATTGTGAGGTAAAGAGGAAAGAAGGGGGATTTCGGTTCCATCGTTCGACAGGAAGGGGTATCGGGTTTCTTCAAAGTGAATGTCGAAACGCGATTGGCCTGGAGATTTTATATTTATTTTATATTTATTTTAATTTACTTAAATCCGAAAATACCTCTTACCTCATACGAACTCCAATCCAAACCCAACGACTGTTGCACTAGCTAAATACCCCCATTCCGGACACAATGGAATATGTTTCGTAGGCCCATTCAACTGTTTCAGTCAGTTATTCTTCAAATTAAAATATAAAACATTGAATATTTGATTTGAACGTACATTCCAATTTGCCGGGGCCACATACTGATCCCAAAAATTCCAGAAAAATTATTTCTAGCTTCGTATTGACGATACGGTCCTAACGAAACTAGTTTCATCGAATTTGGAGACCATTTGAAAAATGGCCATTTTCTGGTTGATCCAAATCGACGGAAATTAACCAAACACATTTCCCTTTGCCACGCTCATATATTAACTCCAAAAATTATGGAATTTGAAACCTAGCAATAATTTGACATCCCGGATCCAACAAAAGTTGTTTCGTCGAAAACGGAGGTCGTTTGCAAAATGTCCATTTTCACGGGCTATATTAAATCCATAGCGACCTTTCTGAAAATTCATTGGGCCATAACTTTTGATTCCCGCTATGAAACTTCGATTTTTCAGATTCGTTAGAAAGATATTCATAAACAAATTTAAATATTTTTGGTTTCACTAAAATCTGTTTTATTTTACATCCTATACAGTCAGTAAAATTCGAATTCAAATTTTCAAACTGCCGTGCCATTTTAGGCCTTGTTTTATAATTAAAATAAATATATTTATTTTCCAACATCGATTCAAATAGTCTTTTGGTCGTTATTATTTAAAATAATCTATTTTAAATATCCAAAATTCAATAAAATAGCCAAATTAAAAATTTTAAATTGGTTCTGGTTTTCCGAGTCGTTACAATCTCCCCCACTTAAAATCTTTTCGTCCTCGAAAAGGAACGAAGCTGGAAGTTGTTTAACTAACCAACTACACTCTCATTGTGGCTTCCATTCTTCAACTTTTCAGTTCCTAAGAATTTTCCAATTCTTCAAAAATTTGGCTAACACCCTAAATTTTCGAAAAATTTCGCCATAACCTCCTTTGTACGGGGAGGGGTTTGGAAATTTATTGGGTCGTATTAGGTACCCAATAAGTCCTAATAAGCACACACATATTTATAGTGATATATTCCGGTGTCCACAGGGGAGTACGTATAGATCATAACTCCGGTGAATAAATTCTCGTCACCCTATAAATGGTTTTTGAGCCTTAATGACCAGAGAGACGTGTTTATTGTCATATCCAGACCCATGTGGGGGTTTTATTAATCTGGAAATTTACCGTTATATTTTATATAGTCCATGTCAGTCTTCTGTTCAACCTATAATATATAGTCATCGCCATACAAGCCGCTCGCTCGTATGGTAAACCTTCAACCTCATCACACAAGCTCCAAATGCTTATGTGGTATATGATGAAGCATGCTATCTTCAAGAAGTATGCCATGTAGTGTAGTTCAAAATAAAATGTTACTATCCTATGGTGACATTTATTTTTACACACTGAACAACCAGAACTTCGCATCTAATGGCATTCATAGGAGTTGATATATAAGTAAAATTGCGCATCCAACTCATTAAGGTTTACCTATTTGTCAGGCACGCAAATAAATTCTTTACTCAATAGCAAATCCATTTACCTGTTCAAACATATATAATGTACATGCATATATTTCTATCTATTTCAAATCAGTTTGATATTTGATTCTATTGTACAAATTTAACTTCCTTCTCTTATTGGTTAAATTAATTATCATTCCACTATTTTGATTAATCAAATTCATAATCACACAACACAAACAACAATCAATTTATTGGTTAACTTTTCAAAACTATACAACTTAATTTATATACTTTTTTAAAATCATTCAGACCATATAATTAAAAAAATTACATCGATGAAAAGGAAACAACAACCAAGTAGAAAACAATACGGAAATGCAAAATATGGTAAATGTACCTTGCACCAGAGTTAATCAGAGATATCCACCCAGCAATTGGGATAGGCTTTCTTAATGCTCTCCTCAGTTTCCCAAGTACAGTCTCGTGGATCTCCACTACATAGCATTTTGACTAAGTGAACCTTCTTGTTCCTCAGTTCTTTAGTTTCTTTGCCACTAATCTTTATCGGCTCTCTCCTTACAGCCAATTCTGAAGTAATTTCCAAATCTTGTTGCACGACTTCTTCCACGACTAAGACTGGATTATGCACATGCTTTCGAAGTTGAGATGAAACACATTATGTACTCTAGGCCACCAATCAGGAAATTGAACTCTATAAGCAAGAGTTCCAATCCGTTCAAGCACAGGAAATGGACCAATAAATCTTGGTGCCAATTTCCCTATTTTACCGAATTGGAATACTCCTCTCATTGGAGAAACCCTTAGATACACATAGTTGCCAACAACAAATGATAAATCCCTTCTTCTCGAATCTGCATAGCGCTTCTATCGGATTTGAGTAGCTAGTAATCGTTTCTTAATGAAATTGACTTTATCCGCAGCTTCACGAATCATATCTGGCCCCAATACAAGTCTATTGCTAGGTTCTACCCAACAGGCGGGAGATCTGCATGGTCTACCATACAGTGCTTCGAATGGTGACATTTTCAGGCTCGCTTGGTAGCTGTTGTTGTATGAGAACTCAGCCAAATGCAAGTGGTCTTCCCATGATCTGCCAAAATCAATAACACAAGCCCGCAATAAATCTTCTAGAATACGGTTCACCCTCTCAGTTTGACCATCTGTTTGAGGATGATAAGCGGTGCTCAAGTTCAGCTTGGTTCCCACTCCTGCTTGGAACGCTTCCCAGAGTTTACTAGAAAAAACAGGGTCATAGTCACTAATGATACTCATGGGAACTCCATGAAGTTTAACAATTTCCTTGAAATAAATTTGCGCCAGACTCTGAGCGGTTCTATTTGATCTGACAGGTATAAAATGGGTGGTCTTAGTGAAACGATCGACGATCACCCAAATACTATCATTTCCTTTCTAGATTCTGGGCAAACTATCTATGAAATCCATAGAAATTTGTTCCCACTTCCTACCTGAAATTTCCAAGGGTTGCAACATTCTGGCGAGTCTCTATTGATCGCTTTTAACTTGCTGACAAGTAGAACACCGGCTAACGTACAAGGAATTGTCTCTTTTAATAGCTCTCCACCAGAAAGTGTGTTTGATATCATTATACATTTTCCTCACTCCTGGAAGGATACTCAGTTTGGATTTATGACATTCATCCAATACTTCTCTCCGGAGTTCAGGGATGCTTGGAACACAAATTCGGCCCTTTAACCTCTGAATCCCATCGTTATCAATCTTAAAACTCGAGGCCATGCCTTTTTGAATCCTCTCTCTGATCTTCTGAATTAAGTGATCATCCTTCTGAACAGTAGATATATTATCAATCAATGAAGGCATGATTATAAGATTGGCGATGATTACGTTCTTTCTGCTAAGTGCATCAGCCACAACATTGGCTTTCCCCGGAGTATATCAAATATTAAGATCATATGCCGCGAGAAATTCTAACCAACGCTGCTGCCTCATATTCAGATCTTTCTGGGTGAATAAATATTCCAATGACCGATGATCAGTATATAATCCAAATATCTCACCCAATAGATAATGCCTCCAGATTTTCATAGCAAACACGATGGCTAACAATTTAAGATCGTGAGTTGCATAATTCTTCTCATGCGGCTTCAACTGACGGCTAGTATAAGCGACTACCTGGCCTCTTTGCATTAATACTACACCAAGACCTTCTTTAGAAGCATCAGTCCAGACTTTCAAGTCTTGATTGCCATCAATAATTGTTAACACTGGAGCAGTTGTAAGCCTTAACTTCAGTTTTTGGAAAGCTGCCTCACATTCTAGATCCAATTGAACCTTGAATGTTTCGTAGTGAGCTTCGTTAAGGAACTCGATATTTTTGAAAAATCCTTAATGAACTTCCGGTAATAACTAGCCAATCCAAGAAAACTACGGACTTCTGTGGGTGTAGTTAGCTGCTTCCAATCTTGAATAGCTGTGATCTTACAGGGATCCACAGAAATTCCTTCTTTTGATACAACGTGCCCAAGAAATTTAACTTATTCTTGCCAGAATATACATTTGGAAAATTTTCTTTTAGAACATTCTTTCTGAGAATTTCTAACACTTGTTCCAAATGTTTTGCATGCTCGCCCTCTGACTTAGAGAAGATCAATATGTCATCAATGAAAATCAGTACAAATTTATACAATACTTCTCTGAATACCTGGTTCATTAGATCGACAAAATAAGCTGGAGCATTACATAAGCCGAACGACATTACTAACCACTCTTAGAATAAATTTGGACCTCTGAATGCTGTCAAAGGAATACACTCTTTGGCAATACGAAGTTGATGGAAACATGTAGCTAGGTCCATTCGTGAAAATACTTGTGCGCCATTCAATTGATCCAATAGATCATCAATCCGCGGTAATGTATATTTGTTCTTTAATGTCTGCTTGTTCATGTCACGATAATCTTCACATAGTCTAAGAGTACCGTCTGACTTTGGGACAAACACCACTGTTGCCTCCAATCAGAGAAACTAGGCCTGATAAATCCCTTCCATACAAGCTGTCGAGTCTGATTGTCTAATTCTTCTTTTTCCTTCAAGGTCATTTTCGAATAGCGTGAACTACTGGCCTTGCATTCGGAATTAAAGAGATCTTGAAATCGATATCTCTACGCGGAGGCAAGCTAACAACTTCTTCAAACATATCTGCATAATTCTTGACGACAGGAATATTTTCTACGTCAACTGGAACATTTTCTGTAACAACAGGAATCTTTTCTATTTGAGCAGGAGAAACATCCAAAGCTGACCAAAAGCCTTTTCTATTAGAATTCGGACCTTCATATAGTATGGTTATATAGTCCCCGAACTTTGTCATTGCCTTTACAACTCTTTTGGCGCATTTGACCTCAACTTCATATTTGGTTAACCAATCCAATCCTAGAATAAGATCAAATTCTTTAAAATTCATAACGATCGAGATGGTAGGGAACCGATAACGGGAAAAAGAGACAGGCACCCACAAATCCAACTAAGATCGAGGGTGCCCCCAACCGGATTATGGACAGTCATGGGTGCTTTGAGCTTTTTCATTTTCAAATCCAGTTTCTTAACCGCATTACTTGCAATAAAGCTTCGTGATGCACCCGTATCAAACAATACTTTAACTGGAATATCTTCGACATTAAGCGTGCCTTCTAAAACATCTGGCCTCGCTTGACTGGCTGAGGATGCAGGAACTTCTGCCACTTCATTTACCTTCACTACTTCAGATTTCATTAATAGCCGACAATCTTACTTTACATGGCTAGCCCGATGGCAAAGATTGCATTTTCTATTCTCTTGAAACTTGTTCTTGGATTTAAATTTATCCTTAATTCGTTTCTTTAAGGGTCCGCAATTTATCGACAAATGCCCTTTCTGATTACAGTTAGAACAGGTGGCAGATGTTACTGGTTCTTTCTCAGATTTAACCCTTTTCCTCTTGACTCCAGGCTTCTTTCTGACCCCATACGTCGTACTTGCCTCAGGCTGTGTACTTGTCTCTGGGCTATCAGTTTCGAATTTCCTTTTGTTGTTAGAACTACATTCCTCTTCATACTTCAAAAGGCCTTGCTTATCTAGATCTTCGTACTGATAAGCCATGTATATCATTTCAGAAAAAAGATTGTTGCACATGTGCTGTTACACTACTTTGGTACTTTCTTTGAAGCCCGTTAATAAACCTCAGATTCTTCATCTTTGGATTTTGAATTAGATGCAGGGAAAAAGGAGAAAGTTCATTAAATTTCTTATGATATTCTGGAATATATAGTCATATCCCCTTGAATTAAATAGTAGAATTCATTACTTAACCGCTCAGTTGCTTCTGGAGGAATAAATCTTTCATTGAAAATTTATTTGAATATATCCCAGGTAATATCACCTTCTGGATTATCTTTAATAACTATGTCCCACCAGATTAAAGCTTCGTCTTTGAGCGTCCAAGATGCCAGTAATCTTTTTTGATCATCTCTTAGCTTTGAACCTTCAAAATTTTTCTCAACAGAGCGCATCCATGCTTGAGTTTGAATAATGGATTGCCCGAGAACGGTACTCCACCCAGATTTCGATACGTGTTTAACAAAGCCTCAATATCTGGTTTTGACCTACCTCTTCTACTTCTACAACTCATTTTCTATGTCTGCAAATAGCAGACAAAGTGTCAGGTCAACAAAAAAGGTATTTTTTAAAGCATAGAGACATATACTTGAATGTAAGTGTGTCTACTGTGGGGCATTTCATTCTGCTACACTCATTCTAGGATATTACGGATCCTATCTGAAATGAGTTATTAGTCACAAGATACTACTGATTATATTTCTAACGAGTTTGATAACATGTTATATTCCAGAACTAAGCTTAACCAAAGCTCTGATACAACGTTGTTACGACCCCAAACCCCCGTTCTATGGTGGCAAGGGGTAATCTTTGGAATATAACACATAAACGAATAATCAGTAGAACAGAAATATAAAAATACACCAGATAATGTACAACAGAATACACTGGATAAACATAATCATCAGAGTTACACAGTATACAGGATCATACTTGGTACAAAATACAGTTCAACTTTATATAAAATGTCTACAGCGGAATCAAAACATAATATGCACAACAGGAGCTGAACAACATAAAAAGAAAGTAATGATAGAATCCATCTTCAGCTCCATAGCTATCCAGAAAGAGCCTGCTAAAACCTGAATACAAGGCTGCCCGTGTAGAAAATAGGGCGCCCGAGTTTGCAAGTGAAACAAACTACGAGTCAGTCATGGGACTGGTATGAGAAATCTACTTAACTTATTTTATAATAAGGCCAATCACAGGACCACGCCACTAACGCGGAACGGGTTTACTCCATTGGATTACAAATGCTAAAAACAAGTGAATCATTATAACATCGCAATGCTTTTTAAAAAATGAAGCCATTATAAGACTCAGTTCCCATCACACAATGCAACTCAAACCGGGGGATAGAGTTTTACCTTATAATGGCCAAAATATGCTTGATAAGTATAAAACAAAAGCATTTGGTATTATTATTAGTGTTTATACATTTCAAAAACAATTTCAATCATAAGTATCAATCATAGACGGCATAAATACCTTATACCACTGTATCGCCATATATAGGTATACAGTCAAAACCGCACGATCCCGTATTTGGAAATTGGATTTCCGTCACGAACCAAGGCAAGGGATCGTCCTTACCACTTCGAGATAATCTAGCCTACCATGTCCCAGGAACAGCTGCAACTACATCTTGGATCGTCAGGGTCGGTCCACAAGAATGGATTAAAATGCCTAAACACCGCGTTTCCCCACCCTATGGGGCGTAAACTGGTCATATCCCGCCCAGACCATCGGCTCTGAAGAGACCGAAATAACTGAGGCGCCTGCTATCCATCATCCACATAAGTAAAATGCCCGGGCGTGTAAAACCCAAAACACCACTCCTAGTTAGAAAGAAACGCAGGTCCTCCCTAAAGTCCTCTCTCGTTTCTGGTCCATACCGGGGTGTGAGGCTCGCGAATCAACGCTAAACACAAAGCTAGCTATTTAAAGCCCTGCTTTGACCATCAACCACAAAGCTATGCTTTTCAACAAAAGCTTTGATCACAGCATTTCTGCATGCCACATTGTCAATATACAACGTCAGACACACATCCATTTACAAGTCTGTTCTGGGTCTAAACGAAACCAGAGGCACCTTATTCCTCTCCCGTATGTCCAATACAGGAGAGAGGCCCTCGCACATCCGAACGATCAACAAGTACGTCTATAAAACCACCATTGTAACCCTTTAAGGGCAGCAACTCCCATCAAAGGCATCAGTAGCCATCCATTCGATGTGAAGATCCTCGGTCTTGCACCGTCTTCAGATCTTCGACTCCTAACCGTCAGCCAGTTATTTGAAATGAGAATTAACTCGGTCTTTTCAAAAAATTTACTTATATATAGAATTTCATATCAATTCATTTTCAATGGTTTAATTATCTGACATCCATAATTCAGTTCGTTAATGTAATTTTCACGTCAAACATATTCAACCATCAAATATCCTATAAACCGAGTAAATTTAGTTTATTTCCATTCCATATCGTTTATAATATTTTATAACAATTTATCGCTATTTTTATTTGTTTAAATATAGCCAATTTATTCAAACGACGCTTCAGGCCATAACGCGGCCATGGCGTTGTTTTTCCTTAGATTTGTTTTACACATTTCTGAAAATCTAACCGTTGCATCTTTACAAATTTTATATCATTGGAAAGATCTTTTTAAGACGGACCCAACGGTTTCTGGTTTAGGAAAAATCTGACGGTCGGATCTCCCGGTACAATCATTTAAAGTTACGACTTCAAAATACGAACTGCAGCGTCGTTATTCGATTTAAAATTACGACTTCAAAATACGAACTGCAGCGTCGTTATTCGATTTATTTTAATTATATATATATATATATATATATATATATATATAATCCATTCTGGCACTGTTTTCATTCAGACTTGAATTAAACCTTTCATAAAATCTAACCATTGGATCTTTGCAAATTTGGTATCATTGGAAAGATATTTTCAAAGCGGACCCAGCGGTTACGGTTTCGGGAAAATCCGACGGTCGGATCTCCCATAATAATCGTTTAAAATCACGGTTTCAAAATACGAACTACAGCTTCTTTATTCGATTTATTTTAATTATATTTATATTTATATATAAATATAATTCGTTCATTGATTTTCCAAATCATTTCAGTTTACACATGTGATAAAAATAATATTTTTATCCAACAAATATTCATTTCAACACACGACTATTTTTAACACTTCATGTATATAATCAAAATTTAATTTTTATCGTCAAAACAATTTATTTCAAACATAAATATTTTTAGCGATTCATATATATTATAACAATGTGATTTTTATTGTCAGAACAATTTATTTCAAACATAGATATTTTTAGTGACTCATATATATTATAAAAATGTGATTTTTATTGTTAAAACAATTTATTTCAAACATGAATATTTTCCAACACATCATTATATTTCAATACATGAATATAAATCAAACACATGAATATTTTAGAAAATTTCGGCAGCATAACGGCAGGGCAGTTAAAACCGGCACCGTCCCGAGTACGGCTCCTCGCTCTACCTTAAAGCCTCGCAGCTTTTGACAATGGGGATTTCAATATCTAGTTCGTACGCAGACGAATTTTCCCATAAATTAATCCTATTGCGATTTTAACCACAATCAATCATGTAAACCATTCATATTTATCAACCAAATTTCACCTCAACCAAAATCCAAACAATCACAACCAATATATATCATCCATAGTCTGTGGACGAGGGGAGTGTGTGTGTGTGTGTATATATATATATGTATATAATTATATTTCGATTTCATTTCAATATCATTTCAATTCCATTCAACGCATATATGATTTTTACAACGCATATATAACTTACACATCGCATATACAACTTATACAATGATTATACATGAGGTGTACAACGCTTATATAACAAATACATCGATTATATAATTTATACATCGTCATTCCATATCATTTATAATTCAGAAATCTCACATTAGGTTCCACTCCTCTAAAAATCGTAGGAAGCTCTAAAAATTCTCCGACCTCTTCTAGAATGTAAAAGACGTCCACACGAGTCCACTATCTCTTGTTTCACTGAATTTCAACAACATGGCAAAAAGATATGAGTTTTATTGTAAAATCATAATTCGTAGCGCTTTAAAGTGCTATAAATAGTTAAATTTATTTTCAGCTGTTACCTTTCAGAAGAGGTTCGAAACTAGGTTTGCATTTATCTTCCAATCCGCTGCGCTATAGGAGGATCATCCAATGCCACGTCGTAGAGGAAGGAGAGGCGCCTCCGCTCGTCATGGCGGGGTCCACTTCGGTGCACTAGGGGAGGGGCGGTGGAGGTTCAAAGGTTCAAACTTCGGGGAGGTGATTCTCAGCATATACTTCACAAAAAAATCCAAATGGGGTACAGATTTAAAGCTCGTGGTGCGATCTACAAATACCCCAACTGGGTCACTAGATTTTATTGCGTGGATTGTGAGGTAAAGAGGAGAGAAGGGGGAGTTTGGTTCCGTCGTTCGACAGGAAGGGGTATCGGATTTCTTCGAAGTGAATGTTGAAACGTAATTGGCCAGGAGATTTTATATTTATTTTTAATTTATTTAAATCCGAAAATACCCCTTACCTCGTAAGAACTCCAATCCAAACCCAACGACTATCGCCCCTAGCTAAATACCCCCATTCCGGACACAATGGAATATGTTTCGTAGGCCCATTCAACTATTTCAGTCAGTTATTCTTCAAATTAAAATATAAAACATTCAATATTTGATTTGAACTTACATTTCAATTTGCCGGGGCCACGTACTGATCCCAAAAGTTCTAGAAAAATTATTTCTAGCTTCGTATTGACGATACGGTCCTAACAAAACTAGTTTCGTTGCATTTGGAGACCATTCGAAAAATGGCCATTTTCTGGTCGATCCAAATTGACTGAAATTAACCAAACACATTTCCCTTTGCCACGCTCAAATATTAACTCCAAAATTATGGAATTTGAAACCTAGCAGTACTTTGACATCCTGGATCCAACAAAAGTAGTTTCGTCGAAAACGGAGGTCGTTTGCAAAACGTTCATTTTCACGGGCTATATTAAATCCATAGCGACTTTTCTGAAAATTTATTTGGCTATAACTTTAGATTCCCGTTATGAAACTTTGATTTTTCAGATTCATTACAAAGATATTCATATACAGATTTAAATATTTTAGGTTTCACTAAAATCCGTTTTATTTTGCATCTGGTACAGTTAATCAAAGTTCGAATTCAAATTTTCAAATTGTCGTGCCATTTCAGGCCTTATTTTATAATTAAAATAAATATATTTATTTTCCAACATTGATTCAAATAGGCTTTTGGTCATTATTATTTAAAAAAATTTATTTTAAATATTCAAAATTCACTAAAATAGCCAAATTAAAATTTTAAATTGGTTCTGATTTTCTTGGCCGTTACATATGCTCCTCCTGATGCTATCCCTACTTAGATCTCCTTCTCTAAATGTCTTTAAGTTGTTATCCCCTTCTGTTGCTTTGCTATTGTTGCTTTCACCAGCTTCCCAGTAAGATAAGTATAAATCTGCTTATTAATCACACTTTTATTATGAAAGCAACCCACTTTATGTAGAAAGTTTTGAACTTTATTATCTTCTTTCTTTGATAGTGAAGGTATGCACTCTAGATCACTGCTGGAAGGACGACATCCCTTAATCTCTGCATTAGGCAAATAAAGCAGATTACCATCCGATTTATAATCAATAAAATTGTTATCTAAAGGTTGTTTTTGTTTACTTCCCATTAGGTTATTGATGTTGAGGCTAGGGTTGCAAACTCCAGGGAGGAAGTCAGAATGTCTTGCCAGTCCCCTTTTATCATTAATCAGTCTAATATGCTGATTGTTTCCAGCTTTTTGAGCTTTACTAGTTGGATGGCAGCATTGGGTCACTACATCAGGTAAAAAAGCAGGTTGTCGTCTATTTTGTTGTTTAAATGAACATTTTTATTATTGAAAACCTGTTTACTTCCCTTGCAGGATGATCTGATGTTGAGATTTATGTTGCAACCACTAGGATAGTCAAATTGCCTTACTTGATCACTATATCCATATAAATTATTGGAGCAGGTGCTGGATATGGAATGATGGTTATCATTGGATTTCCTCAAACTAAGCTTCCCATTAAGTATAAAATTCTCAGCTTAATATTCCTAATTACATGCTTTAGTTTGATTGAAATTCTGATTATCCCTTTGTCTGATAGCTTTTTAGTGATAATCTGGCTATCCTTGATAATATTACAACATAATTGGTTTCTACTGGTTTCCTTAGCAGAATGTAACCATTGATTTCTCTCTCTCCATAAATGATAAATCACAGTAGCTAATATGGCACAAGCCTTGTTAAAAAAGTTAAATTTAGGCCTAAATTTGCGCATAATGTATGCCACATTGTCTTTGATATTCAAAGTAGGAATATTTAGATCAAATTTCAGATTACATTTAGCATTATACCAAATGAACTGAGAGTAAGTACACTAAAAGAATAAGTGATTAAAATTTTCTAAGAGAAAAGTAGCTTCTGAATCTTTATTCCATTTACAACATTTGTCTCTAGTAGGAAGTTTATTTAGAATGGAAAAATAAGCACAATGAGCCATTTTAGGGCAGTTAGCTTTGCACCAGATTACCTTATGCCAACTAACTTCTACTTCTTCCCCTATAAAAAATTCCCATGCTTTTTTGAAAGAGAACTTATCTTTGGAATTAAGCTTCCAAACACATTGGTCTTCAAAACAATTAAAATCAATGAAAATGTTTTGGATATCACGTGTATATATAGAGGTAGCAAGGATGTTATTAAAAAACCAGCAGTTGTTTTGAATAATATTTTGAACAGTGTCATTTACACCTCCAAGTAAGTGTAAATTATTCCATCCTAGATGATTAATTAGAGGGTTGCCAAATATCCATGGACCAAACCATAAACTGGTTTGACTACCATCCTTTATTTTCCTCTCAAATAAATTTATGCATATTTCTCTACAGTCCAAATATTTTCCTAAACATATCAATGATGGTTTTCTTTCTTAACAATCTAGAAATTTTTTGATTTAAGATATTTGTCCTTCTTCCACCTAGCCCAAAGAGATTTACTATATAAAAATTTCCAAAACAATTTTAATTTGCAGACTTCATTCAAATCCCTTATATTTCTAAGTCCTAAACCCCCATATTTATTAGGTTTACATACTTTGTCCCAAGAAATCTTGTGTTGTTTGCCCTTCCAAATAAAATTAGTACACATTTTTTCTATTTTCTGAATAACATTAATATTGATGTTATGAGCTTGAATCCAATTGATTATAACAGCAGTGATGATAGTGTGAGTAAGCTCCATTTTACCATCTATAGATAAGAACTTACTAGGCCATCCTTCTAGTTTACTATGGTTGATATCAAAAAGTCTAGAGTAGTCCCTTTCTTTAATTTGATTAATACTAAGAGGTAAGACAGGGTATTTGACTGGTAACTTACCTTTCTTATACTTTAAGAGATTAAGAATATCAAATTTGAGAAGAGAATCTTTACTAAAATAAATTTTACTTTTGCTCTCATTGACTTTAAGCCCAACAAATTTATCTATATTATCCAGAATGTTTTTAATAAAAGAAGCACTAAGCTTATTAGCTTTAGTAAACACAAGCATATCATCTGCATATAGCAGATGAGTGATGTGTGGTTTGTTTCTACTGATAGGCTTATTGTTACCTTTCAGTAATTCAGTTTCCATTTGAATAGAAAAGTATTTCATAACAATAGAAAATAGATAAGAAGATAATGGGTCACCTTGTCTTATTCCTCTATTGCTATGTATAAAACCTTTAGGGGATCCATTGATCATTACTGAAAAGGTAACGTTGTTAATGCATTCTTTTATTAACTCACAAAATCTGCTATTAAAACCCACATGAATCATAAAAAAAACCTATTTGTTTTATCAAAAGCTTTCTGCAAATCAGTTTTGAAACATGTAAGATTTTTGTTCTTCTTATTGAAGTCTCCAATTAACTCATAGGCTAATAGAGGGTTTTCAGAAAAGAGTCTACCGGGGATAAACGCACTGTGATTTTTCAAAATAAGAAATTTTAAAAATCTTTTTGTTCTATTACAAAGAATAAAAGAAATGATTTTATAAACAAAGTTGCAACAGGCTATAGGCCTGTAATCTCCCAAACTCAAAGGGGCTTCAACTTTTGGAACAAAAGTAATGAATAGGTGATTAGAAATTTTCAAAATCTTTCCAAACCTAAATAATTCTTTAATAGGATCGCAAAGAGGGGTTTTAATCCCAGCCCACTGGGTTTTATAAAATTTAGCCCCAAAACCATCTGGATCAGGGCTTTTATCATTGTTAGCATTAAAAATAATATTTTTAACCTCTTCTTTCCTGATTGGAGCTAAAAGAATATCCTCACTGCTACTATTCATAGTATATTTAAAAACCATATTAGGAAACTTATTAGTTAATTCAGCATCGTTGTACAGAGAGTTGAAATAATTAATTGCCTCATTTTCTAATAAAGAAGCATCATTAATTATTTTACGTCCGGTATCCAGCAATTTCCTAATATCATTTCAATTTTTCCTACTAGTCATTTTAGCATATAAAAAATTACGAGCTTCATCTCCTGAAGTTAACCAGTCTATTTTGGCTTTCTTCTTAATATTGATTGAATGAATATGTACAGATTTAACCAGTTTTGCTTGGGCATCAAAAATAAAGATGCCTTTACAGTGTCTGAGCTATTATTATCCAAATCATTTTGGAGCCTCTCACATTCATCCCTATTAGAGTTAATAACAGAAGTTTCTAGCACATTTCCAACTTTTTAAATTATTCTTAATATTCTGAAGAGATTTATTAAACTTACATTATGCAATGCCAAACAGATATTGCTAAGACTGTTTGAAACAATTTCTTTGTAACCTTTTGCATGAACCCAGCCATTGAAAAATCTAAATGGGGAACATTTAACCCCATTATTTTTATTATAAAACAAATCTGAATGGGGGTATGATCACTTGGGTTTTGAGGAAGGGTGTAACAATTCACTTTAGAGAATGTATTAATAAAAAATTGATTTAACAGAACCCTATTCAGTGTACAATGGATATTTCTAAATTTCCCTGATTTCCAGGTGAATTTATTACCACTGATTGGGGGTTCAATTAACTCAGTTTATATAATAAAATTCGCAACTCTCTCTAGTTTGTTGTAAGGAATATGAATCCCACCCCTTTTCTCAGACCCATGAAATACAGTGTTTAAATCACCTAACAAAATCCAAGGACATTTCATATTTTTACCGAGCTATTGAATGCAATCCCATATCTTTGTTCTTTCAACCTCCAAATTAGAGGCATAAATAAAAGTGATTTTTATTTAAACCCACCTTTTTTTTAAAGCTACAACGAATGTATTGAAAGTCAATAAAAAAAGCTTTCTAATGACCAAACATTTGGATTATGCAGAACCATTATTTTGCCATTATGACTCTTTGATTGTTATTTACAATATGCCAACTAGCAAACCCTTTACTATGAAAATCAGCTATACTATTGTCATTCAATTTATGCTCAAGCAAGCCAATTATACTTGGCTTATATTTACTGAGGAAATTCAACAAATCTAGTTTTCTACCTAGGGAATCAAGACCCCTTATATTCCAAGCTATGGTATCCATATATATAACAAAAAACATTATAAAATTAGGATACAATCCAAATATACAAAGCAACCACAGTGGTGCACTATGCTTGCTGCCATTCACTTTAACCTCTGTCTGCTTGCCACTTTTTTTGAAAGATTTCTTGTAAGTGGCTTTAAGCAATTTCTCCTAGTTAGCATTTTTCTCAATGTATTTCTTTCTGAAGTCACGATCTTTACCATCCTCTGTATTTTCTATAGATGCAATGTCAGATAAACTTCTAGTTCTGCCTTTCTTTTTCTTTTTGAATGGTACTGCAGGTTTTGATGCAGACATTGTTTGGTTGAATGCATTTTGAATATCCGCTTCAGAGAAAGATTGCTTGTCTGGTTAAGCTCTTCAGCTAACAAAGAGGAGCTAGTGTAAATTGGGTTAGCTGATAGAAGAGATGCACATTGCTCTGCTTCTCTAATTTTTTATTTTGCTTTCTCAGTATTTGTAAATAATCTTGGGTCCTTCTTGGGGGAGGAGGACTCAATGACCTGTGCTTTTATGTCCCCCTCTGAGCTTTGTTGAAAATTGCATTTAGAAGAGACGCGCTCCTTGATTACTGAGGGTACAATGTTTATTGTATTTTCAGTTATGACAGAAGCACTATTTGTCTGCATTTTTCCAAGGAAACATGCATACCCCTGATTTTGATTTGATACAGTGTTTGTTTCAGATTTACCAATATCTGAATTAAACGAAGCATCAATATTCATTTTATTTTCACAAAAAGATTGAGTAATCTTTGCAGAATCAGGAGATTTAGATGAAAGTACATCTAAATTGATTCCAGTATTCGAATTATCGATGTCAATATTTGCATCTTGTTTTGGCAGATCACTCGGATCTTTATTGTTAATACAATCTTTCAATGAGTGTCTAAAACATTTGCAAATCTTGCATCGATTTGGTTTCAATTCATATGTAATTTGTTGAGAAATAATTTTCCCATCATGCATGTAAATTGATGCTTCCTTTGGTAATTCTGAATTGACACGGATCTCAATTAAGATGCGAGCATAATTCGATCAAGTTTCCTTTACGGTTTGTTCATCCAACTTCAAAGAAACCCCCACTATGCTTGCAATAGCATTGAATGCTTCTTTATCCCAAAGTATAAGATTTAATTTAGGAAGCCTGAACCAAACAGGCTAGTACTCAAAATGTGACGACCCGCCCCGCACCAGCCGACATTTCCTCCGAAAGTGCGCTGTACACATGCCCGACTAGCACGTGACGGTCGCCAAAGAAAGGAAAGAAGAGAATGAACTAATCGAAAACCCTGTAGAATGTCTCACAGTGCATGGAACAAAATATAATAATAATGTACTTGACATAAAAAAGGTGAGACTGTGCATAAGCTGATAATTAAAATCAACATCAACATCAACATCAGAGTAGCGGAAATCTAAATACAGCTTATAACAACTTTCCAAATTACTGTCTCTAAACAAAAGAAAGAAAGGTACACCACTAATGCCCAAAGTAGTGACCATAGCAACATAGGGAGAATGTCTATATATATATATATATATATATATATATATATATATATATATATATGTATATATCATACGTGGAAGCCTCCTGCTCGTCTCCGGTACAGCTACTCGTGCATACCACCTAACCTGTCTCTAGTCTTCTCGAGAGAGCACCAGAGTAATAAGAAGAGACATAAAACTCTAGGTCAAACAAAAAGTCTGGTATAAGCGATAAGCAGCTAAACATAACAATAACATGTATACTAAACCATACCTGAACCTGGACCTGCAACCAAAAAGTTAGCACTACATACTGTACAATACTCTAAGGTGCCACTAACACATGGTATAAAGAATACGGGGGTGGGGGTGTGTATGTCATAATGAAGGCAAACAATCAAACATAGCAACCATTCTCACATCTCTCACTCAGTGCGTAAAGCATACGATGTCTACCACTGTCAATCACTAGACCCATCGAAGTAGTGACAGAGTTCGACTTGTACAACTACTGCAATTACCAAGCTTATCCCATGGAGTCATGACCAAATCTTTACAAATGACCCCACTTCATTGGTCTATAGCTCTTTAGTCGTACCTAGGCCACTGTGGCCCTGAATCCGTTCATGTACCCCTTACACATTAGTGATCTAAAGTTTCAGACATCGACAACCCCTTAGCACACATCTCGCAGCAAAGCCCAACTCATGAAGTTCCCTCCTTGGTTCCCATCTAGATCCCGAGGTACAACTCCTCATTTGGACTTCCTTTGCATCTCGGGTTTAGGTCTACTTGGTGTTCGATCCTCCGGTTCGGTTCGGTTCGCCCCCTCCTGCTTGGTTCGGTTCGAATGCTCCTTTCTAGTTCAGTTCGGATGCTCTTATTTGGTTCGGGTCGGATGCCCCTATCCGGTTCGGATCAGATGCCCATATCCGGTTCGGATCGGATGCCCCTATCTGGTTGCTCCTATCCGAATGCTCCTATCCGGAGGCTCCTATCCGAATGCTCCTATCCGAATGCTCCTATCCGGATGCTCCTATCCGAATGCTCCTATCCTAATGCTCCTATCAGGTTTGCTGCAAGTTTTCCCGCAAGCTATTTTCGCCAAACGATGGCGTTTTCAACCATTCTAACTTTTCTATGCAATCACAAAATATACCATATAGTCATAGCAACATGTATAATCATCAACAAACACTAAACAACAATATGACATGTTTATATGGACCAAACATACCCAAATCCCCATGTTTTCCCCTTAATCATGTTTTACAACAACTAATGATATGATTAGCAAAACTTAGCCAAATTGACCCAAATTTCTATCAGAGTCCTAGAATATCATTTTAGAATTTTACAAATTTTTCTAAATTTTTCTGAGTTATAATTTCGCTAATCTTCGCTAATTACCCTAATTAGCCATAATTAGTGAAAAACAATGCAAATCACTCACCTTGGCCCCAAATAAAATACCAAATCTGAAATGATTCCCTGTTTGGAGCTGTTCTCAATGTAACACAACAGCTCTAACCTTGCTTTGGTGCTTTATCTCCTTAATTTGATGTAGTTTAAGCCAAAACTTGGTTAAGAAGTGATTAGAGGTGTATTTAGATGTTGGAGGCCATTGTTAGGTTGAAGAGATGGTTTGTGGCGGCTGGAAAACTGAAATGAAATGAAAGCCTAACTCATTTCAGCCTCCCCATAATCCTAGTCCCGAAATGGGTTATGGGCCCACTTACTAATCACCTCATTTGGCCCGGTTAAGCAGTTTTTCACCTTCTAAAACTTGTTTCAGCCATATCTTCCAAACAGTGAGTCCGTTTGGCTAATGTGACCACTCTACGGAAAGGTAAACCATCATCCGGAGCCAATGGAAGTGGTTTTAACTCAAAACTCCTTTCCAATCAAAAGTTATGGCCAAAAATAGATCAACTAGGGGCAAAACGGTCATTTAAAAATCGGCAAAAATCATGAACATGGGAAATGACCCCAATAGTCGTCTCCTAAAGTTACATGACCATACGACTTCAAATATTCTATGATCCTTCGATGCGTAGAATGCATGTCGTTACACTCTCCCCCCTTAAGAAATTTCGCCCCCGAAATTCCTTAACCCAAAACATACAAAGGATCCCGCATGCCTACCAGCCACATACAACAACCAAACATGCAAAACAAACAAACAAACAAGCCTATCCTAGCATGCGGAAAGACTAAATCGAAGTGAAAATCTTACCAGGCGAAGAATTCTGGATACGTCTTCCTAATGCTCTCCTATGTTTCCCAAGTACAGTCATTCCCATCCTCGCCCCATTGAACTTTGACTAATTTCACCGCCATCCTTCGAAGTTGCTTCGTATCGTTCCCAACAATACGCATAGGCTTGCGGTTCCCAACCGTCTCGAGTTCAACTTCGATATCATCCAACTAATCTGGTGAAATAGTCACATCTGGGTCGTGCACGAACTTCTTTAACTGGGAAACATGAAATATGTTGTGAACTCTTGCCATCTTCTCTGGTAATTCAACTTTGTATGCCAAATTCCCAATTTGCTCATGAACTGGGAATGGACCAACAAATCTTGGTGCTAACTTGCCTCTCCTACCAAATCGTATCACGCTCTTCAACGGGGAAATCTTGACAAACACCAAGTCGCCAATGGAGAACATTAATTCTCTTCTCCTCTTATCAGCATAACTCTTCTTCCTATCTTGGGCAACCTTCATTCGCTGTTGGATAATCTTAATCTTAGCTGAAGTTTCTCTTATCACATCGGGTCCAAGTACAAACTTCTCACCAGTTTCTACCCAACATGACGGTGAGTTGCATGGTCTTTCGTACAATGCTTCAAACGGAGCCATACCAATACTGGATTGATAACTATTATTATATGCAAAATCTAATAGATGCAAATGGTCATCCCATGATCCATCAAAATCCAATATGCAAGCTCTCAAGAGATCTTCTAACGCCCGATTCACCCTCTCTATCTGTCCGTCGGTTTGAGGATGATACGCGGTACTGAGATGTAGTTCTGATCCTAACGCCTCTTGTAAGCTCTTCCAAAATCCACTAGTGAACAATGGATCTCGGTCACTCACAATTCCCTTGGGTATTCCATGAAATCTCACTACCCACTATATATACAGTTCCGCTAACTTAGCTGCCATCCTGTTTGACTTGATGGGTATAAACCTTGCACTCTTAGTCAATCGGTCCACAATCACCCAAATGCTATCATGGCCCGATCTAGTCCTTGGTAACCCATCAATGAAATCCATTGATACTTGTTCCCATTTCCATTCTGGAATTTCTAATGGTTGTAACAAACCACTAGGCTTCTTTTGCTTAGCTTTAACTAGATGGCAGTTCATGCATTTGGATATAAACTTCCCAACGTCTCTTTTCATCCCTTCCCAGTAGTAGGTCTACTTCATGTCTCGGTACATCTTGTTACCAACGGGGTGTATAGTAAGTTTTGAGTGATGACATTCTCTAAGCACTTCATCTCTCAATCCATTGACATTGGGTACAACTAGCCTTCCATTCTTTCTAAGCCATCCATCTCGATCAAGCCCATACTTGTTCCTATCTCCGTCGATTCCCATCTTTAACTTTGAGATGATTTCCAATAGGTTAGGATCGTTCCTCTGACTGGAACCAATCCGCTCAATCAAAGTGGGTCTGATCATCAAACTTGCTAACATTTCCGGATCCAACTCGCACTTTGGTATGAAATTATACCCAACGATGCACTCCAGTTGCTTCCATTCTAGAAACATAGCCCCTAAACTGGCATGTCTTCTACTCAATGCATCAGCCACCACATTGTCCTTTCCTGGTGTATATGCGATGTCGAAATCATAGGAAGCCAAGAATTCTAACCATCTTTGCTGCCGGAGATTTAGATCTTTCTAAGAGAAGAGATACTTTAACGATTTATGATCGGTAAACAACTCGAATCTGTCTCCCAAGAGATAATGTCTCCACATCTTCAGTGCAAACACGATCGCTGCCAATTCCAATTCATGGGTAGGGTATCTTTTCTCATGCGGTTTCAGTTGCCGACTTGCATAAGCTACAACCCTACCTCCTTGCATCAATACAGCACCTAGTACGGTACCACATGCATCCCTATATACTGTCATTTCTTCATTCCCCTTAGGAATGACTAACACTGGTGCACATGTCAACTTTTCCTTTAGGCTCTTGAATGCATTCTCGCACCTTTCGTCCCAGACAAAGGCTTGATTCTTCTTGGTCAACTGAGTCAATGGTGCTGCTATCTTAGAGAAGTCTTGGATAAACTTACGATAATATCCAGCTAATCCCAAGAAACTTCTTATGTTCGCTGCATTCTTGGGCATAGGCCAATCTTGTACCGTAGTAACCTTCGCAGGGTCCACGGTAATATCATTCTCTGAAACAACATGGCCCAAGAATCTCACTTCCCTCCTCCAAAAGTGACACTTAGAGAATTTTGCTTTCAACTGGTGTTTTCTCAACACCTCCATCACTATCCTAAAATGTTCCTTGTGTTCTTCCTCTGTCCTCGAATAGACCAAAATATCATCCACAAACACAAGGACAAACTTATTCAATTGATCTCTGAATACCCTATTCATAAGATCCACAAAGTATGCTGGGGCATTGGTCAGCCCGAATGGCATGACCAACCACTCATAAAATCCAGACGGCGTCTGAAATGCCATTTTAGCTATACTCTCAGCTTCCACTTTAAGCTGATGAAAACTTGTCCCGAGATCCAACTGGGAGAATACTCTCGCACCACTCAACTGATCAAACAAATCATCTATCCGCGGTAGAGGATACTTATTCTTCCTTATCACTTTATTTAACTCGCGGTAGTCTACACACAAACGAAGGGAACCATCCGCCTTGGTAGCAAACACAACTGGTGCTCCCCATTCACAAACACTCCTTCTAATAAATCCCTTCTTCAAAAGATCGCTGACTTGCACCCCGAGCTCTTGCTGCTCCCTTGGTGCCATACGACGAAGTGACATCACTACAGGTCTAGCATCTTTCACTAAATCAATACGGAACTCAATCTCTCGGTGTGGTGGAAGCCCGGTCACTTCCTCGAAGACGTCCGGATACTGGCCAACCACGGGCAACCCTTACAACTCACTATGCGGGATGTCGAGGGAATTTAGAAAACTAGCCATTACCCTATCACCGGGTAGACCACCAAACAGTACCCTCTGCCCATCATCCGCTCTAGCTGTCACCAAAAGGGCCTCACAGTCTACCACCACCCCGTATCTTTGGAGCCAATCGACTCCCAAAATAATGCCAAACCCAGTAAAGCCCAAAACAAAGCAATCACGACCAAACATGCATCCATGACTCGATAAGACTACGTTACGACAAATCATGCTAAGGTTAGTTGAACCACCAATTGGGTTCGTCACTACTAAAGGCCTATCGACAATCTCGGTCTCCAATCCTAATCTATCTACCAGGTCACTAGATATGAAAGAACTGGAAGCTCCGGTATCAAACAAAACTCTAACAGGAACATCATAAACAGAAAGCATACCTTGAATAACGACATTCTTTCCCTTCTCCACCGCAGTTGGGGCATTCGACGAAGAAGGAATAACATTAAGGGCATATGTTTTCACCATCTGCTTTTCTTTAGGGGGTTGCAGACACTTGTCTTTGTGATGTCCCACTTGGCCACAGTTGAAGCACTTCTTATCCGCTGGCTTGGCCCGACACTCTTTGGCATAGTGGCCCTTCATACCACAGCTGAAGCACTCAACATCTTTCTTATTCTTTTTTTATGGCCATCCTTGGTCAGATTCCGCTTTCTCTTATTCTGAGAACCATTCTTGCCTCACTGCTTGCTTGCGGCTTTGGCTTCTCTATAGATGCGACCTCAGTCTTCGACTTACGGTAAAGACTTCCTGACCTCAATGCTTTCCCCACAATCGATTCAAACGTCTCATCGATATGTTTAATAAGTCTTTCCCCCAAGTATCCATCCAAACCAGTTATGAACTTCTCGTTCTTTTTCTCGGCAGTATCAATAAGAGATAACAAATATTTCAACAAAGTGTCGAATTCGGCAATATACTCCGAGACAGCTCTACCATTCTGCTTGAGTTCCAAGAATTTCTTAAACAGGACTGACTTATGAGCAGCTGGAATGAACTTATCGCTAAAGCGAGCCTTAAACTGATCCCAAATAATCTGATCCTCGGGAGAAGCTGCCTTTATAACATTCCACCAATTCATTGCCCGTCCTTGCAGCTGACGGGATGCTAGCCATCTCTTCATCGCATCCTCGATACCCAAATCTTCGAAGATACGCTCGCAGCTATCCAACCAATCCTGAACATCCTTAGCCGACTCCGTTCCGTGGAACGGCTTCCCACCAAGACTCATATAATCCTTATTCAGCTTGGCGAAATCGGCCCTAGGCGCCTGCACTATTGGACCACCACCATTACCAGCATTGGGAGCTGCCCTCTGAACATCTCTAAGCATCTCTCTCATGAGGTCTGTAAACATCGTCCTTATGTCAGCAGCATTCCCATTATTGGCTCCTCTACCGGCACCTCTTATGTATCGGCTCATCGTTCAATCTGCAAAGAGAAAACGATTAACCATCCTCTTTGTGGTGACAGTGCAGTGCGACTTCATCCTTAGCTATACTAATAGTATATATATAGCTTTTGAAAACCAAAATAATCATAAATACGCGCTCTCATATACGTGTTATCTCTCCCTGGTGTCTTTCCCTAGGTTAACTACGCAACCTAGAGCTCTGATACCAAGTATGACGGCCCGCCCCGCACCAGCCGGCATTTCCTCCGAAAGTACGCTGTACACATGCCCGACTAGCACGGAACGGTCGCCAAAGAAAGGAAAGAAGAGAATGAACTCATCGGAAACCCTGTAGAATGTCTCACTGCGCATGGAACAAAATATAATAATAATGTACTTGACATAAAACAGGTGAGACAATGCATAAGCTGATAACTAAAACCAACATCAACATCATCATCAGAGTAGTGGAAATCCAAATACAGCTTATTACAACTTTCCAAATTACAGTCTCTAAACAAAAGAAAGAAAGGTACACCACTAATGCCCAAAGTAGTGATCGCAGCAACAAAGGGAGAATGTCTATATATATATATATATATATCTCATACGTGGTAGCCTCCTGCTCGTCTCCGGTACAGCTACTCGTGCATACCACCTAACCTGTCTCTAGTTTGCTCGAGAGAGCACCCAGAGTAATAAGAAGAGACATAAAACTCTGGGTCAAACAAAAAGTCTGGTATGAGCGATAAGCAGCTAAACAGAACAATAACATGTATACTAAACCATACCTGAACCTGGACCTACAACTAAAGAGTTAGCACTACATACTGTACAATATTCTAAGGTGCCACTAACACATGGTGCAAAGAATACGGGGGTGGGGGTGTCATAATGAAGGCAAACAATCAAACATAGCAACCATTCTCACATCTCTCACTCAGTGCGTAAAGCATACGATGTCTACCACTGTCAATCACTAGACCCATCGAAGTAGTGACGGAGTTCGACTTGTACAACTACTGCAATTACCAAGCTTATCCCATGGAGTCATGACCAAATCTTTACAAATGACCCCACTTCATTGGCCTATAGCTCTTTAGTCATACCTAGGCCATTGTGGCCCTGAATCCATTCACGTACCCCTTACACATAGTGATCTAAAGTTATAGACATCGACAACCCCTTAGCACATGTCCCGCAGCAAAGCCCAAATTATGAAGTTCCCTCCTTGGTTCCTATCTGGATCCTGGGGTACAACTCCTCATTTGGACTTCCTTTGCATCTCGGGTTTAGGTCTACTTGGTGTTCGATCCTCCGGTTCGGTTCGGTTCACCCTCTCCTGCTTGGTTCGGTTCGAATGCTCCTTTCTAGTTCAGTTCGGGTGCTTGGATGCTCTTATTTGGTTCGGGTCGGATGCCACTATCCGGTTCGGATCGGATACCACTATCCAGTTCGGATCGGATGCCCCTATCCGGTTCGGATCGGATGCCCCTATCCGGTTGCTCCTATCCGAATGCTCCTATCAGGATGCTCCTATCTGAATACTCCTATCCGAGTGCTCCTGTGACGGCCCGCCCCGCACCAGCCGGCATTTTCCTCCGAAAGTGCGCTGTACACATGCCCGACTAGCACGGAACGGTCGTCAGAAGAAAAGAAAGAAGGGAATTAACTAACGAGGAACCTGTAGAATGTCTCACAGCGCATGGAATAAAATATAAGAATAATAACATACTTGACATAAAACAGGTGAGATAGTGCATAAGCTGATAACTAAAATCAACATCAACATCAACATCAGAGCAGCGGAAATCCAAATACAGCTTATTACAACTTTCCAAATTTACTGTCTATAAACAAAAGAAAGCTAAAGTAGAAGATGCACCACTAATGCCCAAGCAGTGATCTTCAACAACACAGGGAGAATACTATATATATATTACGTGGAAGCCTCCTGCTCGTCTCCGGATCATCTACCCGTGCATCACCAGCTAACCTGTCTCTAGTCTGCTCGTGTGAGCACCCAGAGTAATAAGAGGAGACATAAAACTCTGGGTCAGACATAAAGCCTGGTATGAGCGATAAGCATCTAAACAGAACAATAACAGGTATACTAAACCATACCTGAACCTGGACCAGCAACCAAAGAGTTAGTACCACATACCATACAGTACTCTAAGGTGCCATAATAAATAGTGTAAAGAATACGGGGGAGGGGTGTGCATGTCATAATGATAGCAAACAAATCATCCATAGCAACCATCCTCACATCTCTCACTCAGTGCGTAAAGCGTACGATGTTCACCACTGTCAATCACTAGACCCATCGAAGTAGTGACGGAGTTCAACTTGTACAACTACTGGTACTACCAAGCTTACCACATGGAGTCATGACCAAATCTTTACAAATGACCCTACTTCATTGGTCCATAGCCCTTTAGTCGTACCTAGGCCACTGTGGCCCTGAATCCATTCACGTACTTCCCATACATAGTGATCCAAAGTCATAGACATCGATAGCCCCTTGGCACACGTCCCGCAGCAAAGCCCAATCATAAAGTGAACTCATCGGTTCCCAACTGGATCCTGAGCTCTAACTTCCCATATTGGACTACCTTTGCATCTCGGGTTATTGGTCAATACTGGGTCGGGTCGGGTTCCTTTCAAGCCATCGGTTCGGGTCGGGTCTACTGCGTTGCGTTGATGCAAGGTCTTCCTCTAATAGCGGTTCGGTTCGGGTCCACTCCATCGCGTCTGTTCGGGTCGGCTGTCCTCCTTCGGGTCGGGTGTCCCACCTAAGGTCGGGTCGGGTGCCATCTCCCTTCCAGCTCGTGCTTCCGCTCCGATCCGCTCCCTCGTTCTTCACGTGCTCCGATCCGATCCCTCCTTCTTTATCCGATCCCCAGCTCAATTAGCGTGACCTTCCTTCTTGCCAGTTCCCCCAAGTGTCAAGTTCCGATCCGAGCCCTTCGTCCCTAAGTTGATCCGATCCCCAGCTTAACCAACATGGCCTTCCTTTTTGCCAAGCCTCTTTTGTGCCAGACTCCAGTTCGGGTCGGGTTCCTTGCCCAGGTCTCCAATCCGATCCGAGCCTATATCCGATCCGATCCGAAACCCTGCACAACTTTCTGCAACTTTTTCCAGCAAATTGTTTACGCCATTCGACGACGTTTTTGACAATTCTAACTATACTAATCAATCACAAATCATGTCAAACAGTCATAACAACATAGCAAACTAACCACAAGCACCAAAACAATGAATTCATATGTCAATATGGATCAAATATACCCAAAACCCCATGTTTTCTCTTAAGCATGTTTAAGCAAAACTAATCCTAGGGTTAACAAATCTTAACCAAATTAAACCAAATTTCTACCAGAGGCATAAAATATTATTTTCGAATTTATAGATATTTTTCCAGAATTTATTAGTGTATAAATTCGCTAATCTTCACTAATTACCCTTAATTAACTGTAATTAGTGTCAAAACGATGCTAATCACTCACCTTGGCCACAATTAAAATTCTCAGAACTGAAACTTCGCTGATTTGGGTGAATTCTAACGTCTAACAGCAGCTCTAGCCTTGCTTTCGTGTTTCCTCTCCTTAATTTGATGTAGATTAAGCCAAAACTTGGTTAGAAAGTGATTAGAAGGTGATTTGGGTGTTGGAGGCCATTGTTAGGGTTGCTAGGAAGAAAGTGGCGGCTGGGAAATGAGGATAAGATTGTTCTCTAACTGATTTCAGCCTCCCCCTTACCCTAATCCCGAAATCCCCCATTGGGCCTAGCTGTTAATCACCCGGTTAAGCCCAATTAAGCTGTTTTTTTCACCATCTGAAACTTGTTTCAGCCATATCTCCCAAACGGTTAGTCTGTTTGGCTAATGTGACCACTCTACGGAATTGTAAACCATCATGCGGAGCCAATGGAAGTGGTTTCCGGTCAAAATTCCTTTCCAGTCAAAAGTTATGGCCAAAACAGTGCCAACTAGGGGTAAAATGGTCATTTAAAAATCGACAAAAATCATGAACATGGGAAATGACCCCAATAGTCATTTCCCAAAGTTACATGACCATACGACTTCGTACGTGAAAGAAATAAATATTCTACGATCCTATGATACGTAGAATACGGGTCGTTACACTCTCCCCCCCCCCCTTAAGAGATTTCGCCCCCGAAATTCCTTAACCCTAAACATACAAAGGATCCCGCATGCCTAACAACCACATACAACAATCAAACATGCAAAACAAGCAAACAAGCCTATCCTAGCATGCGGAAAACTAAATCGAATTTAAAATCTTACCAGGCAAAGAGTTCTGGATATGTCTTCCTAATGTTCTCCTCTGTCTCCCAAGTACAATCATTCTCGTCCTCGCTTTATTGAACCTTGACTAGCTTCACCACCTTCCTTCGAAGTTGCTTCATGTCGTGCTCGACAATACGGGCCGGCTTGCGGTTCCCAACCGCCTCGGGTTCTACTTCGAAGTCCTCTAACTGATCAGGTGAAATAGTCATATCTGAGTCGTGAACGGACTTCCTTAGTTGGAAACCATGAAATACATTGTGAACTCCCGCCATCTTCTCTGGTAAGTCAACTCTATATGCCAAATTCCCGACTGGTTCAAGAACAGGGAATGGGCCAACAAATCTTGGTGCCAACTTGCCTCTCCTGCCAAATCGTATCACGCACTTCAACGGAGAAATCTTGACAAACACCAAGTCACCAACGGAGAATTTTAAGTCTCTTCTCCTCTTAACAGCATAACTCTTCTGCCTATCTTGGGCAGCCTTCATTCGTTGTTGAATGATCTTGATCTTATCTGAAGTTTCCCTCACTACATCTGGTCCAAGCATAAACTTCTCGCCAGTCTCTATCCAACATGATGGTGAGTTGCACGGTCTTCCGTACAAAACTTCATATGGAGCCATACCGATACTGGATTGGTAGCTATTATTATATGCAAACTCTACTAGATGCAAATGGTCATCCCATGATCCACCAAAATCCAATATACATGCTCTCAAGAGATCTTCCAAAATACGATTCACCCTCTCCGTCTGACCGTCGGTCTGAGGATGATATGCGGTACTGAGATGTAACTCTGACCCCAGAGCCTCTTGTAAGCTCTTCCAAAACCCACTAGTGAACAACGGGTCTCGGTCACTCATAATGCTTTTAGGTATTCCATGAAATCTCACTACCCACTTCATATACAATTCTGCTAACTTAGCTGCCGTCCTGTTTGACTTGGCTAGTATAAATCTTGCACTCTTGGTCAATCGATCCACAATTACCCAAATGCTATCATATCCCGATCTAGTCCTTGGTAAACCATCGATGAAATCCATCGAGACTTGCTCCCATTTCCATTCGGGAATTTCTAATGGTTGCAACAACCCACTAGGCTTCTTTTGCTCGGCTTTAACTAACTGGCAATTCATACATTTGGATATAAACTTCCCAATGTCTCTTTTCATCCCTTCCTAGTAGTAGGCCTGCTTCATATCTCGATACATCTTATTACCACCGGGGTGTATAGTCAGTTTTGAGTGATGACACTCTCTAAGCACTTCATCTCTCAATCCATCGACATTGGGTACAACAAGCTTTCCATTCTTTCTAAGCCATCCATCTCGATCAAGCCCATACTTGTTCATCTCCTCATCGATATTCATCTCTAATTTGGAGATGATTTCCAATAGCTTAGGATCGTCCCTCTGACTAGAGCCGATCCGCTCAATCAAAGTGGGTCTGAACGTCAAACTTGGTAACATTTCTGGATCCAATTCGCACTTTGGTCTGAAATCAAACCCCGCGATATACTCCACTTGCTTCCATTCTAGAAACATAGCCCCTAAACTGGCATGTCTTCTACTCAATGCATCAACCACCGCATTGCCCTTTCCCGGTGTATATGCGATGTCAAAATCGTAGGAAGCTAAGAACTCTATGCGATGTCAAAATCATAGGAAGCTAAGAACTCTAACCATCTCTGCTGACGGAGATTCAGATCTTTCTGAGAGAAGAGATACTTCAACGATTTATGATCTGTAAACAGCTCAAATCTTTCTCCCAAGAGATAGTGTCTCCACATCTTTAATGCGAATACGATCACTGCCAATTCCAAATCATGGGTAGGGTATTTTTCTCGTGCGGTTTCAATTGCCGACTTGCATAAGCTACAACCCTACCGCCTTGCATCAGTACAGCACCCAGTCCGGTACCACAGGCATCCGTGTATACCGTCATCTCTTCATTCCCCTTAGGAATGACTAACACTGGTGCGCATGTCAACTTGTCCTTTAGACTCTTGAATGCATTCTCGCACCTTTCATCCCAGACAAAACCTTGATTCTTCTTGGTCAACTGGGTCAATGGTGCTGCTATCTTGGAGAAACCTTGGATAAACTTATGATAATATCCAGCTAACCCCAAGAAACTTCTTACATCTGTTGCATTCTTGGGCGTAGGCCAATCCTGTACCGTAGCCACCTTCGCAGGGTCCACGGCAATACCATTCTCGGAAACAACATGGCCCAAGAACCTCACTTCCCTCCTCCAGAAGTGACACTTAGAAAACTTTGCTTTCAATTGGTGTTTTCTCAACACCTCCATCACTATTCTTGAATGTTCCTTGTGTTCTTCCTCTGTCCTTGAATAGAACAAAATATCATCAACGAACACAAGGACAAACTTATTTAACTGATCTCTGAATACCCTATTCATAAGATCCACAAAATATGCTGGGGCATTGGTCAGCCCAAATCGCATGACCAACCACTCATAAAATCCAGACGGCGTCTGAAATGCCGTTTTGGCTATACTCTCAGCTTCCACTCTAAGCTGATGAAAACCTGTCGCGAGATCCAACTGGGAAAATACTCTCGCGCCACTCAACTTATCGAACAAATCATCTATCCGCGGTAGAGGATACTTGTTCTTCCTCGTCACTTTATTCAACTCGCGGTAGTCTACACACAAACGAAGGGAACCATCCGCCTTGGTAGCAAACACAACTGGTGCTCCCCATTCAGAAACACTCCTTCTGATAAATCCCTTCTTCAAAAGATCGCTGACTTGCACCTCGAGCTCTCGCTGCTCCCTTGGTGCCATACGACGAAGTGGCATCACTATAGGTCTGGCATCTTTTACCAAATCAATACAGAACTCAATCTCTCGGTGTGGTGGAAGTCCGGTCACTTCTTCGAAAACATCCGGATACTGGCCAACCACGGGCAAACCTGACAACTCACTATGCGGAATGTCGAGGGAGTTTAGAAAACTAGCCAATAACCCCTCACTGGGTAGACCACCAAACACTATCCTCCGCCCATCATCCGCTCTAGCTGTCACCAAAAAGCCCTCACAGTCTACCACCACCCCGTATCTTTGGAGCCAATCTACTCCCAAAATAATGCCAAACCCAGTAAAGCCCAAAGCAAAGCAATCACAAACAAACATGCATCCATGACTCGATAAGACCACATTACGACAAATCATGCTAAGGCTAGTCGAACCACCAATCGGGTTCGTCACTACTAAAGGTCTATCGACAATCTCAGGCTCCAATCCCAACCTATCTACCAGGTCACTAGATATGAATGAACTGGAAGCTCCTGTATCAAACAAAACTCTAACAGGAACATCATAAACAGAAAGCATACCTTGAATGACGACATTCTTTCCCTTCTCCGCCGCAGTTGGGGCATTCGACGAAGAAGCAATAGCATTAAGGGCGTAGGCTTTCACCATTTGCTTTTCTTTGGGGGGTTGCAGACACTTGTCCTTGTGATGTCCCATTTGGCCACAGTTGAAGCACTTCATGTCCGCTGGCTTGGCCCGACAATTACTAGCATATTGGCCCTTCTTACCACAGCTGAAGCACTCAACATCTTGCTTATTCTTTTTCTTCTGGCCATCCTTAGCCTGATTCTGCTTTCTCTTATTCTGGGAACCTCCCTTGCCTCCACCACTTGCTTGTGGCTTTGGCTCATCTGCGGATGCAACCTCAGTCTTCGGCTTAGGGTAGAGACTTTCTGATCTTAATGCTTTCCCCACAATCGATTCAAACGTCTCATCGATGTGATTAATAAGCCTTTCCCCCAAGTACTGATCCAAACCAGTTATGAATTTCTCATTCTTCTTCTCGGCAGTATCAATAAGAGATAACCCATATTTTGACAAAGTGTCGAATTCAGCAATATACTCCGAGAATGCTCTGCCATTCTGCTTGAGCTCCAAGTATTTCTTAAACAGCACTGACTTCTGAGCAGCTGGAATGAACTTCTCGCTAAACCGAGCTTTAAACTGCTCCCAAGTAATCTGATCTTCGGGAGTAGCTGCCTTTATAGCTTTCCACCAATTCATTGCCCGCCCTTGTAGCTGACGGGACGCTAGCTTTCTCTTCATCGCATCCTCGATACCTAAATCCTCGAAGATACGTTCGCAACTATCCAACCAATCCTGAACATCCGTAGCCGACTCCGTTCCATGGAACGGCTTCCCACCAAGACTAGAATAATCCTTATTCAGCTTGGCGAAGTCGACTCTAGGCGCCTGCACTATTGGACCACCACCATTTCCACCATTGGGAGCTGCCCTCTGCACATCTCTAAGCATCTCTCTCATGAGGTCAGTAAACATCATCCTCATGTCAGCAGCATTCCCATTATTGGCTCCCCTACCAGCACCTCTAGTATATCGGCTCATCGTCAATCTGAAAAAGGAAACGATTAACGACCCCATAGTGGTGCTAGTGCAGTACGACTTCATTCTTATACTACTAATAATATATATATAGTTTTTAAAAACCAAAATAATCACAAATACGCTCTCTTGTATACGTATATTATCTCTCCCTAATAACTTCCCTAGGTTAACTACGCAACCTAGAGCTCTGATACCAAGTGTGACGGCCCGCCCTGCACCAGCCGGCATTTTCCTCCGAAAGTGCGTTGTACACATGCCCGACTAGCACGGAACGGTCGTCAGAAGAAAAGAAAGAAGGGAATTAACTAACGAGGAACCTGTAGAATGTCTCACAGCGCATGGAATAAAATATAAGAATAATAACATACTTGACATAAAACAGGTGAGACAGTGCATAAGCTGATAACTAAAATCAACATCAACATCAGAGCAGCGGAAATCCAAATACAGCTTATTACAACTTTCCAAATTTACTGTCTCTAAACAAAAGAAAGCTAAAGTAGAAGATGCACCACTAATGCCCAAGCAGTGATCTTCAACAACACAGGGTGAATACTATATATATATATATATATATATATATATATATATATATATTACGTGGAAGCCTCCTGCTCGTCTCCGGATCATCTACCCGTGCATCACCAGCTAACCTGTCTCTAGTCTGCTCGTGTGAGCACACAGAGTAATAAGAGGAGACATAAAACTCTGGGTCAGACATAAAGCCTGGTATGAGCGATAAGCATCTAAACAGAACAATAACAGGTATACTAAACCATACCTGAACCTGGACCTGGACCTGCAACCAAAGAGTTAGTACCACATACCGTACAGTACTCTAAGGTGCCATAATAAATAGTGTAAAGAATACGGGGGAGGGGTGTGCATGTCATAATGATAGCAAACAAATCATCCATAGCAACCATCCTCACATCTCTCACTCAGTGCGTAAAGCGTACGATGTTCACCACTGTCAATCACTAGACCCATCGAAGTAGTGACGGAGTTCAACTTGTACAACTACTGCTACTACCAAGCTTACCACATGGAGTCATGACCAAATCTTTACAAATGACCCCACTTCATTGGTCTATAGCCCTTTAGTCGTACCTAGGCCACTGTGGCCCTGAATCCGTTCACGTACTTCCCATACATAGTGATCCAAAGTCATAGACATCGATAGCCCCTTGGCACACGTCCCGCAGCAAAGCCCAATCATAAAGTGAACTCATCGGTTCTCAACTGGATCCTGAGCTCTAACTTCCCATATTGGACTACCTTTGCATCTCGGGTTATTGGTCAATACTGGGTCGGGTCGGGTTCCTTTCAAGCCATCGGTTCGGGTCGGGTCTACTGCGTTGTGTTGATGCATGGTCTTCCGCTGATAGCGGTTCGGTTCGGGTCCACTCCATCGCGTCGGTTCGGGTCGGCTGTCCTCCTTCGGGTCAGGTGTCCCACCTCAGGTCGGGTCGGGTGCCATCTCCCTTCCAGCTCGTGTTTCCGCTCCGATCCGCTCCCTCGTTCTTCACGTGCTCCGATCCGATCCCTCCTTCTTTATCCGATACGATCCCCAGCTCAATTAGCGTGACCTTCCTTCTTGCCAGTTCCCCCAAGTGTCAAGTTCCGATCCGAGCCCTTCGTCCCTAAGTCGATCCGATCCCAAGCTTAACCAACATGGCCTTCCTTTTTGCCAAGCCTCTTTTGTGCCAGACTGCAGTTCGGGTCGGGTTCCTTGCCCAGGTCTCCAATCCGATCCGAGCCCATATCCGATCCGAAACCCTGCACAACTTTCTGTAACTTTTTCCAGCAACTTGTTTACGCCATTCGACGACATTTTCGACAATTCTAACTATACTAATCAATCACAAATCATGTCAAACAGTCATAGCAACATAGCAAACTAACCACAAGCACCAAAACAATGAATTCATATGTCAAAATGGATCAAATATACCCAAAACCCCATGTTTTCTCCTAAGCATGTTTAAGAAAAACTAATCCTAGGGTTAACAAATCTTAACCAAATTAAACCAAATTTCTACCAGAGGCATAAAATATTATTTTCGAATTTATAGATATTTTTCCAGAATTTATTAGTGTATAAATTCGCTAATCTTCACTAATTACCCTTAATTAACTGTAATTAGTGTCAAAACGATGCTAATCACTCACCTTGGCCACAATTAAAATTCTCAGAACTGAAACTTCGCTGATTTGGGTGAATTCTAACGTCTAACAGCAGCTCTAGCCTTGCTTTCGTGTTTCCTCTCCTTAATTTGATGTAGATTAAGCCAAAACTTGGTTAGAAAGTGATTAGAAGGTGATTTGGGTGTTGGA
This sequence comes from Allium sativum, assembly GCA_030737875.1. Lineage (NCBI taxonomy): Eukaryota > Viridiplantae > Streptophyta > Magnoliopsida > Asparagales > Amaryllidaceae > Allium > Allium sativum. The sequence goes on from CM060911.1 coordinate 219,093,011, forward strand.
GGCCATTGTTAGGGTTGCTAGAAAGAAAGTGGCGGCTGGGAAATGAGGATAAGATCGTTCTCTAACCGATTTCAGCCTCCTCCTTACCCTAATCCCGAAATCCCCCATTGGGCCTAGCTGTTAATCACCCGGTTAAGCCCAATTAAGCTGTTTTTTCACCATCTGAAACTTGTTTCAGCCATATCTCCGAAACGGTGAGTTCGTTTGGCTAATGTGACCACTCTACGGAATTGTAAACTATCATCCGGAGCCAATGGAAGTGGTTTCAGGTCAAAATTCCTTTCCTGTCAAAAGTTATGGCCAAAACAGTGCCAACTAGGGGTAAAATGGTCATTTAAAAATCGACAAAAATCATGAACATGGGAAATGACCCCAATAGTCGTCTCCCAAAGTTACATGACCATACGACTTCGTATGTGAAAGAAATAAATATTCTACGATCCTATGATACGTAGAATACGGGTCGTTACAGCTCCTATCCGAGTGCTCCTATCCGAATGCTTCTATCTGAATGCTCCTATCCGATTTGCTGCAAGTTTTTCCAGCAAGCTATTTTCGCCAAACGACGGCGTTTTCAACCATACTAACTTTTCTATGCAATCACAAAATATACCATATAGTCATAGCAACATGTATAATCATCCACAAACACTAAAACAACAAAATGACATGTTTATATGGATCAAACATACCCAAATCCCCATGTTTTCCCCTTAATCATGTTTTACAACAACTAATGATAGGATTAGCAAAACTTAACCAAACTAACCCAAATTTCTATCAGAGCCCTAGAATATAATTTTAGAATTTTACAAATTTTTCTAGATTTTTCTGAGTTATAATTTCGCTAATCTTCGCTAATTACCCTAATTAGCCATAATTAGTGAAAAACAATGCAAATCACTCACCTTGGCCACAAATAAAATACCAAATCTGAAATGATTCCTTGTTTGGCGTTGTTCCCAATGTAACACAGCAGCTCTAACCTTGCTTTGGTGCTTTCTCTCCTTAATTTGATGTAGTTTAAGCCAAAACTTGGTTAAGAAGTGATTAGAGGTGTATTTAGATGTTGGAGGCCATTGTTAGGTTGAAGAGAGGGTTTGTGGCGGCTGGAAAACTGAAATGAAATGAAAACCTAACTCATTTCAGCCTCCCCATAACCCTAATCCCGAAATGGCTTATGGGCCCATTTACCAATCACCTCATTTGGCCCGGTTAAGCAGTTTTTCACCTTCTGAAACTTGTTTCAGCCATATCTCCCAAACGGTGAGTCTGTTTGGCTAATGTGACTACTCTACGGAAGGTAAACCATCATCCGGAGCCAATGGAAGTGGTTTCAGGTCAAAATCCTTTCCAATCAAAAGTTATGGCCAAAACAAGATCAGCTAGGGGCAAATCAGTCATTTAAAAATCGGCAAAAATCATGAACTTGGGAAATGACCCCAATAGTCGTCTCCCAAAGTTACATGACCATACGACTTCGTATGTGAAAGAAATAAATATTCTACAATCCTTCGATGCGTAGAATGCGGGTCGTTACACAAAAGATCACGATCAAGAACATGTTTCTTGCTCCATTTTATTAAAATGATTAACTTGCCATTGATGAAGTATGGCCCTCCATTTAGCAACTTCTCACAATCTTTTGAGTTTGTGAATCTAATTATGAAGAATCCGTTGTCGCGTGTAAATATCTCAAAAGATCCAATAGGGTTCCAAGTTCGAACCACAAACGCCCTGAAATGATGATAGGGCGGTCTTTTACCAAATACATAAGCTACTACCAATATTCTCCATTTTCCTTCAGTTCGATTACTAATCTCCTCACTCACTACAATAATCCTTTCATCGTTGATCGTTTCCGTTAGAGGAATGAATTTCAGATCGAACTCTGAATTATGACCACCATTCTTAATCATTTCAGCCCATGATGACGGTTTTGAGACATTTGGCAAAGTGTTCTTTGTCAAATGCCTTTGATCTTGTACCTCATTTCTTGAAATCTTGAGTTGATATCCATTTCCATTGGACACAGGAAATGGCTTTTGTTTGGATTTGAAAGGGTATTCATTGGTTTTCCCAATTCCCTTTTGAATGTGAGCAGAGGCGCTTGCTTTATGATCTGATTTTGATCATTTTCTTCGATTTTGAATGAGAATAAATCCCTACTCATCAGCTATGAAATCAGATGAAGATTGTGGAATATAAGAGTTGAGGCTGGTAATGAGGGTGGAAAGAGGTGGGAAAGGAGGAGTGAAACCCCTACTCTGATTAGGGTTGTCCTTGAAAATTGGGTTCTTGAATGATTTGGAGGCAGTCATGGCCGCTAAGCTTTTTGGATTACCCAACTAAATTTGAAAAATCCTAAAATATCATCCATGTTTTTCCTCGCTATTTGGGCAGGGGGCCTATATGTGGTGGAAAGTAAATATCTATTTATTTTTTTAGAAGTTGCAAGGCCACTCTTCTCTAATCTATGTGTAATCATTCTAGGAGGTTTCGTGTTATTATTGGTCTTTGGAACAATTTTGACCACTTTAAAGATGAACATTTTGTTTTATCTTATCCAGCCGGCTTCGCTCAAAAGTGGCTATTGGGGCATAAGCTCAAATTTTACTTTTTATGTTGGTGAAGTTTGTTCTGTTCAAATTGTTTCCATCTTCTCATAAATTTACAAATATGCTTGGCCAATTTTTTTTTTTTTTTTTTGGCAAATATTTCAAAAAGACCTGGTAATGCAACTTTGTGTATACACGCTCCATGAGTCCAAGCTATACAAAATATATTTGTTGAAGAATGGAAAATGAAACACCTTTTGACAAGTTTAAGATGCAATAATTTCAACTTTTACACAACGATCACAGTCTTAATATTGTTCCTGTTGCTCATAGAGGATGAGATCGAGCCTCCAACCACTAAAATCAAGAAGTTCCTCCAATGGTACATGATCCTTTCGTCAATCAAAAGGAAGATAAGGGCATTGGTGATGACAGATAGCGATGAAGATGAAGATGATAATGAGGATTAGCCTCAAGGTGAAAAATGTGGATGTTGATTACGACTTCAAAGGAGAGATGAATGATGCTGGACAAATATAGCCTATTCTCTTTAATCTAAGGATGAAGACTATTTTACCCCCATCCTGTACGCAACCACAACCTACTCTAGTAGAGGAGGCAACTTCGGCATCTCCAACTAACGGTATCTATGGTTCTTTTGAGAGCATTTCAGATGATATTCCATTTTATGACATTATCGGCTTTAGATTTCCCAATGTTGGTTCTATTTGCATGGTTGCAGACACCTTCAACCATAGTTTTCATAACCCGACCCTGTCGTGGTCCGACCTCGAATAACCCTGAACCTTAGACCATCACAGCGCGGAACTCAATTAGACCTCATTCATGCATGAATCCTAGTCGGAACTTCAAACCAGCGCTTTAACCTTCAATTTTACACGGTTAAACTACGGTTTTTTGTTTTTTTCCTAATTCTCATTTTGTAATTATCTCTAATCATTTTATCTTTTGTATTGTTTTGAAAATAATAATTAAAATATTTCAAAAAATATAATTGTTCCAACATCTAAACCAGTAACTTTACCACTTTATTCTAAGAACATGTGTTTGTTTGTGCCCTTGCTGTTTGATTATATCATGTAATCTATTAATGTTTATTGGAAATATTTGGTGAATTATTAAAAATGTTGAAATAAGTATATGAATATCTCCTATATGTGAATAGTCCCACATCATGGGATTATAAGAAAGATGCAAGTATTTATACTTGTTTCTAAGAAGTCATGTTGGGGCCTTGGGCTCCCAATGTATGCTTTGTTGTGAGGAGGGAGACCCAGCATCATGATCACCACACACGCGCGCGACCGACCGTCTCGACTCGACCCGACCCGGCCCGGTTCGGTTCGGTTTGGGCTAGGGCTCGGGCTTGGCTTTGTGGTGTAAACACATATATTTTTGGACTAGAAAATTTTGCATTTTCGAACTGTATTTTTAAATACGAGAAATATTTCTGAGCCGAATTTTATTTGAAGCGGAAAACTATTGACCCGGTATTTTAGCAAATTTATCTACTGCCCAGTATTTTCGTTCAGCCCTAATCCCCATCTATATATTATCTTCAGTTGTGGACGAAAAATAAGATAACAAAAACACAGTTTTTACCTCTGCTATTAAAATATTCTTTCTGAAATTTTCGAGCAGTATTTTTATTTTCGAAAGTACAAATCTACACTGATATGTTGTGCAAAGCAAATCAGCTATTATTTCAGAGGCTGTTTTATCCTAGAGGCGGCGACGAAAATATGAACTGGTTTTGCACCACCGGTCAGGTCGCTGAATCGTCTTCAAGAAAGCGACCAAGTACGTGACTCAGCCGTTGTTTCCCAACAATTTGAAGACGAACTGAAACAGTGGGTTCGACATCAACCCTGGATGATACTGCTCCTCCCTCTGCTTTCCAAATCCCATTGGTGACTGCCGCCCCATTCCGTTTCGAAGGACTGCAATTCAAATGATGGCGTTAGAGGATGGAGTTCTATCTGACAATGAGAAAGGCCGCTGCTGCTATGACCACCGACAAACCGCAGTTGCCAGACAAACCTGATAGAACTGATGAAGCGCATATCGCTTCCTGGACTGAACAATCAAACAACAACAGAACTGAATTGAGCAGGACTATCTGTGCAGAAATTTCATTCTCAATGGCCTCAGCGATGATCTGTATGATTACTACAACTCGGATGACAAGCCAGCGAAGGAGATTTGGGAAGCCCTGAAGAAGAAATACGATACAGAGGAGGCAGGGACAAAGAAGTATGCTGTGAGCCGCTATCTCAAATATCAGATGACGGACGACAGGTCGGTAGAGATCCAGTCTCACGAGCTTCAGAAAATAGCCCATGAGATCATCTCCGAATGTATGGTTTTGGACGAACAGTTTCAAGTTGCTGTTATTATTGACAAACTGCCCCCAGGTTGG